>OY101448.1:115714329-116030164 GCA_956483635.1 Panzeria rudis
AAATTTTCAAAGAAAAAGAGAATTTTGAAAATCGGCTTACAAAAGACAGAATTATGTTTAGGGGGAGCGAAAAAAACTGCATCAGACCGTTTCAAACAAAATAAGAACTGTAAAAATCGGTTCATAAATAACAGAAATGTACGTGAGCGGAGAAAATTTCCCCACCGATTTAAAAAATATATATAGCACCAAACTGCAAGCAAACGCTTTCAAACAAAAAAGAGTTTTGAGAATCGGGTTACAAATGACAGAGCTTTACGTGGGGGGAAAATTTCCCCACCGATTAAAAAAATATACGACCAAGCTGCAAGCAAACCATTTCAGATAAAGCAAAAATATTGAAAATCGGTTTACAAATGACAGAATCAGCCAAGGGGGTGGAGAAATTTTCAAACAAAACCAGAATTGTAAACTTCGGTTCAAAAATGACAGAATTATACATGGGGCAAGTAAATTTCCCCATCGATTTTGGGAAACAAAATTTAAGCAAACCCTTTAAAAAAAATAAAATAAAATAAAAAATAGGATTTAGAAAATAGGTTTGCAATGACAGAATTACGCGTGGGTCAAGCAAATATCCCCACCGATTTTCGAAAAAAAAGTATAGGATCAAAAAAAATTTTTTTTTGAAAATCCGTTTACAAATGACAGAATTATGCCTAAGAGCATATTTTCGAAAAAAATTTATAGAACCAAACAACATCAAACGCTTTCAAACAAAACATGAATTATAAAAATAAGTTCATAAATGACAGAATTATACGTGGGGGGAGCAAATTTCCTATGCTATGGGACCAAACTACTAACGAACCCTTTAAAACAAACAAAAACAATTTTGAAAATCGGTTCACATATATCAGAGTTATGCATGTACAAACACGAAGAAGTAAAAAATATAAAAATACGCGCGAATTGATAACCTCCTCCTTTTTTGAACTCGGTTATGTATGTATGTATGTATGTATGTATGTCTGTATGTATGTATGTATGTATGTATGTATGTATGTATGTATGTATGTATGTATGTATGTATGTATATATGTATGTATGTATGTATGTATGTATGTATGTATGTATGTATGTATGTATGTATGTATGTATGTATGTATGTATGTATGTATGTATGTATGTATGTATGTATGTATGTATGTATGTATGTATGTATGTATGTATGTATGTATGTATGTATGTATGTATGTATGTATGTATGTATGTATGTATGTATGTATGTATGTATGTATGTATGTATGTATGTATGTATGTATGTATGTATGTATGTATGTATGTATGTATGTATGTATGTATGTATGTATGTATGTATGTATGTATGTATGTATGTATGTATGTATGTATGTATGTATGTATGTATGTATGTATGTATGTATGTATGTATGTATGTATGTATGTATGTATGTATGTATGTATGTATGTATGTATGTATGTATGTATGTATGTATGTATGTATGTATGTATGTATGTATGTATGTATGTATGTATGTATGTATGTATGTATGTATGTATGTATGTATGTATGTATGTATGTATGTATGTATGTATGTATGTATGTATGTATGTATGTATGTATGTATGTATGTATGTATGTATGTATGTATGTATGTATGTATGTATGTATGTATGTATGTATGTATGTATGTATGTATGTATGTATGTATGTATGTATGTATGTATGTATGTATGTATGTATGTATGTATGTATGTATGTATGTATGTATGTATGTATGTATGTATGTATGTATGTATGTATGTATGTATGTATGTATGTATGTATGTATGTATGTATGTATGTATGTATGTATGTATGTATGTATGTATGTATGTATGTATGTATGTATGTATGTATGTATGTATGTATGTATGTATGTATGTATGTATGTATGTATGTATGTATGTATGTATGTATGTATGTATGTATGTATGTATGTATGTATGTATGTATGTATGTATGTATGTATGTATGTATGTATGTATGTATGTATGTATGTATGTATGTATGTATGTATGTATGTATGTATGTATGTATGTATGTATGTATGTATGTATGTATGTATGTATGTATGTATGTATGTATGTATGTATGTATGTATGTATGTATGTATGTATGTATGTATGTATGTATGTATGTATGTATGTATGTATGTATGTATGTATGTATGTATGTATGTATGTATGTATGTATGTATGTATGTATGTATGTATGTATGTATGTATGTATGTATGTATGTATGTATGTATGTATGTATGTATGTATGTATGTATGTATGTATGTATGTATGTATGTATGTATGTATGTATGTATGTATGTATGTATGTATGTATGTATGTATGTATGTATGTATGTATGTATGTATGTATGTATGTATGTATGTATGTATGTATGTATGTATGTATGTATGTATGTATGTATGTATGTATGTATGTATGTATGTATGTATGTATGTATGTATGTATGTATGTATGTATGTATGTATGTATGTATGTATGTATGTATGTATGTATGTATGTATGTATGTATGTATGTATGTATGTATGTATGTATGTATGTATGTATGTATGTATGTATGTATGTATGTATGTATGTATGTATGTATGTATGTATGTATGTATGTATGTATGTATGTATGTATGTATGTATGTATGTATGTATGTATGTATGTATGTATGTATGTATGTATGTATGTATGTATGTATGTATGTATGTATGTATGTATGTATGTATGTATGTATGTATGTATGTATGTATGTATGTATGTATGTATGTATGTATGTATGTATGTATGTATGTATGTATGTATGTATGTATGTATGTATGTATGTATGTATGTATGTATGTATGTATGTATGTATGTATGTATGTATGTATGTATGTATGTATGTATGTATGTATGTATGTATGTATGTATGTATGTATGTATGTATGTATGTATGTATGTATGTATGTATGTATGTATGTATGTATGTATGTATGTATGTATGTATGTATGTATGTATGTATGTATGTATGTATGTATGTATGTATGTATGTATGTATGTATGTATGTATGTATGTATGTATGTATGTATGTATGTATGTATGTATGTATGTATGTATGTATGTATGTATGTATGTATGTATGTATGTATGTATGTATGTATGTATGTATGTATGTATGTATGTATGTATGTATGTATGTATGTATGTATGTATGTATGTATGTATGTATGTATGTATGTATGTATGTATGTATGTATGTATGTATGTATGTATGTATGTATGTATGTATGTATGTATGTATGTATGTATGTATGTATGTATGTATGTATGTATGTATGTATGTATGTATGTATGTATGTATGTATGTATGTATGTATGTATGTATGTATGTATGTATGTATGTATGTATGTATGTATGTATGTATGTATGTATGTATGTATGTATGTATGTATGTATGTATGTATGTATGTATGTATGTATGTATGTATGTATGTATGTATGTATGTATGTATGTATGTATGTATGTATGTATGTATGTATGTATGTATGTATGTATGTATGTATGTATGTATGTATGTATGTATGTATGTATGTATGTATGTATGTATGTATGTATGTATGTATGTATGTATGTATGTATGTATGTATGTATGTATGTATGTATGTATGTATGTATGTATGTATGTATGTATGTATGTATGTATGTATGTATGTATGTATGTATGTATGTATGTATGTATGTATGTATGTATGTATGTATGTATGTATGTATGTATGTATGTATGTATGTATGTATGTATGTATGTATGTATGTATGTATGTATGTATGTATGTATGTATGTATGTATGTATGTATGTATGTATGTATGTATGTATGTATGTATGTATGTATGTATGTATGTATGTATGTATGTATGTATGTATGTATGTATGTATGTATGTATGTATGTATGTATGTATGTATGTATGTATGTATGTATGTATGTATGTATGTATGTATGTATGTATGTATGTATGTATGTATGTATGTATGTATGTATGTATGTATGTATGTATGTATGTATGTATGTATGTATGTATGTATGTATGTATGTATGTATGTATGTATGTATGTATGTATGTATGTATGTATGTATGTATGTATGTATGTATGTATGTATGTATGTATGTATGTATGTATGTATGTATGTATGTATGTATGTATGTATGTATGTATGTATGTATGTATGTATGTATGTATGTATGTATGTATGTATGTATGTATGTATGTATGTATGTATGTATGTATGTATGTATGTATGTATGTATGTATGTATGTATGTATGTATGTATGTATGTATGTATGTATGTATGTATGTATGTATGTATGTATGTATGTATGTATGTATGTATGTATGTATGTATGTATGTATGTATGTATGTATGTATGTATGTATGTATGTATGTATGTATGTATGTATGTATGTATGTATGTATGTATGTATGTATGTATGTATGTATGTATGTATGTATGTATGTATGTATGTATGTATGTATGTATGTATGTATGTATGTATGTATGTATGTATGTATGTATGTATGTATGTATGTATGTATGTATGTATGTATGTATGTATGTATGTATGTATGTATGTATGTATGTATGTATGTATGTATGTATGTATGTATGTATGTATGTATGTATGTATGTATGTATGTATGTATGTATGTATGTATGTATGTATGTATGTATGTATGTATGTATGTATGTATGTATGTATGTATGTATGTATGTATGTATGTATGTATGTATGTATGTATGTATGTATGTATGTATGTATGTATGTATGTATGTATGTATGTATGTATGTATGTATGTATGTATGTATGTATGTATGTATGTATGTATGTATGTATGTATGTATGTATGTATGTATGTATGTATGTATGTATGTATGTATGTATGTATGTATGTATGTATGTATGTATGTATGTATGTATGTATGTATGTATGTATGTATGTATGTATGTATGTATGTATGTATGTATGTATGTATGTATGTATGTATGTATGTATGTATGTATGTATGTATGTATGTATGTATGTATGTATGTATGTATGTATGTATGTATGTATGTATGTATGTATGTATGTATGTATGTATGTATGTATGTATGTATGTATGTATGTATGTATGTATGTATGTATGTATGTATGTATGTATGTATGTATGTATGTATGTATGTATGTATGTAT
The DNA here is from genome assembly GCA_956483635.1 of Panzeria rudis. Taxonomy (NCBI): domain Eukaryota; kingdom Metazoa; phylum Arthropoda; class Insecta; order Diptera; family Tachinidae; genus Panzeria; species Panzeria rudis. The sequence continues at coordinate 115,719,559 of OY101448.1, forward strand.
GTATGTATGTATGTATGTATGTATGTATGTATGTATGTATGTATGTATGTATGTATGTATGTATGTATGTATGTATGTATGTATGTATGTATGTATGTATGTATGTATGTATGTATGTATGTATGTATGTATGTATGTATGTATGTATGTATGTATGTATGTATGTATGTATGTATGTATGTATGTATGTATGTATGTATGTATGTATGTATGTATGTATGTATGTATGTATGTATGTATGTATGTATGTATGTATGTATGTATGTATGTATGTATGTATGTATGTATGTATGTGTATGTATGTATGTATGTATGTATGTATGTATGTATGTATGTATGTATGTATGTATGTATGTATGTATGTATGTATGTATGTATGTATGTATGTATGTATGTATGTATGTATGTATGTATGTATGTATGTATGTATGTATGTATGTATGTATGTATGTATGTATGTATGTATGTATGTATGTATGTATGTATGTATGTATGTATGTATGTATGTATGTATGTATGTATGTATGTATGTATGTATTTATGTATGTATGTATGTATGTATGTATGTATGTATGTATGTATGTATGTATGTATGTATGTATGTATGTATGTATGTATGTATGTATGTATGTATGTATGTATGTATGTATGTATGTATGTATGTATGTATGTATGTATGTATGTATGTATGTATGTATGTATGTATGTATGTATGTATGTATGTATGTATGTATGTATGTATGTATGTATGTATGTATGTATGTATGTATGTATGTATGTATGTATGTATGTATGTATGTATGTATGTATGTATGTATGTATGTATGTATGTATGTATGTATGTATGTATGTATGTATGTATGTATGTATGTATGTATGTATGTATGTATGTATGTATGTATGTATGTATGTATGTATGTATGTATGTATGTATGTATGTATGTATGTATGTATGTATGTATGAAGTATGTATGTATGTATGTATGTATGTATGTATGTATGTATGTATGTATGTATGTATGTATGTATGTATGTATGTATGTATGTATGTATGTATGTATGTATGTATGTATGTATGTATGTATGTATGTATGTATGTAGTATGTATGTATGTATGTATGTATGTATGTATGTATGTATGTATGTATGTATGTATGTATGTATGTATGTATGTATGTATGTATGTATGTATGTATGTATGTATGTATGTATGTATGTATGTATGTATGTATGTATGTATGTAGATGTATGTATGTATGTATGTATGTATGTATGTATGTATGTATGTATGTATGTATGTATGTATGTATGTATGTATGTATGTATGTATGTATGTATGTATGTATGTATGTATGTATGTATGTATGTATGTATGTATGTATGTATGTATGTATGTATGTATGTAGTATGTATGTATGTATGTATGTATGTATGTATGTATGTATGTATGTATGTATGTATGTATGTATGTATGTATGTATGTATGTATGTATGTATGTATGTATGTATGTATGTATGTATGTATGTATGTATGTATGTATGTATGTATGTATGTATGTATGTATGTATGTATGTATGTATGTATGTATGTATGTATGTATGTGTATGTATGTATGTATGTATGTATGTATGTATGTATGTATGTATGTATGTATGTATGTATGTATGTATGTATGTTGTATGTATGTATGTATGTATGTATGTATGTATGTATGTATGTATGTATGTATGTATGTATGTATGTATGTATGTATGTATGTATGTATGTATGTATGTATGTATGTATGTATGTATGTATGTATGTATGTATGTATGTATGTATGTATGTATGTATGTATGTATGTATGTATGTATGTATGTATGTATGTATGTATGTATGTATGTGTATGTATGTATGTATGTATGTATGTATGTATGTATGTATGTATGTATGTATGTATGTATGTATGTATGTATGTATGTATGTATGTATGTATGTATGTATGTATGTATGTATGTATGTATGTATGTATGTATGTATGTATGTATGTATGTATGTATGTATGTATGTATGTATGTATGTATGTATGTATGTATGTATGTATGTATGTATGTATGTATGTATGTATGTATGTATGTATGTATGTATGTATGTATGTATGTATGTATGTATGTATGTATGTATGTATGTATGTATGTATGTATGTATGTATGTATGTATGTATGTATGCATGTATGTATGTATGTATGTATGTATGTATGTATGTATGTATGTATGTATGTATGTATGTATGTATGTATGTATGTATGTATGTATGTATGTATGTATGTATGTATGTATGTATGTATGTATGTATGTATGTATGTATGTATGTATGTATGTATGTATGTCTGTATGTATGTATGTATGTATGTATGTATGTATGTCTGTATGTATGTATGTATGTATGTATGTATGTATGTATGTTGTATGTATGTATGTATGTATGTATGTATGTATGTATGTATGTATGTATGTATGTACTGTATGTATGTATGTATGTATGTATGTATGTATGTATGTCTGTATGTATGTATGTATGTATGTATGTATGTATGTATGTATGTATGTATGTATGTATGTATGTATGTATGTATGTATGTATGTATGTATGTATGTATGTATGTATGTATGTATGTATGTCTGTATGTATGTATGTATGTATGTATGTATGTATGTATGTATGTATGTATGTATGTATGTATGTATGTATGTATGTATGTATGTATGTATGTATGTATGTATGTATGTATGTATGTATGTATGTATGTATGTATGTATGTATGTATGTATGTATGTATGTATGTATGTATGTATGTATGTATGTATGTATGTATGTATGTATGTATGTATGTATGTATGTATGTATGTATGTATGTATGTATGTATGTATGTATGTATGTATGTATGTATGTATGTATGTATGTATGTATGTATGTATGTATGTATGTATGTATGTATGTATGTATGTATGTATGTATGTATGTATGTATGTATGTATGTATGTATGTATGTATGTATGTATGTATGTATGTATGTATGTATGTATGTATGTATGTATGTATGTATGTATGTATGTATGTATGTATGTATGTATGTATGTATGTATGTATGTATGTATGTATGTATGTATGTATGTCTGTATGTATGTATGTATGTATGTATGTATGTATGTATGTATGTATGTATGTATGTATGTATGTATGTATGTATGTATGTATGTATGTATGTATGTATGTATGTATGTATGTATGTATGTATGTATGTATGTATGTATGTATGTATGTATGTATGTATGTATGTATGTATGTATGTATGTATGTATGTATGTATGTATGTATGTATGTATGTATGTATGTATGTATGTATGTATGTATGTATGTATGTATGTATGTATGTATGTATGTATGTATGTATGTATGTATGTATGTATGTATGTATGTATGTATGTATGTATGTATGTATGTATGTATGTATGTATGTATGTATGTATGTATGTATGTATGTATGTATGTATGTATGTATGTATGTATGTATGTATGTATGTATGTATGTATGTATGTATGTATGTATGTATGTATGTATGTATGTATGTATGTATGTATGTATGTATGTATGTATGTATGTATGTATGTATGTATGTATGTATGTATGTATGTATGTATGTATGTATGTATGTATGTATGTATGTATGTATGTATGTATGTATGTATGTATGTATGTATGTATGTATGTATGTATGTATGTATGTATGTATGTATGTATGTATGTATGTATGTATGTCTGTATGTATGTATGTATGTATGTATGTATGTATGTATGTATGTATGTATGTATGTATGTATGTATGTATGTATGTATGTATGTATGTATGTATGTATGTATGTATGTATGTATGTATGTATGTATGTATGTATGTATGTATGTATGTATGTATGTATGTATGTATGTATGTATGTATGTATGTCTGTATGTATGTATGTATGTATGTATGTATGTATGTATGTATGTATGTATGTATGTATGTATGTATGTATGTATGTATGTATGTATGTATGTATGTATGTATGTATGTATGTATGTATGTATGTATGTATGTATGTATGTATGTATGTATGTATGTATGTATGTATGTATGTATGTATGTATGTATGTATGTATGTATGTATGTATGTATGTATGTATGTATGTATGTATGTATGTATGTATGTATGTATGTATGTATGTATGTATGTATGTATGTATGTATGTATGTATGTATGTATGTATGTATGTATGTATGTATGTATGTATGTATGTATGTATGTATGTATGTATGTATGTATGTATGTATGTATGTATGTATGTATGTATGTATGTATGTATGTATGTATGTATGTATGTATGTATGTATGTATGTATGTATGTATGTATGTATGTATGTATGTATGTATGTATGTATGTATGTATGTATGTATGTATGTATGTATGTATGTATGTATGTATGTATGTATGTATGTATGTATGTATGTATGTATGTATGTATGTATGTATGTATGTATGTATGTATGTATGTATGTATGTATGTATGTATGTATGTATGTATGTATGTATGTATGTATGTATGTATGTATGTATGTCTGTATGTATGTATGTATGTATGTATGTATGTATGTATGTATGTTGTATGTATGTATGTATGTATGTATGTATGTATGTCTGTATGTATGTATGTATGTATGTATGTATGTATGTATGTATGTATGTATGTATGTATGTATGTATGTATGTATGTATGTATGTATGTATGTATGTATGTATGTATGTATGTATGTATGTATGTATGTATGTATGTATGTATGTATGTATGTATGTATGTATGTATGTATGTATGTATGTATGTATGTATGTATGTATGTATGTATGTATGTATGTATGTATGTATGTATGTATGTATGTATGTATGTATGTATGTATGTATGTATGTATGTATGTATGTATGTATGTATGTATGTATGTATGTATGTATGTATGTATGTATGTATGTATGTATGTATGTATGTATGTATGTATGTATGTATGTATGTATGTATGTATGTATGTATGTATGTATGTATGTATGTATGTATGTATGTATGTATGTATGTATGTATGTATGTATGTATGTATGTATGTATGTATGTATGTATGTATGTATGTATGTATGTATGTATGTATGTATGTATGTATGTATGTATGTATGTATGTATGTATGTATGTATGTATGTATGTATGTATGTATGTATGTATGTATGTATGTATGTATGTATGTATGTATGTATGTATGTATGTATGTATGTATGTATGTATGTATGTATGTATGTATGTATGTATGTATGTATGTATGTATGTATGTATGTATGTATGTATGTATGTATGTATGTATGTATGTATGTATGTATGTATGTATGTATGTATGTATGTATGTATGTATGTATGTATGTATGTATGTATGTATGTATGTATGTATGTATGTATGTATGTATGTATGTATGTATGTATGTATGTATGTATGTATGTATGTATGTATGTATGTATGTATGTATGTATGTATGTATGTATGTATGTATGTATGTATGTATGTATGTATGTATGTATGTATGTATGTATGTATGTATGTATGTATGTATGTATGTATGTATGTATGTATGTATGTATGTATGTATGTATGTATGTATGTATGTATGTATGTATGTATGTATGTATGTATGTATGTATGTATGTATGTATGTATGTATGTATGTATGTATGTATGTATGTATGTATGTATGTATGTATGTATGTATGTATGTATGTATGTATGTATGTATGTATGTATGTATGTATGTATGTATGTATGTATGTATGTATGTATGTATGTATGTATGTATGTATGTATGTATGTATGTATGTATGTATGTATGTATGTATGTATGTATGTATGTATGTATGTATGTATGTATGTATGTATGTATGTATGTATGTATGTATGTATGTATGTATGTATGTATGTATGTATGTATGTATGTATGTATGTATGTATGTATGTATGTATGTATGTATGTATGTATGTATGTATGTATGTATGTATGTATGTATGTATGTATGTATGTATGTATGTATGTATGTATGTATGTATGTATGTATGTATGTATGTATGTATGTATGTATGTATGTATGTATGTATGTATGTATGTATGTATGTATGTATGTATGTATGTATGTATGTATGTATGTATGTATGTATGTATGTATGTATGTATGTATGTATGTATGTATGTATGTATGTATGTATGTATGTATGTATGTATGTATGTATGTATGTATGTATGTATGTATGTATGTATGTATGTATGTATGTATGTATGTATGTATGTATGTATGTATGTATGTATGTATGTATGTATGTATGTATGTATGTATGTATGTATGTATGTATGTATGTATGTATGTATGTATGTATGTATGTATGTATGTATGTATGTATGTATGTATGTATGTATGTATGTATGTATGTATGTATGTATGTATGTATGTATGTATGTATGTATGTATGTATGTATGTATGTATGTATGTATGTATGTATGTATGTATGTATGTATGTATGTATGTATGTATGTATGTATGTATGTATGTATGTATGTATGTATGTATGTATGTATGTATGTATGTATGTATGTATGTATGTATGTATGTATGTATGTATGTATGTATGTATGTATGTATGTATGTATGTATGTATGTATGTATGTATGTATGTATGTATGTATGTATGTATGTATGTATGTATGTATGTATGTATGTATGTATGTATGTATGTATGTATGTATGTATGTATGTATGTATGTATGTATGTATGTATGTATGTATGTATGTATGTATGTATGTATGTATGTATGTATGTATGTATGTATGTATGTATGTATGTATGTATGTATGTATGTATGTATGTATGTATGTATGTATGTATGTATGTATGTATGTATGTATGTATGTATGTATGTATGTATGTATGTATGTATGTATGTATGTATGTATGTATGTATGTATGTATGTATGTATGTATGTATGTATGTATGTATGTATGTATGTATGTATGTATGTATGTATGTATGTATGTATGTATGTATGTATGTATGTATGTATGTATGTATGTATGTATGTATGTATGTATGTATGTATGTATGTATGTATGTATGTATGTATGTATGTATGTATGTATGTATGTATGTATGTATGTATGTATGTATGTATGTATGTATGTATGTATGTATGTATGTATGTATGTATGTATGTATGTATGTATGTATGTATGTATGTATGTATGTATGTATGTATGTATGTATGTATGTATGTATGTATGTATGTATGTATGTATGTATGTATGTATGTATGTATGTATGTATGTATGTATGTATGTATGTATGTATGTATGTATGTATGTATGTATGTATGTATGTATGTATGTATGTATGTATGTATGTATGTATGTATGTATGTATGTATGTATGTATGTATGTATGTATGTATGTATGTATGTATGTATGTATGTATGTATGTATGTATGTATGTATGTATGTATGTATGTATGTATGTATGTATGTATGTATGTATGTATGTATGTATGTATGTATGTATGTATGTATGTATGTATGTATGTATGTATGTATGTATGTATGTATGTATGTATGTATGTATGTATGTATGTATGTATGTATGTATGTATGTATGTATGTATGTATGTATGTATGTATGTATGTATGTATGTATGTATGTATGTATGTATGTATGTATGTATGTATGTATGTATGTATGTATGTATGTATGTATGTATGTATGTATGTATGTATGTATGTATGTATGTATGTATGTATGTATGTATGTATGTATTTATGAATATATGTATGTATGTATGTATGTATGTATGTATGTATGTATGTATGTATGTATGTATGTATGTATGTATGTATGTATGTATGTATGTATGTATGTTATGTAGTGTATGTATGTATGTATGTATGTATGTATGTATGTATGTATGTATGTATGTATGTATGTATGTATGTATGTATGTATGTATGTATGTATGTATGTATGTATGTATGTATGTATGTATGTATGTATGTATGTATGTATGTATGTATGTATGTATGTATGTATGTATGTATGTATGTATGTATGTATGTATGTATGTATGTATGTATTTATGTATGTATGTATGTATGCATGATGCACATATGTATGTATGTATGTATTTCTGTATGTATGTATATATGTATGTATGTGTCATGTTACGAATATCAATTTTTAATATTCGCGAATACGAATATTTGAGCCAATATTCGCCGAATTCGGATACGAATATTCAATTTAAATAGTTAATACCACTTAAATTTAAAATTTAATTGAAAAAAAATCTACCCTTTGCGTCAATAACAATAAATTGAGAAAAACTGTCACAATACTATAGGTATTTAACATTATTATGATATGCCGATGACGGAATTTGAAATAAATAACTTAGTACCTGAATACCACTTTTTTAAATTTTTGGTTGAAAGTAAATAAGGGAAAATACGAGCTTCTTTTACCTATACCCAGGCGATATTTAGTGATACCAGCGGCGAGTGTTCCGAGCGAGCGAATGTTTAGAGGTGCGGAGCTTATTTACACACCGCGCAATAGGCTTGATGGAGAAAAGACTTCAAAACTTTTATTTTTGAAGTTCAACATTCCCCTACTGAGCTTTGACTATTACTTTAACATGATTAATAAATTAATTTAACAGGACTTTACTTTTCAAATACCATGTCGTTGTGAAATATATTTTGTTTCTTTTTTCTTTACTAAAAGAAGATTATTGTTTTGCGTTATAGACAAATTTTTTTTAATAAAAATTAATATTTTTTGTTTAATTTTCAGTATTTTTTATGTATTATTTTTTGGAACGTATTCACAAAATATTCGTGAAATATTCGTTTGAATTTGGCGAATACGAATATCATGAAAGAGGCGAATATTCGGCGATTCGAATATGAATATTCGTAACATCACTAGTATGTATATTGCAGGAACCCTGTAGCTTATATATTACTAGTTGTTTGCGTGGAAAATAAGAAAAAAATAAAACAAGGTTTCCTTTATATTAAAAAAAGAGAAAATTCTCAATTTATTATTAAATATTACCTTTTTAAGAATGTGGAGTACAATTTTGTGTGTAACACAATGAGCGTTCATACAACAAGAAGTATCTCTAATTTAATTTTAATAGACGAAGCAAGGCAACGAGTGCAAAGTTTAAAACCCGTTAGCTTATTCGTTAGAATATATGTAGAAACTCCCACCCAAGGGTGAAGAAAAAAGGAGTTTAATAAATCCTAACGAATTGCCGACTATAGCCTTTGTTAGTTATCAAAAGCAATAAATTAAAATATATGAAGTTTGACTTAAACATTGCCGGCCACCTTGCAACATCACATTAGGTTGCAATATTTAACTTAATCAAAAAGTAATAACTACTAATAAATTTTATAGTAAAATTAAGAATGCAATATTTTATTCAATTTAATTTGTTCAAAAAACATATTATAGTCATACGACTAAAACCAGATAAACTGGTAAAAATTCCCATAGAACAAAGCCTATGGGACGTAGTTTTTTACAGACTACATACTGCACCCATACGGGTATCGTTAAATAAAACCACAAATTTTACCCCTTAAAAAGGAGATTGGCCAGAAATGACCCAACCAAAAATGGTGTATTGAGCCAACGGAAACCCCGGATTCGAATAGATTCTACCTTTTGAAATAAGGGGAGCGACTTCCGGACTTTTGACTAGCGCGACCTTCCCCGAAACATTAAAATTTGGGTCTGCCAACTGCATTCCCGCAAATTGTTCCTTTATGGAATCCGTAACCGTTTCTACGGGGGTGACTATCCCTTTCATTTTCTTGATTTTAGCCGTTAATCGGACATGCTGCGACGAATCATATATAGAACCTATATGTACGCACGAGATTGTCTCCTGGTCCATAGCGGACACAGGCAGCTTAAGACTTTTAACTAGGCTGTCGCAGACATAACTCATGCTACAGCAGAGGTCGATAACAGCTCGAACCGGTATAGACTTAGTACCGGTCTTCAAAATAACCTTTACCGTCGGGGAAAACGTTACCATGTGCCGAATGGGTAAGCACGAAACTGCAGGCAGTTCAAAAGAACGTTGGGTGGTCGGTGGACGATTCTGACCTCCTTTTGTGGCGGAAGCAGGACTCTTTTTCGAATGCAATAAAGAGTGATGCTTCCCCTTACACTTTTTGCATTGCCCTTGGCTGGTACAGTCGCGGGCCACATGGTCGTGAGATAGACACCGCGAACAATAACAATGCAAAAGCACCATGCGTATCCTCTTTTCAAAATCGAGCTGAAGGAACGATCGACAGACGGAAAGTTTATGACGATGCCTACAAACTCGAAAAATAACAACTTCGGACGGTTTTCGAAGATCGGCGAAGATGTTGAAGTTGAGGTAGCTACAGGAGCCACAACCACTGCAGTAACAGCGGTATTCGAGTCCGAAGACAAGGGGGCCTCAGAAACCGGTTCCACTACGGGACTTGGTTGGGTGGGCACAATTTGACCCTCAGTGTCTGGCAACGACTGATCCTCGGCTTCCTTATTCTCCACCTCCATTGATTCGTCGTAGTCCTCGAGTAAGGCATCCTCAAAACTGGTTGGTAAAGCGTCCATTATACTAGGAAACAATGAAGGTTAACAAAATATTTTATAGAGGTGTTTAACTAGTCAGAATGACCAGTTTTGCAATCGGTCGCTTCACAATTCCATTCTCCGTGCGAATGTCCGCGACACGTACGTGATTGTCACTTCCTGGGTATGTCTTAATGACTCGACCTAATTTCCAAGAAGTGAGCGAAAGTTGTTCATTTTAATTACTACTAAATCGTTCACTGCAATATCACGTTCAGGATATTTCCATTTGTATCGTTTATGTAAATTAGACAAATACTCTTCTTTCCATCGCAGACAAAAATGTTGAGCAAAAGCTTTAATTTTCCTATATCTATTTACCAAACTTATAGGAGATTCAAGTATCGATGGTTCTGGAGTAGCTAAAATTGGAGACCCTATCAGAAAATGACCAGGGTAAGAGCCACAGGCTCATTAGGATTATCACACATGGGACAGAGTGGTCGCGAATTAAGACAAGCTTCAATTCGTGCAAGAACGGTCGAGAGTTCTTCAAAAGCGTATTTAACAGATTGAACCTCTTTACGAAAATGTAGTTTAAAACTTCGGACCCCAGCTACCACAAACCTCCCATATAGGGAACGCCAGCTGGTATAAACCGCCATGCAAGACCGTTATGCCGAAGGTTGAGCACATTCTAGCACGACTCTCTGCTAAAAACGTTTTTAAAATCCCTTTCCAACTCTCTAGAAGCTCCAACAAAATTAGTACCATTATCTGAAAATATGGTATTAGGGCCACCACGTCGTGTAATGAACCTATTAAAAGCAGCCAAAAACTTATCCGATGATAAATCAGAAGCTACTTTTCATGTCAAAGGGACCGGCAAAGTCAACTCCAGTAGTGGTAAACGGTCGATCGAGTGTAGTCCTTTCTGGAGGCAAAGCTCCCATTATTTGGCTACACAACCGCTTGCAATCAAGTAGGCAACGCTTGCAACGATTAATTACCATCCGAACTAATGTTTTCAGCCTAGGAACCCAATATTCAATTCTTAAAATTCTAAGCATCAATTGATTTCCACCGTGAATGGAAATCTTTTGTATAAATTCAGTTAATAGTACAGTGAAACGACAAAAATAAGGCAACAAAATAGGATGCCGTTCTGTGTATATCAATGAAGGCGATTTGGCTAGTCTACCATTAAGACGCATAACACCCTCTTTGTCCAAAAATGGATTCAAACATAATAGAGAGCTCTTTGAAGAAAGGTTTCTTTTCCCTATAAGACACTCATATTCATCAGCAAAATAAACTTGTTGAGCCACAATGGCTAAACGTGTTTTGACTTCTTTTATCTCCACATCCGACAAGGTATATGATGAATATGAATGACAACCTTTGTGGACTGTATGTGTATTTTTATAAAATCGGAAAATGTACGCAATTACTCGTAGAGCGCGATCAAGCGACGAAAATCTTTCTAAAACATCTTCATAATTCGCATAAAACGAGGCGTGAGACTTAACAGAACGAGCTTCAAGGTCAGTACCAAGTAAAGCAAGACTTTGAAGATTCCAAACAGATTTATGTTGCTGAAGCCAATGTGGGACATGCCACCACAAATCAGAACGCGCCAGATCAGACGGTAAAACCCCACGACTTCCCAAATCAGCAGGATTATCCTCTGATTTTACATGATGCCAATTATGACTTCCGACAATTTCCTGGATTTTATAAACTCTGTTTACAACAAACGTGGCCCAAGAATTGGCCTCTTTTTGGAGCCAGGAAAGGACGATCGTAGAATCAGTCCAGCAATAAATTTTACGAATTGGCACATCTATTTCACTTACTACAGATTTCAACAGGTCTGCTGCCAAAACAGCACCACAAAGTTCTAGCCGAGGTATGGAAATAGATTTGATAGGCGCAACTTTTGTTTTACACGTCAACAAATGGGTACAAATCTTATTAGAATTTTCAACGCGTATATATATCACCCCCGCGTATGCCTTTTTCGAGGCATCAGAAAAGGCATGAAGCTCCACAGATGATTCAGGTTCAAATTGAACCCATCTAGGAATACGAATATTGTTTACTTCATGCTATGAAGAAACAAATTTTTCCCATTCAGCCTTCATAGAAGGTTTAAGCGAATCATCAAAATCTATATTATCTTGCCAAACCATTTGCATTATCATTTTTGCAAAAATTATTACAGGACCCAACCAACCAACGGGATCAAACAGTTTTGCTATAATAGACAAAACTTCTCGCTTAGTGTAGCTAGGTCGTGCAACAATTGGATCTACCTTAAAATAAAATGCGTCCAAATGAGCATTCCATTGAAGACCCAGTGTTTTTGAACTGCTTGACTCTACAAAAGTTAACAGTTTCTCATCAATCAAATGAGTGGTCGGAAGATCGGCCAATATAGCCTTTTCATTCGAAGTCCATTTTCGAAGTTCAAAGCCCGCTGATAACAACGACGCTATAAGTTGATCACGAGCGATCAACGCAGTGGTGACATCATGAGAACCAGTCAATACGTCGTACATACATTTCCGAAGAATATGTGATGCTATAGGATACTCACGTTCACAATCATCAGCCAATTGTAATAACGTACGAATAGCAAGATACGGAGCACAATTTACCCGAAAGGTTACAGTCTGTAACTCGAACTCCCTAATTTCTTCCGTAAGAGAATCGCGAAACAATATACGCTAAAATGGAGTATGGGCTTGATCCAATCTAATGTGCCGATACATTTGCGTAATATCACAATTAAATACATATCTGATAAGTCGCCAACGTAATATAAGAAGAACTAAATCCGCCTGTAGTGTAGGTCCAATATACAGGCAATCGTTGAGACTATTTCCGGAAGAAGTTTTATTAGACGCGTTATATACGACCCTTAATTTTGTAGTTTTTCTATCCAATTTTATTATCCGATGATGATGTAAATAACACGACATCTTAGAAACAAAATTTTTATCTACAGGCCTCATGTGATCTAACGACAAATATTCCTTCACCACGTCATCATACATCTGTTTTATCAGAGGTTTTCGTAAAAGATTCATTCCTCATGAACTGCGACATCACATTATTTTTAGACAATCCTAAAGAAAGTTTATCAGGAAATTCCGTATTAAAAGGAAGGGTTACTATGTATCTTCCATCAGCTCCTCGACGAGTCGTGTTTTTAAAAATATCCTCACAAATCAAATCAAATTTAGACATTATTTTTCTTTGTGGTGTTTCCTCTAGCTCCCAAAATCGAAGTAGATTGCGATTCAAAGTATCCTCTTCAGAAAACTCAACCCTGGTAGAATAAACATGCAACGAAGATTGCTCTACAGGGCCCGTAATAAGCCACCCGAAGACTGTCTTTTGAGCTAATAATGAACCTAGAATATTTATTTATAAAATCTGGCATTGAATACATTTGGGTTAATGTATTTTAAAATCTCCTATAGTTGGCCAAAGGGTTTGATTTATATGGGTAAAGGGAGGCCAATCTATAAAGAGATTGCAAACTAAGTTTGTACAGGCATAATTATGCTTGGATACAAATCAGCACCTAGGAGCAAATCTACCGGCCTACAATCGAAAAATTGCGGGTCTGCCAAACGTATATTTTGCAAGTCCTTTCGGAGTTCATCACTTAGAATAAATGATGGTAAATTACCCGAAATATTGGGTAAAATGAGTGCAGCAGTTCTCAGGAAAATCGAAGAATCCAAAAGAGAGCCTATTTCAATCGCACAACTTTTTCGCGAAGTAGCAGAGACCGTCTGGTTTACACCAGAAATTTTGGCATTCGTAGAATGCGCAGAAATTTTCAAACGGCTCTGCAGTCGTTCAGAAATAAAGGAAGTTTCTGAAGCAGGATTAATAAGGGCGCGAGCTGGGTATGTAATACCCTGATGACGAATATTCACCATTGCTGTCCCTAATAATATAGTTCGATTTTGTGACACATGAAATACTTAACGATTCAAGGGTGCCGTTGAACTAATACCACGAGAAGTGGAGGGTGATTCTGTCTCTACTGGTCTTGGGTTGTTATGCTGTGAAGCATTACTGGAACTAGCGGCTAAATTAGACATAAGTATCAACATTAGGTATATTTCTATGTAGCATCGTGTGATGTCTTTTATTACAATTGGTACAATTATGAACGCTAGCACAGTCTTTAACTTCATGTGTGCGTGACAAACAATTAACACAGCAATGAAATTTTTTGACTGTACACAAGAATTTGAAGTGGATGAATTAACGTGATATGTTTTTACTTTTTCAACAGATTTCTTTTGTTTCTGTGGCGATTCTCTGATATCTCGCAGACATTCCAAAGTTTGGATCCTTTCAGTCAGAAAAGCATGAAAATCTTTCCATTTTGACAAAACAAATTTTTCCTTGATGCACTGTTCCCATAACGTAACAGTGCAGTCTGGAAGCCGCTGGATACAGATAAAAACAATCATTGGATCCCAATTTTCTGTTGAAACCTCATATATTCGGAAAGCAGACAAACAACTATTTATGCCCCTTTGTAGTGCTTTAAGACCTGTGCAAGTCTCCTTATCTAACACAGGTAGACCAAAAAGATTCTTAAGCTGAGTATTAACCAACATGCGCGGATTTTCATAAGCATCTCGCAAGTTTTTCCACGCTATGTCGAAACCTTGATTGGACAGAGGACACTTCGATACTATTTCTTTTGCTTCTCCACTAGTTTTGCGAAGCAAATGACATAATCGTTCAATGTTACTAAGTCGAGAACTGTTCACATATAAAGCTGTAAACAGATCTCGAAAAGCAGGCCATGAAAGGTAGTCCCCATCAAACATGTCCACATCACAGGGTGGTAATGTCAGATTGTGACCAGAATTATTTTCACTAGGAATTGGAGCGATATTTGCTTTCTCATCATCCTCAAATTCACTCATTTTCTTATTTATAAATCCTAAACAAGTGACAAAGGCAGTATAGGTTGTACGATATTTACTAGTAATAGTACCGATTTCAACAGACTCAGAATCTTCCGTACCTTTTGAAGGTTTTATAGTGTCTAAACACTTTTTATGAGCCGCCTTAACTTTTTGCCATAAAATTTTTAATTCTTCAGCATGAAGCTCCAGTGTGAACACTGTATGAGTTTCATGCTTGATGTTGTTGAAACAAGCTTCGAAAGCGACGAGAGCATCCGCAGCTCTAATAAATTTATCCAGTGCAGTCGACATTATTTTTATTTAATTCACCAACAAATTTTAAATTAATAAAATAGAATTCTATTTTATTGATACCCAGTTCAACTTCACTTTAATAAAATTGATTTATAATTTTAATTAAATTATAATTAATTAAATCAAAATTTAACTTAAATATAAAGTATATTTAAATAAAAAACAATAATATTTTCTTCAACAAGTAAAGTTGCAGTCAAACTGACCGGTGGGTAATAGGGTTAAACTTGTAGTAAAAGAAAACCGAAACTATATATGTAATTTGCACAAGTATGTATGTATATACAAAAACACCAAACACTAATTAAGGCACTGAATAAATTTATTTGTAAATAAATTACTTTTATTTAATAGAGACGACACTTTTTTTAGGGAATATTTAATCTAATAAATTTTATTTTATTAAAATTCCGTCCGTCCACGTAAACAAACGCACAGTAGGATTTTCGCGTAGTACAAGAAAATAAATTAAAACAAACGTCGAACAGGAATTGTAAAGCGATCAATCACGATAACACAGGTATGTATGTGTGTGTATGAACTTTTTATTTGATACACAAATAAAATTGGTAATATTAAATTAAAAAAACACAATTGTTTTATATATTTCCAATCACGCACTTTTTTTGTTTTTAACAAATTACGCACCTTTATTTTACAATTGTAATCTTTCCAAACGAAGTTTTGGTGTTGGTAATTTTGGTGATCCAAAGATGGCGACAATGGCAATCCTTTGAATATAAAAATACACAAATTTATTAAAGGGCGCACTTTGAACTTATTTTGCCAAGAATCCGGATCGAAGGGCCAAATGTTTGCGTGGAAAATAAGAAAAAAATAAAACAAGGGTTCCTTTATATTAAAAAAAGAGAAAATTCTCAATTTATTATTAAATATTACCTTTTTTAAAATGTGGAGTAGAATTTTGTGTGTAACACAATGAGCGTTCGTACAACAAGAAGTATTTCTAATTTAATTTTAATAGACGAAGCAAGGCAACGAGTGCAATGTTTAAAAACCGTTAGCTTATTCGTTAGAATATATGTAGAAACTCCCACCCAAGGGTGAAGAAAAAAGGAGTTTAATAAATCCTAACGAATTGTCAACTATAGCCTTTGTTAGCTATCAAAAGCAATAAATTAAAATATATGAAGTTTGACTTAAACACTAGTTGTAACGTTACTATTCAACAAAGGACTTTTATCTTACTAGTTGTAGTGATAGTAGTAAAAAAACAACGTTTTGGAACAGTCCTACAAGTCAGGTGTAAATACATAAAAAAAATTTTAGCTCTAAATATAATAAGCAGAGTACGAATTTGCACACGTGTGCAGCACGTGTAAGTGAATTTGGCACATACACACGTGCAAGTGCCTTATAATTTCTATCTAAAGGCACACGCTGATGCGGGTGATGTTGGCTTGCTCCATTTGTATACACACATATGGAGGACTGGAGGATCCATACCAGCATGGATAACTCCGAAAGTATGGGTGGACTGTGGCAGGGATGCTCCGGTTGAATTTGAAAGTGCAGGTTGCCTTGTATGCGTGTTTTTTTTTTTGTTGGTTGCAACCAATTTTGTATTTTTGTTGAATCTTTCATGTTTCTTTTCAGTGCCCTCCGTTGTTATTTTGTCTTGTTGTTGTCTTGTGTAAATTATAAATTTGTTTGTTCGTGTTGTGTATTTTTTTTTTTTTGGAATTATTGAATAGTTGTATAAATAAATTAGTTTAGTGCCTGCGAGTGGTTTTGTTTTATTGGATGTGTGGTGAATGTAATAACTGTCAAAATGACAACTAATGGGAGGTACTGTGTTTAGTATGTCCTAAAAAGAACAGGGTAACTCGTAATGATAAATATGAGAAAACCCGAGAGGGGTTATAGAATTTTCTCTTTAATTATCAGAGGTCTTGGAAGGTATTTAAATTACACGAACAAAAAAGGTTCAAGGCCAGGCATCAATTCCGTTGAACTTAAACAGTGTATGTAGAGAAACTTGTTTATGATAATGTTATGTATGTATATGAATAACTGTTTGAGTTTAAACTGACTTGAAAATTGTGAGATTAGTTAATGTTAAATAATTTTCCTAACAGTTGGTCATAAAGTTTTGAATTGAAAGGAAGTGTAAGTGAAAAACAACTTTAATACAAAAAAATAAAAATGTTTAACTTTTCTTTTATAAAATTAATTTAAAATAGTTTAGAAATAAAAAAGTACAATTGTGCAGAATTTGAAAGAATTTTATTAAAGCCCTGTTTGCGGTGCTCGAAAAATAATAAGAGGCATCATTCATGTACGTGTCAAGATTTTTTTATTAATCAGTGTGCTAGGAAGGAATTAATGTAAAAGTTTTGTCGCAGTGGCTCTAGGCGGCCAGAAGAATAATTACATTCCTAAGGAAATCCAAAACAAGTAGGATTTGTGGTCCCTAAGACGAGTTCCGTTCATTAAAAGCTGCCAGGTGACTGATAGTGAGTGCGATTGGTGCCACACATAAAACCCAAAAAATAAAAAACTAAAGCAGCAAACAGGTAACCAGATTTATATTCTATACAAAAGGGAAATAAAACAACAAAACTGAGTTTGGGCCAACTAGAGTCAAATAATAACTACAAAGATTAGTGCCATCTAGGGTGGAGTATCATAACCTAAAAACATATAATCCACCACTAATAGTTTCCTGCAGCGAAGCTCCAAACCCACAAAGACGGTGCTAATATATAATTATAGGATAAATTATATTTGGATACCCTAAGTTATATAGATACAACAAAAAATTTTTTTAATACGAATATTTTAATAGGTGGTTAATAGAAATATATCTGAAAAGAAATTAATATAGGGAAATCTTCAAATTTCAATAATTGTGATCAGAGCGAAGCGATAATTATAGTTTTTTTTGTTACAGTTTCACCTGTTTCTAACATTAATAATAAAAATAAAAAAAGTTAGTGCCTAAATTTGAGAAAGAAATTGAGAAATATTAATTTTAATATATATACATACATATAAGTTTTACGCCCAGCAATTCTCACAGTTTTTTTTGTGTAAAAATTGAATTTGTGTTGAGTAGTGAGTAGAACTTTTGATTTTTTTCCCAAATAGTGAAAAGGGACAAACGGACCGCCTAAAGGAGCTCATTTAGGTAGGGGAATAAAGTCGAGTTAAAAGAGAATTTTTTCTTTAATTACACTATTAACGTACAGGTTCAATTGGCAGAAAAAAAGGATTTATGAATAGCGGGTTTTGCGTGATATGAAGTTTATACATTCATATTGAAATATCATTTATTTTCGAGAATTTAGGCATCAACGATAGTTCGTAATTTAGGTTATTTTTATGTGATAGCCAACACTTAGCAAATTTAAGTATTAAGTAAATAAAACGTATTTAGCGTATTTTTTTCAAATTTATTTATTTCTTTCCTGAAATTTTTTTTGTATTATGTTTTTTATATAATTTATGAGTATTGTTTCTTTTTATTTATATACATAAAATTTTTTTTTATTTGGAATATGTATGTAATTTTTTAGTATGTGTTATAGCGTAATGTTGGCGTTCTAAATCTAGTAATCGGGGGAGGTGATGTAGGACCAGGCTTATAAGGTGAGTGTCTGAATGAGCATTGGGGGACCTTAAATATGGATTATTAGGATTATCTGTGTCCCAGGTAGGGAGGGCTAGTAGAGGGCCAACAGCTCGTCCTCTCTCCGAAACGTTTCCGGTTTGTTTTGTTTTGTGTTTGTTTCTTTTTTTGTGAATTTTAATTGTTCGACTCTCTTTTGTGGTTGCGGGTTGGGACCTGGCCTGCGGATGCCGTTTTGAGCTGGCTGGCATCTCAACCACAGCGAAAAGAGGTCACGTAACAACGCACATGTACGTGTGCCAATTTCATAGGCATACGTACACGTGCCAAACGTAAGCACACAAAAAAATGGCACTTACTCGTGTGCGTGTGCCAAATTTTTTGGTGTGCTTATATATGGCACGAGTGCATGTGTCACACGTGTTTGTGCAAATCCGCACAAACATAGGATAGAGTACATGCCTTGAAACATGAGGACTCTGTGTTCATACACCGGTTTAGCCAAATGTTTTTAATATTTAAAAAACAATAAATAAAGAAATTAGTAAGCGCACTAGTCTATACTAACTAGTACAACTATGTACAAATGAACTGGTTGCGCCCCTATGACAACCTTATGTTAAAATCGATAGTTCGATAGATGGAAAAAGGACAGTTACGCAACTAGTGTGAAAAAAGCAACTAGTATATTTCTAACCATATACAAGCTATTTTGCTTGCAGGGCACTATTTCAAAATTCATTCCACGTCAAATTTGGTCGATAAACAGATTGGAGATGGAAAATGGTTCCGAATTATTAAGTCTTTAAAAATCGACAACATATGTACTCTTTGGTCGAAGGTATAAGTGAAAAAATAAACTGATATTTACTGATATTTCAAGAATTGCGAGAGGAATAACAAACTATAATGAAAACCAAAGAGAGCTACACTGTTTGTTTCGACCGCTAAAGTCATCTACATACACTCTAAAACACTTTTGTTGAAAATTAGGTCGATAATAGTAGGCAACACTTTACAGACTACTTTCGACCCAAAATTACACACGCATTATTTTTGAACAAAGTGTTTTTACTAAAAATAGCGATTGGCTGCGTGCAGGCTTGAACCGCGACCTCCTGACTGATAGTCTGACGTATCTACCATTCAGCCATAGCAGTATTATACTTAATAATAAATTTTTTCCACTTGGACTATATATGTTGGAAGTTTTTTTCTTTAATAAAATAACTACAAAATCGATGTAATTTTAGACAAGGAGAAATTTTCAACACAAATTTAGACAATATATGATCGTAAATTTGACGTAATGTTTTAGAGTGTAATTCGTGCTGCTACAATTTAGAAATAACTAATGGCCTATTTCTGATTTAAGAAAGAACACTTCCATTCGCTTTCTATGAGAAAGAACATTGATTTCGATTTCTCTACGCACGTTCTAAGCGAACAGTGACTCGAACGAGAACTCGAATGAAAACGTAAGTGCTTTCATATAAAATCCGATTTCTCTGCTAAGAACGTGTTGTCAACACTGAGAATGAAATGTCGAAATCTCTCACTTTTGGTTTTGCTTTCGTAAAAGAATTTTCATATATGTGTATACCAATAAATAAATAAATATATACGCGTAAATAAAAATAAAAAACATTTTGTGATAAAAAAATACATACAAATGGAAAACAAGTGGTAAGTATAAAATATGCATATGATATACATATGTATGTAGGTTTTTAACAACTCTTTTTTAGTTTAAAGAAATCAACAATGCAGCAACTAAAGACATTAGTGCTGTTTATGGAAGAAAATCCTGAGTTAGCCAGGGGTGCTCCAGTTTTTGGTGCCAATAAGTTTCAGGTAGACGAGGAGTGGAAAAAGCTCTGCAGCAATTTAAATGCGCTTGGACCTCCTTCACGTACTATTGGCGAATGGAAAAAGGTTAGTAATTTTAATTGCATGTTAGAAAAGAAAACCCATTAAATATTTATAGTTTTATAGACCTGGGCAGATTTGAAATCCAGAACAAAAAAGAAAAATGGGGAAAACCAAAAGAGCCTTAACAGAGCTAGAGGTTATTATAGACAGGACGCTCTTTGTATCATCTGCTGTAGCACCCGGAGGGAAAGTGTTTGGTGTAGAAGACCAATCAATTGATGATTGTTTTGTTGCGCTAGTGCAGTCACCAGCTAGGTGCAGCAAATCTGTTGCAGTGGTTACTCCAACTAGAAGCTCGGAAACTTCCCAGCAGACAAATAAAACTACCAATGAACAAAAATCACCCCGAAATGTCCACCAAAGCTCTAAGGAACAGCAACAAAACACCACCGCTGTTACTGCTGCTACAAAACGCAAGGAAAGTTGCTTCAGCGACGGTGAAAATTATCCAGTAGCCTCCCATTCGGCAAAAAAGGGAAAAGTTGCTAATGATCAAATTAATCTGATCCGCCAACAGCTAAGAATAGCTGAGAGAAATGCTGCAACAGCTGCTGAACAAGCCAATTCTATGAAAAGAATGGCTGATGCTGCTGAGGTGCAAGCTGAAGCAGCAAAGAGGATGGCTAATGCCGTTGAAACAACAGCAGCTGGTATAGCGGAGCTAGTTAAAGCCACAATAAGGTTCGAAAATATGTTAGAAAAAATTTTTTCTAAAAGTTAATAACGATTAAATTATTGTGGCTTTTTCGTCTTGTTTTTATTGCTATAAGTTGTTTTTTTTTAATTATGTGATTATGCAAAATGTATTAATTTTTAAAATGAATTGTGATTTTTTTTTAAACCAAAAATAGTTTTTTATTAGTTTATAATTTTTAAGTACATCTACAAAATGGATTTTTAAATTAACTTTTGAAAAATTTTATTAATTGTTAGACAAAAAAGATATCATATCAAAATTAAATTAATTTTCTTTAATTTTTAATGTTTTAGTACACTTAAATTGTTACAAATTTATGGCAATATTTCTTCTTATGGCACTTGCGCCTATTTCCTCTTCTTCCAACACATCTAGCACTTCACTAATCATTTCCTTTTCCACTTCAATTGTTGGCAATGGGCACTTGTAGGCTATGCACATATTATGCAGAGCACAACATGCATTGATTATTTGGGTAGTCTTGTTTGGAGAGTAATGAAGTCCTCTAGAACCTATTATAGAGCGGAATCTGTTCTTTAGTACTCCAAAGCAACGCTCAACAACGTTGCGTGCACTAGCATGTTTTTGTTGTACTTTCTTTCTTCAGTACTGTCTGGATTTCTGAATGGCGTCATTAGATATGGTTTTAGTTTGTAACCAGCATCGCCTAGATAAATGTTAGCAAATTACATTTATCAAAAAATGAAATCACCAGAGAAATTCAAAATATAAGTATATTATGACTACAAAAACTATGCAAACATCTTACCAAGAATCCATGTATTTCTTTGACCATTTTCATACGCATTTCGTAGTTTTTGGTCAACTAGACTTTGTTCCCACACAAATGCGTCATGGTTAGCCCCAGGGTGTCTGGCATCAACATATGTTATATATGTTTTGTTGTCACATATCTAAAAATGTAGGAATAAAATTTGAAGTATATTTAATAACAAAATATTTTGTTTAGCTTACCACCATGCCATTTATACTGTAATAGCCTTTTCTATTGTAGTAAAGGTGTTTCAGATGGTCTCCTGGTGATTTTATTCTCACATGGGTTCCATCAACGCAGCCAATTATGCCGGGAAAGCCGGTGGATTGAAAAAAATCCCTTTTGTTTTCGTCTTCAGAACGAATCATTTTTATCCAGTCTGCACATATGAAGTTTTCAAAAAAATCAAGGCACTCTTTTACGATTCGGCATACAGTTGCTGTGGATGTTGACGAACACATTTCATTGCCAACTGTTTGCTGATAGCTTCCAGTAGCTAGAAAACGTAAAAATGTTGCCAGTTTAATGTCCTGGCGAATATTTGTGCTTTTTAAAGACTTAACTTCTTGATTTTTAAGTTTCTCCAAAAGAAAAAGAAAAACGTCTTTGGAAACGCGAAAGTTTGCGATAAATCTATTAACATAATTTTTTTTCAGTTATTTGATTTGCATGATATCATATGTATGTATGTACTTACTGGTTGGTAGGCAGCTCCAGAACATTAATCCTATCTCTTAACTCTCTGCGATTTACTTGAACAGTTTCATCATCGTTATCTATTTCATTTGAAAAGTAAACAGCCACCGATAAATCCATCTTTATCAAACAAATATGGCTTTTTGAACGCGATTTGCACTTTTCACTTTAGAGTTTGGTTTTTTATATATCTTATTTTATCTATTTAAGCACTTTTATAAAATCAAAACAAGAAACACACAAAAAAATTACAAATATTTTTTTTTAAGTTTTCTCGCTTTTTTATTCATTGTCACTTTGCACCAGCTGATCACACTTACACGCAGTTGTATTCGCTTTAGAATATTTTCGTAGTATTTTTTGATACTTTTAACAGAAATATCAAAATTTATGATATGGCATTGCTTCTACTTCTTAAAGACGTAAGATACCAAAATTGACATACGTAAGCGAGTGCGAAAGAAAGTGAGTGCCAATGAGAAATCCAAATTGACTCGAATTCGACAAATGCTTTTCGTTCGCTTAAGTTTTCTTTCTTAAATCAGAAATAGGCCATAAGAGTTTGTTAGCAAGAAGTATGTATATCCTAAATAATTCTTTTATATTCAGATCTCAACAACTTATAGTCCCTTGTTTGCATTTTGAAATTAAACATTAATATTAGTTGTTAAGTTTATCTACATGCACTCTAAAACACTTTTGTTGAAAATTAGGTCGATAATAGTCGGCAACACTTTACAGATTATTATCGACCTAAAATTGCACACGCTATTGGCTGCGTGCAGGTTTTAACCGCGACCTCCTGACTAATAGTCTGACGTATCTACCATTCAGCCATAGCCGTATTACACTTTATGTTACATTTTTTACTTGGACAAATATGTTTCATTTGAAAGGTTTTTTTTAAATAAAATAAGTACAAAATCGATGTAATTTTAGACAAGGAGAAATTTTCAACACTAATTTAGACAATATATGATCGTAATTTTGAAGTAATGTTTTAGTGTGTATGTATGTGATGATCCTGATGAAGAGGGGCCTTATAGTAAAACCAAAGTAAGTGTTACCCCACTTTACAAGTGGAATTGTCCCTAAATTGACCCCCGAAATTACTTAAAAAGTGATTTTTCCCAACATCTACACTTAGAAAGAAATGAAACTTAACTTCTCTCATATGAAAATCATTGGGGAAGTTGGGATCTCTTTTCCGAAATGCTATTTTTATACGAACGATTTTATGTTTTACTTCAGTTGTTCACTCGCAAAAATAACGAAAAACGGCATTCATATTATATCTAGTTTTAGGAAATTTAGCTAACACAATTTCGGCCGCAGGAAGATAATGTCCTATTTCATCAGGATTATCAAGTATAAATACTTATTGCAAGTACACTTCAATGTGGCTTTTTGGTTGATTTTCAATATTGAGTAAAAAGTATTTTAAAATAATAGAAGAAGAATTTAGTACTTTATTAATGGTTATAAAATGTTGCCTGACTATATAAGATTTATTACGCCTATATAAGATTTATTTATGACTATATAAGATTTATTTATAAAGCCTGCATAATTGTCCCGAATCTGTCCAACAGATTCTTATCGAAGCCAGTGATATCGGCCGCTTTCTGAGTTTTTGCAAGAAATCGCCCCGCCACGTTCCCTGTTTGATTGACCTGCAATCACCTGATCAACAATTAAATTCCTTTCCTCCTGAAACCTTTTCTGCATTTGAACTTTTTTATGTTTCATGTCTTCTACTTTTTCTTGAGAATATCCTCAGCGGGTTGTTGATTCTATTATGTCTGATTTGTTAGAAATCTGGAGAACTAATTCTAAAAAGCGGATCCAACCATGCAAAGGAGAGAGGCCATATTTCAGATTTTCTGGTTTAATGACTTTGTTATACACTTGTCCATCTAGGTAGGTTTGCGTTCACAAATAAAACACAATTGACTGCTACAACCCGTCAGAGCGTTAACTACTTTGCCATTGTAGCATGTAATGGTTAAGTTGTTGATTTAGGTGTTAGTTTTCTGTTTAGAAGTCCTAGCATGCTTATCGGCTATCGGGAGGGGTAAATGGGATTTAACGATATTCATCCTTGCTACATAGCATGCTATATAGCTAAAAAATTATGTGTGAAAAATCCATGTCTATAGTATCGTTGGAACTAAATGGAAGTAATACACTTAAAATGGAGAGTTCCGGATCGTTGTGGAACCCATGCTCGCCAAACCCAACCTTTCATTATCAGTGACTTTGGTGCCTTAGCTCATTTTGTTGATAATCCCATCTATCATTAAATTTTACCGTACCAATCATACCACCAGAAATCGCAAATGTAATTTAGTAATTCCACATTTTAGTATTTATTGTTGCCAATATATATACTTACGTTCAATAAATTTAATTTTATAATCTTATTTTCTTACATGTACCTAATACTAACAAGAATTCAGAAAATAGGATGATACAATAATACAGGTACCACCACGACGACAACAAATAGAACACAAGAAACACACGTATCTTGTTGGTAAAAACATACCAGAAATATGTGAAATCTATTGTCTGTGTATCGCACACATTCATAAGCTCCCTCAAAGTTACTAACAAATACCCGTTGCTGATAGAAAAATACAAGAAATGTGTCAAAATCTATTGTCTGTGTGATGCACACATTCTCAAATTTACTAGAACAGCTGAGCTTGTAGTGATACCTGTTCAATGTACCTTGGAAAATAGTTTTTGAAAATATCTCCTACAATTTTTGACGAGCCCTCCATAGAATTTGGTAAATACTAAATATCATTTGGTTGTACATCAAGGAAGTTGATTTCACCAAACAATTGTTTATACTCTATTTCATTTCTTTTTATACTCTTTATTTAGTCGTTAATGTGAGAGCGATGAGTGTACATGCACGGTAGCTGTGTTGGTACTTTGCCATATACAGCGTGTAAAATAAATGATGATGGAATTTGAAGTGCTTTTTATTAGATATAAAAAGATATTTTTGGAAAAACTAAGGGAATTGGAGCAAAATGTATTAAAAATTTCTCCATTTTACCAAGTACAGAAATAGCAAACTCAGTGCTAACCGCATCATTATACATTTTTACGACCAACATAAGTTCTTGTGATAAAGTTTTAAGGAAAATCTTTGCGTTTACTTTATCGTGTTACTTTACTTCAATTCTCTCAGCAATACAGCTGCAAAGTATTTTTGGGCGGACTTGTTGTACATAGACTTTGTAAAAATTAGGTCATTGATCCTAAGTTAATGATCATTTACAGGAGAAAAGAGGTGAATCAGACCGCATAAGAGAGCGATGATAAATGTCAAAGAATTAATATGATGTCTTACTGATATTTGTCAATTATAATTATGCAAACCCTATGTAGGAAAATTTATGTATAGAAATAAAATTAAATATACGAAAATATGATATAAAAAGTTACTTGAATACCTTACTTTGTAATTACGCACTTTTTGTATTCATTTGACTTCCTTCTGTTAACTAGTTTCATTATTATCTTACAGCCATATTCATAAATATTTAAAACAGGGCAACAGACTACTTTTAAGCAAAATTTCATAAGATTGCATTAAAAAATGTATATTACATGAAAATTTTAAAATAGATTTAAAGATGGTATGCACCTACTATAAACCTTCAATAAATTCATATCATCGATATATCAATTTCAACTTCAAATATCTTTGCAAATTTAGCACACAGGAATACATGATATGCTTTAAATTAAAGCTCTAAGTCATCGCTATAAGCGTTTACGTATGTTTTTTTAAATTGTATAGAATATGTCACTTAATTACTTAAGTTAAACAAAATTCGCAACAAAATTAGCAAAAAAACGCCATCAAAACACATAAAAGCAAAAAGAAATGCTAGTGATGTAGAAACAATCAACACAAATGAAAATAGGTTTGTTATTCGAGAACATTTTTCATACATGATTAAAAGATTCGTGTGAACTCTTTTGTAATCATTTCTCTTTTTTGCTTTTAGTTCATACAAAACTTGTGTTAAATAAGTTGAGAAATATATTATAAAGAGAGTTCAAAAAATCTTAACTTACACGAAAACAATAAAAAGCTATTCGTTTATTTCAATATCCGGATGAAATCATATTCTTTTCATTGTAACACTAGCTACAAAACATGGTGGTGTTGCCAGTCGAGATATCTAAATTTCCTTAAAACACACAATGTCTATTGTAGTGTTTATGAATGCAATTTTATATTAAACAGTTTTTAGCGTGAAACTGTTCAATAACAATTGTGAGTCTTAAACCTAAAATAAGAATTTTTTATAAATTTGGCTGTTATTCTTTTCTTTCACAATAGCACATTTTTGTTTTCATTATATTTTGCAATATACATATCGCTCCTTTTTATTGGAACGTACTCATATCTCAAAAAATGAAACTTGGCAAATCGCGTTTAAAGTTTTAAAATTGTTAGCAAGTATGTACATACATACATATGTATATGGACAGCGTTAGGGCTTTAGTGGTTATATCTTCGGTTTAGATTAAGATTTGTTACTGAAAATTTTTTAACATATAAAGAAAGTCTTAATGAAGACTTTTTCTTAAGTAACTTAAAAATTTTGGTTTTTTGAGATATGTATGTATGTATGTATAACTACGTTGCAATAGAGGAGCGATATGTAACTTATTAAAATTTTTCGTTTGACATATTTTTTTTTTGTTATTTAGAACAAATTTTTCTTTCTTTTTAAATGTATTCCAAATTACTTTTTTCATTTATTTACATATTTTTGATAAAAAAACATCACTTCATGCTCAGGTTGGGAAGATTACTACTAGAGATGTACAAATGTCGTGAATTTTTCGTGTCAGGCGTGATTCACGAGTGACTCACGCGTGATCGTAATTAAATTAAAAAATAATCACGCAATCGTGTGTGAGCGTGATTTACAAATTAAATATCGTGCGTGATTTTAAAAATTTAATTTTCACGCCCTCACGAAATTACATTTCGTAGCTTGCTGAAAAAATTTCCTCTTTACTACTACAATATTTTGATTTAATATGCGAATTTTATACGACATTTCTGATAAGTTTCTAATTTTAGATCCGAGTTTTCTGCGACATGTCGAAAATTCCTTAAAAGATTCGTCAGAATTCGGAGAGAGTTTCGGCAAAGTTTTAAGAATTTTCTCAGACAAAGAGGTTCGTTTTCTTGTTAACCACTCATATGGACCGTCTTCAAATACGAATTCGGCATCTTGTCCAGACTTTCTGCCCTACTTCGGACCGAAAGTACGTGTGTCGACAGCAAAAGAAACCCAGTGAACCTTTTATGCCGACATGTCTGACATCAGGAAAAATATGTTTGTAAGCTGAAGACAACCCACCACACAAAAAGTCAAAACTTTTGAAATACGATATATCGCTTATTTACTGAAACAACAGACACAAAATATGATATGATATTTCGCACCACGGCGTGACTTACTAAAGATTCTGTGTAATACGAATTTTTACGAAATATTTTGCAAATCTGGTACATAAACTAATATTAGAAGTTACATAACTTTCATATTTAATAAATGACATCTTAGAAATATACACCAAATGAAAGCTTCGAAGGTTCCCTATATAATAAAATATTGAGTACCGCTATATTGTCCGGTCTTTAAGATACCGGTGTTTTTACGTAAAAAGCCAGGCGAATAATGCTTAAAATTCAATTTCGCTCAAAATTTGTTAATGGCTTTGAAAATATTGAAAGTATTCCATACAATAAACGCATACATTTTAAAATGAAATCTACTCCAGCATAATTGAATATATTATTTAATATATAAAGAAAGGTACATAAGCTTTTTTAATGTAACACTGACGATTATGTGTTAAAAATAAAGAACGAAAATACTGTTTATACTCTCTTCATACAAACTGATGTATCGGAATTGTATGGTGTTTTGCATCAAATATTTGAAAAATAATAAGAATTATAACTTTTTTATAAATAGTTGTAGTTTGCACTTATGTGTATTGAGCGTTACTTGTTTTTAGCATGCTTCAATATTCAGTTTAATTAATAAAAATATTTAAATGTTTTGCGAGCTTTGTTAAATAGTTTAAATTGCATTAAGTTTCATCAATCAATAATAATGTATTGTAGTTTTTTAATTTAATTGAAATTTTTTAGTGTATAAAAAAGGAGTTTATGTTAAAACTTATCGAAGATTATACATCTGAATTGTTTTAAATTCAAAATATAGTGGGTTCTAAAAAATATTAAATTCATAAGAAAATATATTGAGCATTACATTAACAAAATTCTTAAATATAATTATCTATAAATTTTAGGGTGGTAAAAAAAGTTTATAGCAGCGAAAGGGCAGAAGCGATATGGAGAGCATTATCCGTTCGGAAATTTCAGATTTGCTTTCAAAAAGCCATTTCCAGAACAACCGTGAAAGCAAATGTAACGCTCAATCCAACAAAATTTTAAAAAAATTAAAAAATGTTATTTTATATTAGGATCCATTGAATGGGGCGAAAACTATAACACCTTCTCATATTTTTATTAATTAAATTGGTAAAGTCAAAAACAGAAAATGAAAACCCCAAAATGTACACTCACAATGAGAATCCCCATGGATATTATTTCAAAAACTCGTTTTCATATGAACACTGCCTCAAATACTATCCCGCAGAATGGAAGGTTTCGCTGATTACCATGATACCTAAACCAGGCAAAGATCATACGAAGGTGGAGTCCTATAGGCCAATAAGCCTGTTGTCTTACATGTCAAAACTATTTGAAAAGCTACTTCTGAGTAAGCTAACACCCATACTGAATCGTACTGGATGCATTTCAGACCACCAATTCGCTTTTAGGAGACAACATAGTGCGATTGAACAAACACATAGACTCGTGAAAGTGGTTAGAAAAACCTTCGAAGAAAAGAAATATTGTTCTGCGCTCTTCATCGATGTTTCTCAGGCATTTGATAAAGTATGGCACGAAGGTTTAATAAATAAACGAAAGCAAAACCTACCCGAAAACATCCTTAAACTTTTACAAAGCTACTTAACTGAGCGAAAATTTGTTGTTAAAGAAGGTAATTTTCAAAGCCCTCCGCAACCCATTGAAGCCGGAGTTCCTCAAGGCAGCATCCTCGGTCCTGTATTATATCTGATATATGCCTCTGACTTGCCGGTAAGCAGTAACATACACATATCAACATTCGCTGATGATACAGCTTTTCTAAGTGTTCACAAAAGCCATCAAGAAGCCACCCGCAATTTGCTAGATTATATACCCCAGTTGGAACAGTGGCTAAAACAATGGCGGCTAAAACTTAACGAACAAAAATGTCTACACATTACTTTTACATTGTGCAAAGAAACCTGCCCACCTATACAAATAAACAACAAAACTATACCTCAATACACTGAAGTAAAATATCTCGGTGTTCATCTTGATCGTCGTCTAACATGGAAGTCCCACATAAATGCAAAGGTCACCCAAATGAAATTAAAAGCAGCTCAAATGAATTGGCTCATTGGAAGCAACTCTACTCTAAGCCTAGATTGTAAACTTCTTCTATATAACTCCATTCTAAAACCAATATGGTCCTACGGAATCCAGTTATGGGGCACTGCCTCGGCATCAAATGTAGAAAAAATCAAAGGCAACAAAATAAAATAGTCCGTACGATTACAGCAGCCCCATTGTATGTCAGAAACAAGCGAATTCATAAAGATGTGCCGCCGGTTAAGACAGTGTTTTCTAAACACGTGACAAGCTACATAAAAAGACCTGAGTTGCACCCAAATCCCCTAGCCCGAAACATAATTAACTTTAGAGGCCACACTCGGCTGAGAAGGAGGGACACTCTTACTCTCAGCCGAACACGAGAGACGTAAACAACCAAACAACCAACCGCTGAAACAAATATTTTTGTCTGGCACTGGCTGGACTTAAAAATTAAAATTTTAGAGTTAAGATTTGATTACTTATTGTTAGTTCAATTTTATTGAAGATACAATAAATAAATACATATAACCGAAAAAAAAATATGAACACTAAAAAATTATTAAAACTTTAATGTTCGATTTGTGTTTTTGTGGGATATAAAAATAAAATAAATATCGTGAAAAATCAAATTTGTTCGTGAGCGTGCGTGATCGTGTGAGTCTTAAAATTTGCTGTGCGTGAAGCGAAAACTCACTCACGCGCACATCTCTAATTACTACTGTATGATAATTTCAATAATTTACTGTATGCACGTCACTTACTTATTTTTGTTGTTCCATCGGTGAATGGCCATTCAGCTACTAGAACGGTTTAAGTTGGAGAGAGAAAATGATACTGTCTGCAAATCGGTGTGATTGATGTGCTATTGTTTAGTCGACGTTTAGACATTGCAAGTCTTATTGATCAGCTTCTTATTCAACTGTGAGAAAGACGGAGATTTGTTATTTCCTTGTCTTTCTCACAGCTGAATAAGAAGCTGATCAATAAGACTTGCATCGTCTAAACGTCGACTTAGTTATTCCTTTTTAAATTGATTTTACTGGCGCTGCGAAATAAGGCCCCAAGAATTAAGGTGCCAAAACAGAAAACGAAAAATGGTCTCAAACGTGTGGTTATATTTCATTATGCAATATAGCCCCAAAAATTTTTTATGAAATTGCTTGCGAAAATAATGAAAAATAGTCTCAAAACATAAATGAAATAGGGCCCTAAATTTGCGACAATTTTTCATTATGAAAAAAAGACCCCATAGAGTAAATGAATTAAGCCCCAAAAGTAATTTCTACTATAATGTAAACAAAAAGGTTAAACTAATTGAGGAGCACAGTGCAGCATGCATAGAGGTCATATCTTTGTATGAGCGATTTTGAATATATTCTGACCATTGTTAATACTTAAGCCTCGTATTTCCAATTGAAAAAAATTACCCAGTGTTTCTATTTAATATAAAAAAACAAATGAATTTATTTCAGGGTCAAGACATAAAAATAAAAAAAATATTCAGGTTTGTCGAATTGTGGCTTCGCTGAGCAAAGATTTTCAAACTAGTAGAGACCCTGCCTAGCAGGTCTTTGGCTGGACTTAAGGGCTTTCTCCTCCATTTATGTCGAATAGTGGCTTCAATGAATAAGGATTTTCCGCCTAGCCGGCCATCGGCCGGCCTTGAGATTTTTTCTTCCATGCATGTCGAATATTGGCTTCGCTGAGTAAAGATTATCCGCCTAGCCGGCCTCTGGCTGGGCTGAGGGATTTTCTCCTCCATGTATGTCGAATAGTTGCTTCGCTGAGGAAAGAGTTTTCGACTAGCCGGCCTTCTGCCGGGCTTAAGGATTTTCTCCTCCATGTATGTCGAATAGTGGCTTAGCTGAGTAAGATTTTCCGCTTAGCCGGCCTACGGCCGGACTTAAGTACTTTCTCCTCCATGTATGTCGAATAGTGGCTTCGCTGAGTATGCACCCAGGCTAAAGGTTTTTTCCTCTGGGTATGTCGAAAAGCCGCTTTTCGATATACTAAGAGAAGGAAAACCATAACTCCAGACGAGAGCCGAAGTTCGCCCGTAGGCCGGCTAGGCGAAAAATCTTTCCTCAGCGAAGCAGCTATTCGACATACAGGGAAGAGGAAATCCTTGAGTCCGGCCGATGGCCGGCTAGATGAAAAATCTTTACTCAGCGAAGCCCCTATCCGACATTCATTTACACTTAACGATACCTTTGTAAGCCGATTTCATCTTATAAATCATTTTTTCTTCTTTGACGAAAAGGAGCATTGAATTAACCCTTTTGCCTATAAAAACACGCATTCCACTTTAAGTTTTTGTAAGTTGCACTATCTTTCACGCCAAAAACTCTTTAATAAATGGAACTCATTTTGTCTTTATAAAGCAAAAATAAGAATCTCAAAAGGGTACTGTTAAGAAATATTCAATTTTAATCATTTAAGGGAAAATGAAATAAGGTCCCAAAAATGTATTTGGAATTTTTCGGACCTTATTTCATTTATTTAAAGCTTAGTTATATCTGCGTAGTTTAGCTGGCGAATGAAATATAAACCCAAATTAAAAAAAAAGTTAATATTTTGTGGGGCTTTCCTTCATTTTTGGTTTTTGAGGCTATATTTCATTACCGAATATATAATATATTATTTCATTAATAAATGAAATAAAGTCCCAAGAAATTTACGAAATCGCCCCAAATTTTCGTGTTGTTGTTTTCTGTGTAAATTTTAGAGCTATATTTCATTTTATGTTTTGGGACCTTATTTCCTGGGGCCTTATTTCGCAGCACCGATTTTACTACTTAACTTGTTTAGCTGCCACGCTCTTTATTTATCACATGAAATTAATAATATTTCCTTTTATAAAAAAATCACTATCTGATATAAAGAAATAACTGTCTCGGATATTAATAACTATCACGGATTTAATTTTTTCTTCAATAAAACATTTAAGTTTTTTTTTAATGTTGTACGGATATTTATTCTGGCAACTGTGTATCAGGGAAACATACATATGTAAAAATTAAAAAAGCAATAAAAATAGCAGTGACGCAATAAAAGAACACCCTTAAACTAGAGCGGGCATCATAAAAACTCAGATTTCTGACGCAGCACAGTGATTCAACTTTGAACGAGGTGATTCAACTACGAACGATTAGATATATAATATTGGGATATTCTCATCTGCCATAGGATAATTTATAATATTTACTCCGATAAATTTCTTAGCAACAGGAAATAAGATCCACTTGTTTTTACCATCTGAAAAATATGTAAATAAAGATAAACTTAATAATTTCTTTTCAACCTTCATACAAATATTCAGAACTTTAACCCTTTCATCCACCAAACCTCGTTAGGGCACCTATACTTTTTAAACATTTTTTCCTAATATACAAAATAATAGCATTAAATTAAAAAATATATGATAACGTCAAAACGGCTGGACCAATTTTCTTCAAACGTATGTTAGAAAATTTTGGTTCAAGTCACCTTTCAAACAAAATGTTGTAAATTAAAATATGTAGATCTAGTCGTTTGGGAGCTACGGTATCAAACATACATAGATTCAAGAGGATACATCTAGAAAAGATGTGATATAATATAAACGGCTGGACCGATTTTCTTCAAACATAGCTAAGAACACTTTCGATCAAGTTACCTTTCAAACAGAGACAACTAAATGAAAATCGCTACAGCCGTTTAGATACGCAAACACACATTTCAAACTTACAACAGACCTCATTTTTGGTCGGAGGTTAAAAATAAGACAAAAATTAAAAAAAAATTTAAAAAATATTATTAAACATAAAATAAAATTTCTTTCTTTTCAAGTAGGAAGCAAACTGAAGTAAAGCCCCGCAAAATACCTTTGTAATAATTCGTTTTGCAAAATTGTTTCATTAGAAATAAGAAAAATACTCTCAAAGGGTTAAGTAAACAGCTTATCGTCGGCTAGCCTGCAAGTAATGGGTGATTTTATAAGAACTATCGGAAAGCAAAAAAAAAAAACACATAAAATTCAGAAAAATGTATGAAATATTTATTTGGATCGATAGTTGCGTCGATATAATTTAATGTTTGAAGATTATTTCATGCAAATGTTGGCTGCGGCTGCGCCTCAAATGGTCCATCCGCTTAGTCCAATTTTAGCATACTCTTTCCAACATTTCGGCCGGTATCTCACGAATAATGTTGGCAATGTTGGCTTCCAGTGCGTCAATCGAAGCGGGCTTGTCGCTATAGACATTAGCCTTAACATAGCCCCACAAAAAATAGTCTAGAGGCGTTAAATCGCACGATCTGGGCGGCCAATTGACTGGTCCCAAGCGTGAAATAAACTGTTCACCGAACTCGCCTCTCAATTGGTCCATTGTTTCGCGTGCTGTGGGGCATGTGGCACCGTCTTGTTGAAACCACATGTCATGCAAGTCAAGCTCTTCCATTTTGGGCAGAAAAAAGTTTGTTATCATCGCACGGTAGCGCTCACCATTCACAGTAACGTTGTGATTCGCATCATCTTTGAAGAAATACGGCCCAATGATGCCGCCAGCCCATAATCCGCACCAAACGGTTGTTTTTTGTGGATGCATTGGTAGCTCTTGCAATGCTTCTGGCTGCTCTTCACTCCAAATACGGCAGTTTTGCTTGTTCACGTATCCATTCAACCAGAAATGAGCCTCGTCGCTGAACACAATTCTTCGATAAAAAAGTGGATCTTCATCTAACTTTTCAAGAGCCCATTCACCAAAAATTTGGCGTTGTGGTAGGTCGTTTGGCTTCAATTCTTGCACCAGCTGTATCTTATAAGGCTTCACACCCAAATCCTTCCGCAAAATTTTCCACGTAGTGGAGTAACAGAGGCCCAATTGCTGCGAACGGCGCCGAATCGATAATTCACGGTCATCACCAACACTGGCCGATACGGCTGCGATATTTTCTTCAGTTCGCACTCTACGTAAACGTGTTGGTGGTTTAATGTCCAACAATGTAAATTTGGTGCGAAATTTTTTTACAATAGCCCGAATAGAAGCCTCAGTAGGTCGATTAAACTGACCATAAAATGGAAGAAGCGCGCGATGAACTTTCTTAACAGAGCACGCATTTTGGTAATAAAATTCAATAATTTGCAAGCGTTGTTCGTTTGTAAGACGATTCATGATTAAATTATAGACCAAACTGAAGATGTTTGACAGTGACACAAGATACAAAACGTGCGTGAGCTGTCAAAACTAGTGTTGCCAAAAAGATAATAGCAAAAAAATCTTTAGTACTATGTGTTTTTAACAGGTTTTCAGGGAAGCGAAAAATCTGATTAATATAGTGCTTTTAAGACATTTTACTGACATCAAATGCCTTAATGATTCATGACCTCATTTACTAAAATACTGCATTAAAAGGAATCGCGAATAATGTGTTGTTTTCACAATGCAAACAAGCATTGCTTGTCTAAATTTTATATGAAAAGGACTCAGTTTTTTGAGTGGTTGCCATTAAAATTTTTTACTCAAGTCGCTTGTTTGCATTGTGGAAACAGCACATTAATCTGTGCCAGAAGGCTGTGCGTGCTTTTTAAGAAAAAATACACACAACTTTTTTGCACATAACACTTTTGTTTATAGAAAAAGATTATTTGCTAAAAGCAAGCAACATTATTGGTACGTAGACTTGTGCCACATAGTTCATTTCACTGTTCGGCCATTGCAGTTCATATCTCCGTAATGAACTAGGTCGATCTTCTAGTTCAAACGCTCTTTTTTGACATACATATAAATATATAGCGGCTATTACACTTTGAGCATGTTGGCGAATATTTATGTTGGACCACCCGATTCGCTCATGTAATAAATCAAAAATACATGTTGTCGAGCATGCCCATGTGTTTTAAAACATTTTTGATATTTTGGTTCGCTATCGAGCCATCCAACTTGTGAAATTGCTTGTTCGTCGAACCCATATACAAATCTGCATTTCATAAAAGATTTTAAACAAGAAAGATGGTAACTGGCGAGCGGAAGCTTTAAATCAATTATTGAATTATATGAAAGTTCAGCCGAGATGTGATAAATAAAAAGCGATCTTATACCACAAAAGAAATTGAAAAAGTAGAAATTTAATTAAGCTTATTTTAATAGAATAAAAATAGAAAGTTTGAAAATAAAATTTAAATAAAAAATTTTTAGTTTTTAAAAAATTTTATTTAAAAATTTAAAAAATAAGAAATCAAATAGAAATTTTATCGAATAAAAATTGTATTTAATGGAATAGGAATTTAATAGAAATGGGAATTTAAACTACATATATAATTTTTCTTTTTCTTCTGTTTTCTTGTTTGCACTCATTACACAAACTCATGCGTCAATTCCAAGCACCTTTTTTGAAAACTAATTTATTCTAATGTTCGCTAACATGTTCTACAGTGTAATAGGACACGGACGACCAACATGCTCGTCAACATGTTCGTTGTGTAATAGCCACTTATGAATGAAGTATGGTGGCTTAAACATATTCACGACAGCAGACTACCTACTACTACCTGTCAAAAGTAGAATACATTTGTGTACATTAGGGTCGCCCTATTTCAAAAAGTACCTATTATTAT
This sequence comes from Panzeria rudis, assembly GCA_956483635.1. NCBI lineage: Eukaryota > Metazoa > Arthropoda > Insecta > Diptera > Tachinidae > Panzeria > Panzeria rudis. Next base: position 115,757,377 of record OY101448.1, read on the forward strand.
TTGCCCCCCTTATATCGCACCCTAAATACAAAAGGGTCACAACTCAAAATACTAAAATTTTCAGGAGAGACAAAAAACTGTTTATGTAAAAATGATTGTAATATTCAAAGAAAATATTGTTCCATTATGAAAAAATTCAATATTGAAGAAGGTTCTGCTATACTTTTTTAAATTTTATATTATGTTTGCGAAAATAAAATAAAATTTTGATTTATCAGTCTTTAACTGAAATTTTTTCGATTAACTAGTGATATTATCTCAGGTTGTGCCTCTTCAACTGATAATTGAACTCACTTTTTCCAACTAAAGAAGCACAATGCAAAATAATATACCACGAAATTTATCACTTTTTACAGTGAAGGCCGTGTCAGATACAACTTTGTCGCTTTGCGTGACGTTTCTAACTTTGATAGAAAAGTGTAAAGCAAAAGGTGTATGACACAATGAAAACTTTGACAACACTCGCGCATTGTTTGTTTACTAATAAAAGCGGTTGGTAATTTTTATACATAGTTAATTATTTCTTTTAAAAATAAAAGTTAAAAATGTTATTGGATGATTTATTGGAATTGGTTCTAATTGTGCTCTTAATGCATGAAGCATTGGAGCTATTAGAAAAAACTTCAACGCGTAAGTTCTGGGTACGAAGTCTCTACCAAGATCGTGACCACACAGGCCTGTTCGCTTCCAGCTTTGAAGAAATGCACCAAAGAGATGCAGATCAATTTCAAAAGAGTATCCGGATGACTCCTGCTGTTTTTGATATGCTGCTGGAACTTCTAAAGGAACGCCTAACAAAAATGTCAAACAGACCATGCATATCCGCGTCCTGCAGACTATTTGTAGTTAATAAAATATCTGAATTAAATTTACATAAATTAAATGTGTATGTACTATTTATAGTTATCTGGCGCACGGGGACAGTAAGCAAACACTTGCTACTGCTTTTAAAATGGGACGGTCAACAGTTACCACCATTATAACAGAGGTATGTGAAGCTATTTGGGAGGAATTGGGGATAATTTACTTGTCGCCCCCAAAAAAATATGAATGGAAACGTATTGCTGAAGATTTCAACACCATGTGGAACTTTCCGAATTGTGTTGGTGCTGTGGACGGAAAGCACATCACAATATCATGTCCACCCAATTCAGGATCCCTCTATTATAATTATAAGGGAAATTACTCCATTGTACTGTTAGCAAGTTGCGATGCCAACTACACTTTCACAACCGTGGATATCGGGGCGTATGGTTCCCAAAGTGACGGTGGAGTACTATGGAATTCTGGCTTTGGACAACGATTGTTGAGTGGTAACCTAGATTTGCCTGAAGATGCATATCTGCCCGGTACTAGCACCAAATTCCCTTACTTTATGGTTGGTGACGCTGCATTTCCCCTTAAAAACTGCATTATGCGCCCATACCCTGGTTTGTAGATTCACTTTAACTTCCCAATGATATAGTTACACATATCGTTAGCTGAAACGCAAAACGCCCTAACTAGCAAACAAATTTTAATAGACTTTTTTTATAAATTCAGTTGCATTTCATCAAAATACTCAGAACAAAAAAGTCGAGTTCCCCGAACTAAAATAGCGATTTTATTTAAAAAATAGAACACCAAACAGAGCTCATTAATTACATTATTTTTTTCTATCCCATTTCATTTTTAATTTTCTTTTAATTTCCTAAAGCAGCCGTAGCTGTACACATCCTCTGAGAATTTCAAGTATATAGCTATTATGGTTCGCAAGATAGAGCGGTGTGAAAATTTTTTACTATTAAAACATTACATTTCATACACTTTCATTGAATATAGGGCTTTTGGTTTCAGAAAAATATCAAGCAAAAAGCCCTAACTGACAACTCTTAAAACATTACAAATATATACAAAATTCATACAGAAATTAACTCTTCATAGAGCTTTTTATTATATTGGAGAAATTCGCATTGAAAATCTCAATATTTTTAATATTAAAATATATTTTACTTCTCCTGTAAAATTTTCAAAATGTTAGATAGGGCCGTTTGCGTTTTAGGTAACGATATGTACTTATGTTGATTAAACGATTTCTTTTTACAATTAGGAACGCGTCTATCAGTTGACCGAGAAATTTTTAATAGGCGGCTATCACGAGCCAGAAGAGTGATAGAGAACGCTTTTGGCATTTTGTGTGCTCGTTGGAGAGTTTTGTTATCGCCATTGTTTATGCACCCAGAAAATGCAGAAAAATTGGTGAAAGCTGCTGTAGTTATGCACAATTTCGTTAAATTCCACGATGGCAGTTATTGTCCGCCTGATTATGTGGACCGCTTTCAAGGCGACGAAATTGTAAATGGGTTGTGGCGGAGTGAAGTTTTGGCACCGTTGCGAAACCATGGCCGAATGACTTGCAATAACGCAACAAAAAGTGCGTTCGCCTTGAGAGATCAGCTAAAGGACTACATTATATCCCGTCCAATTTGAACTATTTTTAGAAATTATTCGTTATTTCGCTTCCCATTTGATTATAATTTTAGGTTCCCATTTGAATGAGTAATAAACTTGAATTTTCTGATTTTTACACTATAACTTAAAAGTTTTATATTGTTTTAAATTCATTTGTTTTTTAGGTTTTTAAATACATACATACATATGTATGTAGTTAAAATATCATTAATAATAATAGTCGGCCTGTGAATTTTTACAATATTCACAATTCTTAAAATTTTCAAAATTTCATACCTTATGGCATTTTCATACCAAACAATATTTCACACGATTTTTCTTTAACTAAAAAAAGCTTTGTGAATATTGTACAAAAAATCACTATGCAGCCAGTTTCGCTCCTCACTGTAAAATTAGTTAAAAAAAAAAACAAGTTTATATTCTTCAGGAATAAGAAATCTTAAAAATTAAGTAAGAAAGAATATGTTTCAGGTAACAAATCAAAATTTACATAGCATAACGTAACAAAAACAATTAAGTAATTTCATATATTAATACTGTTTTGTTTAAAATTCCTTAGCGTGGAACAAATATAATATTATAGGCTAGGCAACACTGGCGTTTTTAAAACACTCGTCTAAATTAAAATGTTTAAAATTTTTTAACTTTCAAATTTAATACAAAAAAAGCAGAAACGTGCATTTTAAAACGCCCGTGTGGCCTGGCCCTAAAAGTCTTTTTCGAATCACATTGTGCACAAACATTTACTAAAGCTACGTTCAAATCTATTAAATATTTGACGAAATAAGATTACCTAAACAATAATTTCTGGTTCAATGTTTTTAATTTAAAGAATATATTTTTAAAATGAGCATGTGTCTCTTTGGTAAAAAAAATTAAATACACAATCAGTATTGTCTTTTATCGTTTCATTTGTCGGGCATACACACGAAATATTAAAGAAACGTTTGTTAAAAATAGTGGTTACGCTTATTTCGTGCTTATTTCGTCAAATATTTGATAAATATAAACGTAGCTTTAGACTAAATTACATGATGAAATATTTCATGAAATTTGTGGCATGAAACTTTCTTTATTTGGTAATATAATGGACATGGAAACAAGTTGGGATAAAAAAGTGGTAGGGAACAAAATTTCAGATGGTTTTTGTTAATTTTCTTTACTCTATTTGCTTTTCCGCGCTTGCAATAAGCAAATAAAAAAATGTTCATGAAGAAAATATCATGAAATATTTCATCGTGTAAGTGTGGTAATAGTTATTCAAATGCACGTAATCACACTATTGGATTTTTTAAATATTCATAATTTCTTTCGTTAATTTTGTATTGAAAAATGGTTTATACTGAAACAAAAGACGTATAAATCCAAGTTCCAAAATCTCGAATTATTTTAGAGAAAAAACTGGGTACTTGAAGCTCTTATTAAAACGGCTTTTTTCCTAGTAGTTATGGTTAGATAAAAAATTAGTGAAAAGCATTTTGAATATTAAAAAAAAATCAGCGCGACTGAGCTCACATTTCTAATCGGCATTATGTACATATGCAAGCAGCTCAATTTTAAGTCGATCTTGAACTTCTTCTGATTTTTTTTGGAGGCATTCGTCCAACATTTGTAAAAAGGCACTGTTTTTTGAAGGAACGTTTCCTGTTTTTGCAGCAATAACAGATTCGATAGTTCCACAAAGTCGTTCAAATCGTTCGCGCGATTCATTGCCCAAACGCTGACGTTTTGTGCTTTTCATGCTACTGGTTGTCTCTTCACTGCACTGGCTATTGTTTAATTCGCTAAATTCTAAATATTCCTTATCCATTGCATCTTCGTTTTGACGGGGTAGTGGTGCCTGGCTGCAAGACGGTTGGTCATCACTATTCCATTGAAAATTCGAGATGGTTCTACAATTAATATGGGAAAATAAAAATGTAGCATAGCGGAATAGTGAAGAACTTTTGTCGAACAGACATGGGTGCATTTTCATTGCCTCGATAAGTTTTTCTTCCATTATTTGATGACTAAAACTATAAAAACATATTTTTAAGTATTTATTGTAGAAATGGCCTTTAAGGCAATGAAAATGCACCCATGTCTGTTCGACAAAAGTTCTTCACTATTCCGGAACAAATATTTAAAGGATCGAGCATGGCAGACAGTGGCTGCTTCAACAGGAGTGTCAGGTATTTGGTTTTTTAGTCGGAGTATTGGCTTGTTTGCTATTTTTTTTTAAAGCAGAGGAACACTGTAAAAGTAGATGGAAATCGCTGCGCGACCGATTTGTTCGTGAAATGTCAGCCACTAAGGTGAAATCGGGAGCCGCTGCTGAAGAGAAAATGGAATGGTGTTATATGGAGGCAATGAGATTCTTAACAAAACATGTTTCACCTAGAAAGTAAGCTAAATTTATTAATCTGCAATTTGTGTATGCTACATTTTTATTTTCCCATATTAATTGTAGAACCATCTCGAATTTTCAATGGAATAGTGATGACCAACCGTCTTGCAGCCAGGCACCACTACCCCGTCAAAACGAAGATGCAATGGATAAGGAATATTTAGAATTTAGCGAATTAAACAATAGCCAGTGCAGTGAAGAGACAACCAGTAGCATGAAAAGCACAAAACGTCAGCGTTTGGGCAATGAATCGCGCGAACGATTTGAACGACTTTGTGGAACTATCGAATCTGTTATTGCTGCAAAAACAGGAAACGTTCCTTCAAAAAACAGTGCCTTTTTACAAATGTTGGACGAATGCCTCCAAAAAAAATCAGAAGAAGTTCAAGATCGACTTAAAATTGAGCTGCTTGCATATGTACATAATGCCGATTAGAAATGTGAGCTCAGTCGCGCTGATTTTTTTTTAATATTCAAAATGCTTTTCACTAATTTTTTATCTAACCATAACTACTAGGAAAAAAGCCGTTTTAATAAGAGCTTCAAGTACCCAGTTTTTTCTCTAAAATAATTCGAGATTTTGGAACTTGGATTTATACGTCTTTTGTTTCAGTATAAACCATTTTTCAATACAAAATTAACGAAAGAAATTATGAATATTTAAAAAATCCAATAGTGTGATTACGTGCATTTGAATAACTATTACCACACTTACACGATGAAATATTTCATGATATTTTCTTCATGAACATTTTTTTATTTGCTTATTGCAAGCGCGGAAAAGCAAATAGAGTAAAGAAAATTAACAAAAACCATCTGAAATTTTGTTCCCTACCACTTTTTTATCCCAACTTGTTTCCATGTCCATTATATTACCAAATAAAGAAAGTTTCATGCCACAAATTTCATGAAATATTTCATCATGTAATTTAGTCTAAAGCTACGTTTACATTTATCAAATATTTGACGAAATAAGCACGAAATAAGCGTAACCACTATTTTTAACAAACGTTTCTTTAATATTTCGTGTGTATGCCCGACAAATGAAACGATAAAAGACAATACTGATTGTGTATTTAATTTTTTTTACCAAAGAGACACATGCTCATTTTAAAAATATATTCTTTAAATTAAAAACATTGAACCAGAAATTATTGTTTAGGTAATCTTATTTCGTCAAATATTTAATAGATTTGAACGTAGCTTTAGTAAATGTTTGTGCACAATGTGATTCGAAAAAGACTTTTAGGGCCAGGCCACACGGGCGTTTTAAAATGCACGTTTCTGCTTTTTTTGTATTAAATTTGAAAGTTAAAAAATTTTAAACATTTTAATTTAGACGAGTGTTTTAAAAACGCCAGTGTTGCCTAGCCTATAATATTATATTTGTTCCACGCTAAGGAATTTTAAACAAAACAGTATTAATATATGAAATTACTTAATTGTTTTTGTTACGTTATGCTATGTAAATTTTGATTTGTTACCTGAAACATATTCTTTCTTACTTAATTTTTAAGATTTCTTATTCCTGAAGAATATAAACTTGTTTTTTTTTTTAACTAATTTTACAGTGAGGAGCGAAACTGGCTGCATAGTGATTTTTTGTACAATATTCACAAAGCTTTTTTTAGTTAAAGAAAAATCGTGTGAAATATTGTTTGGTATGAAAATGCCATAAGGTATGAAATTTTGAAAATTTTAAGAATTGTGAATATTGTAAAAATTCACAGGCCGACTATTATTATTAATGATATTTTAACTACATACATATGTATGTATGTATTTAAAAACCTAAAAAACAAATGAATTTAAAACAATATAAAACTTTTAAGTTATAGTGTAAAAATCAGAAAATTCAAGTTTATTACTCATTCAAATGGGAACCTAAAATTATAATCAAATGGGAAGCGAAATAACGAATAATTTCTAAAAATAGTTCAAATTGGACGGGATATAATGTAGTCCTTTAGCTGATCTCTCAAGGCGAACGCACTTTTTGTTGCGTTATTGCAAGTCATTCGGCCATGGTTTCGCAACGGTGCCAAAACTTCACTCCGCCACAACCCATTTACAATTTCGTCGCCTTGAAAGCGGTCCACATAATCAGGCGGACAATAACTGCCATCGTGGAATTTAACGAAATTGTGCATAACTACAGCAGCTTTCACCAATTTTTCTGCATTTTCTGGGTGCATAAACAATGGCGATAACAAAACTCTCCAACGAGCACACAAAATTCCAAAAGCGTTCTCTATCACTCTTCTGGCTCGTGATAGCCGCCTATTAAAAATTTCTCGGTCAACTGATAGACGCGTTCCTAATTGTAAAAAGAAATCGTTTAATCAACATAAGTACATATCGTTACCTAAAACGCAAACGGCCCTATCTAACATTTTGAAAATTTTACAGGAGAAGCAAAATATATTTTAATATTAAAAATATTGAGATTTTCAATGCGAATTTCTCCAATATAATAAAAAGCTCTATGAAGAGTTAATTTCTGTATGAATTTTGTATATATTTGTAATGTTTTAAGAGTTGTCAGTTAGGGCTTTTTGCTTGATATTTTTCTGAAACCAAAAGCCCTATATTCAATGAAAGTGTATGAAATGTAATGTTTTAATAGTAAAAATTTTTCACATCGCTCTATCTTGCGAACCATAATAGCTATATACTTGAAATTCTCAGAGGATGTGTACAGCTACGGCTGCTTTAGGAAATTAAAAGAAAATTAAAAATGAAATGGGATAGAAAAAAATAATGTAATTAATGAGCTCTGTTTGGTGTTCTATTTTTTAAATAAAATCGCTATTTTAGTTCGGGGAACTCGACTTTTTTGTTCTGAGTATTTTGATGAAATGCAACTGAATTTATAAAAAAAGTCTATTAAAATTTGTTTGCTAGTTAGGGCGTTTTGCGTTTCAGCTAACGATATGTGTAACTATATCATTGGGAAGTTAAAGTGAATCTACAAGCCAGGGTATGGGCGCATAATGCAGTTTTTAAGGGGAAATGCAGCGTCACCAACCATAAAGTAAGGGAATTTGGTGCTAGTACCGGGCAGATATGCATCTTCAGGCAAATATAGGTTACCACTCAACAATCGTTGTCCAAAGCCAGAATTCCATAGTACTCCACCGTCACTTTGGGAACCATACGCCCCGATATCCACGGTTGTGAAAGTGTAGTTGGCATCGCAACTTGCTAACAGTACAATGGAGTAATTTCCCTTATAATTATAATAGAGGGATCCTGAATTGGGTGGACATGATATTGTGATGTGCTTTCCGTCCACAGCACCAACACAATTCGGAAAGTTCCACATGGTGTTGAAATCTTCAGCAATACGTTTCCATTCATATTTTTTTGGGGGCGACAAGTAAATTATCCCCAATTCCTCCCAAATAGCTTCACATACCTCTGTTATAATGGTGGTAACTGTTGACCGTCCCATTTTAAAAGCAGTAGCAAGTGTTTGCTTACTGTCCCCGTGCGCCAGATAACTATAAATAGTACATACACATTTAATTTATGTAAATTTAATTCAGATATTTTATTAACTAAATTTTTTACTATTACTCACGAAAGTGTTAAAAATAGTCTGCAGGACGCGGATATGTATGTTTGACATTTTTGTTAGACGTTCCTTTAGAAGTTCCAGTATCATATCGAAAACAGCATGAGTCATCCGGATACTCTTTTGAAATTGATCTGCATCTCTTTGGTGCATTTCTTCAAAGCTGGAAGCGAACAGGCCTGTGTGGTCACGATCTTGGTAGAGACTTCGTACACAGAACTTACGCGTTGAAGTTTTTTCTAATAGCTCCAATGCTTCATGCATTAAGAGCACAATTAGAACCAATTCCAATAAATCATCCAATAACATTTTTAACTTTTATTTTTAAAAGAAATAATTAACTATGTATAAAAATTACCAACCGCTTTTATTAGTAAACAAACAATGCGCGAGTGTTGTCAAAGTTTTCATTGTGTCATACACCTTTTGCTTTACACTTTTCTATCAAAGTTAGAAACGTCACGCAAAGCGACAAAGCTGTATCTGACACGGCCTTAATAGAGGCAGAACTGAAAATAAAACTCTTTATGTGTAATAAAAGTAATCAGTTGCTCTTGAGCACATTAACGCAACTCAAAATAATTCTCTTTAGTTCATCGTGCAGAAGCAACACACTAACATAAAAATAGACATAATTGTTTTTTTCCAGTTAAAGAAGATAGTGATGTGAAAGAAATTTTTGCAGTAGTTAGAGATGTGTACTCTGAATTAATTTATGGAAAAAAGTCAGTTTTGGAAAATTTTGAGTTGTGACCCTTTTGTATTTAGGGTGCGATATGTCCTATGTTTAGACATACGCCTTAATGGTGACAATTAAGATTTAAATTGAGTTTTCTTAATCAAATAGCATTTCAAGGTATATCTTACAGGTGGGATCGTTAGCACAGCTGACTACTACTGTTGTTGTCTTATTTTCGCAACATGCGAATTTTTGCCATGCAAGCAACCAGTTTTTATATTTGTTTTTAGATATTTTTGCAAGTTTAACATTTATTTAAATTTTAATTAAGTTTGCCGTGTAAGCGTGTAACGAATAGCTAGTCAGCTAGTTAGTGAGTTCAGCTTTTAGGTACGCTTTGCATTGTACAGAATTTTGTCTTCAAACTGAACAGACTTATGAAGTCTGTTCAGTAGAGCCTACTCAATTTATGAAACAATTAAGTACTATTTACTCAATTTATTAATGGAGTTCATGTATGGTAATTGAGCTCAATTAAGGCCTTAATTGTGTAAATTTTCTAATTGCGCAACTAAGGGTAATATCTGAACAGTGTATTAGAAATATTCGAATAGTATGAAAAGTAATGTGTACCAACTTTTATACCGATTGAGATATGTTTAGTGGTAGCTCAGAGCGACTGAAGTCTTGAAAAAAATATTTTTTTTACAATTTTTTTATTTTGCTCAACCATATGTAACAAATAAACCGAACAATGAACAAAAAGGAAGACACTGACAATTTAAGCGTAGTATTCAGCTCTGAATGCAATTCAGACTGCCATAAGAATCATGTGTAAAAAAAACAAACTGAAATTCAGGTTGGTAAATTTTGGCATTTATTGTCTATTACAGGCATGCTATAACAATAAGTGGAGAATTTTTTCCGTCAACTGAAACAAAAGTTAATATTCAGACAATTGTTTGGCCACGTAATTTTTGACATTTCTAGTTTTTCGTACATTGTAATTAATTTTTAGTGTTTTTGTGTGTTGTAAATTAAAAAATATATAAATTTGTGTGAATGCAAACAAAATTCTGTATAGAATTCTACACGATTATTTTTCCGTGTAGAAATAAATGCAAAACTCCAAACCTGAATTTCAGTGAGAACTGCATACTACGCTTAAAGTGTTTGCATACACACAAATTTATATATTTTTTAATTTACAACACACAAAAACACTAAAAATTAATTATAATGTACGAAAAACTAGAAATGTCAAAAATTACGTGACCAAACAATTGTCTGAACATTAATTTTTGTTTCAGTTGACGAAAAAAATTCTCCACTTATTGTTATAGCATGCCTATAATAGACAATAAAGCGTAGTGTGCAGCTCTGCCTGAAATTCAGGCTGCCATAAGAAGTATGTGTAAAAAAAAACAAACTGAAATTCAGGTTGGTAAACTTCTTAAAGCAATTTGCGCTTACTAGTACGCAGTTCCAAAAGAAAATTACACGGAATTTTGGCATTTGTGTATGCAAACAAAATTCTGTATAGAACTCTACACGATTATTTTTCCGTGTAGGAAGAAATGCAAAACTCCAAACCTGAATTTCAGTGAGAACTGCATACTACGCTTAAATGTCAAAATTCCGTGTACTTTTCTTTTGGAACTGCGTACTAGTAAACGGAAATTTCTTTAAGAAATTTACCAATCTGAATTTCAGTTTGTTTTTTTTACACATACTTCTTATGGCAGCCTGAATTTCATTCAGAGCTGCATACTACGCTTTAAGCGCTAACTACAGGGTTGTCATCGAAAACAGCGCATCATTTTTAAAAAAGGTTTTCAAAGTTTGTGTAAAACATTTTTGCTTTATTTAAAAGAAACAATTTTTAATTCATAACTTTTAATTTATAAAAAAAATTTTAAAACAATTTTCAGTTATGTAAAATAATAATTTTATTTGTAAGTAATTATTATACTTTTTTCTATTACTTATTTAATTTATAATTTAGATGTTTTAATTTGTTAAATAAATAGACGAATCCTTAGAAAAAGTGAACAAAACATACACGAAACGTCGGGAAATATGAAAGAAAATTTATTTTTATTGTCATAAAAACACGTTAGGCACAATTAGCTAAAGAAAATAAATAATTAACGTTATCATATGTAACTAATTGTATACCACATTTCTTTAATTTTGTTTCTGAAATTACACGAGGTTTTATCTTTTCAAAATGCAAAAATTAAAAAAAATTCAGTCACCACACACAGAAAAAAGGAATGTAATATCAACATGAAGCAATTGTGATTAGTTCTATGACTTGTTGTTGTTTATTCTTACATCTGTCGGCTATGTAGACGACAAAATTACCAGCGAAAATGTGCTTCTGCTGGCAGTGATGCCCTTTGGATGCATTTGTTACACATTTCGTAACTTTTGAAGGCCCAACGTAACATGTATACTTTTGTTATATTTGACCAAATTTGCGTAACTTTTGATACATGGCAAAAAACGAAGTATGTGATATTTTGATACGTGATTCATTAATTAAGACAAGAACTGCCCGTTTGGTTTGAAGAACATAAGAATTATACACTTTCATACGTCATTAAAAGAACTTTTTTGTCACAAATCATTTAATAAATTTATTATTTGAGATATTCGTCTAATTTTATTTAACGGTTAATCTATGTCTATATAGATTCATATCGAATATAAATGGTCTGTTGGGGTTTGCATAACTTTCTAAGCCCCACTACGCTTATTTTATTCTCTTGTGATTTTCAAAAAAATTATTTGTAAATTTTCAAATCGAGCGATTTCAAATCTCGTGTTTTAGAAAAACAAATTCTACAAGGATAACACCGCCTGAGACCATTTTTTTTTTTGGCAGAAACGCCGCTATATATCCATTAATCTAGAGACAAAACACAGTCAAACTTTTCATTTACTCATCTTTTGTCCTTTTTAAAGGACTTAACATTTTTCATGAACGCTTATTTAAAATAATTTTTTTTAATATTAATATCAAATCTTTTTAACAAACTTGGTACCAAATAAAAGGGAAAGCTGTGTAGAATTTTATAAAAATATTTACTTCAGTTCCCCTGAACAAAAATTTTAAAATAATGTCCTTTTAAAAATATATCATTCCAAATCCTTAAAAATTTTCAGTAAAAATTGTTTTTAAATTATATGTTGTAGCCTTAAATTAGCTCTATAAGATTTCGAATTTTTATGATTTTATCTCCCTTAGTTCAAAAGCTGTGGCTGTTTCATTGCGGCACAAAATTAATTTATATAAAAATTGCATGTAGAAAATTAATTTACAATAACAACTAATAATTTTGAGCCGAGAGAGTTAAAATCGTAAAATGTGTATGCATTTAAGAGTTTATTTTAAGTTAATATATATTTTTATATAGTTTGCAAAACTATCAAATAAAAATCTTGAAGGAAATATTCGAAAATTGTTTCCAAGGACATATTTAAAATTTTTGTTCAGTTGATCTACAACTATTCTTCCATATCCTTGGCACAAAAACCACTATATAGCGTGCTCGGTTGTTCATTTCCTCACCTCATGTCCTTTTTAAGGGACTTCACATTTTTGACAATACTTATTTAAATTTTTGTTTTTATATTAATACGTAAATTTTTTTAGCACTAGTAATACTAAATAAAAGGAAAGGATCTGCAGAATTTTATAAAAATATTTCCGTCATTTGCCTTGAGCAAAAAAAAGCGTCTTCAAAAAATCCTTCTATATCCTTGAAAATTTCAATCAAAAAGCCTTTTAAAAATTATGTTTTGTAGCCTTAAGTTAACTCTATGAGACCTAAAAATTTTGTGATTTTGTTTCTCTTAGGGCTCTACCTAAATCAGAGCGGTGAGCGTCGCGTTAGGGGCTATTCACATATTTTATACTTCCCCCCCCCCCCCACATGAAATTTTGTAAAAACGTTACGATGGTGGGGGGGAGGGAGTATAAAAACTCCAAAAATAGCGTTACGTAATATGTGAATAGGTCCTTAGCAACAGGGTACCATTTTACTATATATTCTAACAGATTATTTTACCGCTACGTTTTGTGCACAACTGATGAATTTCCTCATAAGACCTAATATAACGCCGGCATAGAAATTTTCAATTTTTCATTCACATCAATGCATTGAATTTATATGTTTTCATTTTCGTCGTGCAGCTAAGATCGAACATTTAAACCTTTATATAGACAACAATAACCGCCATAAATATTAAATATTTTTATTTATAAGATTTATTTCATAAATATAATAGAATTTATGCTTTTTCATTAAAAAATATTTCTTTCTTATAATTTGTCCTAATTCTAATAAAGAAAATAAACGTTAAAGTACAAACAACAAATGAAATGACGTTTTATATCATAATGTATTTATCTCAGCTTGAGCTCTGATGATTATATCATAGCACTGATATACATAACCAGGGACTGAAACCATGAAAAAAATGGTTCGGGTTAATCAAAATAAAAAGTTCAGGTTCGGGTTCGGGCTTAAAAACAAAATTTAAACGCGCAATTATTTTGCTTAATAATAAAATACATAAATCAATTTTACATTCACGTCTATACGTTTAAACACTACCCTGCCTGTTCTGTAAATCGAGTCGCTTTAAAAACGCTCGATTTAGAAAAATTAAATCCACTAATAGCAAACTTTTTTCATACTTTTCTGCAATTTCATATTTTTTTAGAGCTTAAAATATCATATCTGAAATTAATTTACTATATACGATTTAAAATACATACATCAATGGGGGCATTTTTTATTTTTGGAAACTGAGAAATTTACTTGCATTCTGTTTACCGAACAGGGCCGTATATTCTTTTTTTAATTTAATTAAATTTAACTTATTTAGCTTTAAAAAAAAACCTTTTTTCATCTTTGTAGCGTACGTACCGCATTAACATAAGAAAATATACTTCAAATAAGAAATTCAGCCTGTTCATAGAATCCTATACGGATTGCTTTGGCATAATTTTCTTTACAAAACCGGTTGATTGCGTTCATGAAAACCGTTTGTGCTTGAATTTTGGACATTTCCGTTCAGAAACGGAATTAATTGTCCATGTATTTGAGTTCAGGAGCCCTTTAATTTATATATTTAATAGCTAGAACATATTTTTCCCACCTTCTAATCACTAAAAATACAATTTTGTAAATTATATTCTGAATTTTTAACAAAAATAACCACTTTTTGACAAGGTTGACAACCGATACCGTAATAAATACCGCTACCGATTCAATACCGTTTGAAATAGAATACCGGTATCTATACCGATACCGTAATTCTTTTCGGTTCAAAAATACCGGTAGTCAAATACCGTTTATGCAATACCGGTATCATACCGGTATCATTATTTCGGTATGAAAAATTTTATTTTACTTCACGAACTAAAGACTTTAAACTTGTACTGTTTTTTTTTAATTTTAATTTTTTTAATCGAAATGATGTTTGTTAACTTAACGTACTGCCAATGGAACACTGTGTTCATTTTGTATTTTACTTACAGTTCACACGGGCTGTATTTATATCATGATGAACGTCACCCACAGTGCAATTCAGTATTGTCAATTAAAAAAAAGTAATAAGTATGGAACTTCTAAAGTACTGAATAGATTTCTCTGAATTTTTAAACAATTGTATCGGAGGAGTTTAGTTTTCAGAATCATGTCTTCTGAAGGCAATATCTGAACTTAGGGGCGGAACACAGGGGAAAAAAGCTAACTATCTCTGGTGTGAACAACTTCGTGCGGCTTGTAACATTCTTAAATACTGGCCGATTTTAACGATTTCAAGCGTTTTAGATTTTGCTAGATAAGACAACAAATGTTGATATTAGCGTTTGTATTGTATGTCTTATAGCTTAAGAGATATTTCACTTCGACATTATAATTTTTAGTTTTTTGCATAAATTTTTTTTATTTTTTGCTTATAACTTTTTAACTAAGCGTCCGTTTTTAATTTAAAGGGCACCAATCAATTTCTGAAAATATTTTAAGTAAACATACACAAAAAAACTTTGAAGTTTTACTAAAACTTTTGTCAATACCATCTCATTTCTAAGCAATCTGTTAGCTTGGCAATATTGTTTTACGTTTCTAATATGGTTGCCTAAAAATGAGATGGTATTGTACCTATCACGAGCTTGGTTCTCATTTTGTCTCAGTGCTATTTACGGCTGAAATTTTTGGTTCGGAGGCTGGCCTTATGTTTACATTTATTTGAATCGTGACATAATACTGAAAATTTGGCTAAAATATTTTCATAAATCTAAAAAGAGGATAACACTCACTTTTCAGTGGTATATGAGCAAACCCCAAAAATGGTCTACCAAGGGGAGAATTTGAGAGTCATCAAAACTATTTATATATGTTGATGGAATAATGTGTTATATATTAAACCTTCAAAATGTATATAGGATAAAGTTTGTTGATGATCCCTTTATGAATGGCAAGGATACATATAGAATATATATATATATATATACATATGTATGTATATTGTGTCCTGTGGTTCCTATTAGGAACAAAGGCAGGGATATACCTAAGAAAAAAAACCAAATTTGTATTTCATATAGGATGCATTTTTTTTGAAGTGAGTGAAAATAAATACGCCAAGTTAAATATGTTTTTGACGTAAAGCTTTACGTCATTACGTATTTGTCAAATATGTTTTCAATTTGGGACATATTTGAAAATTTAGAATTTGTGACAAAAGTGAAATATGTTTCCCTTTTTTGGATTCTAGGAAGGAATAATTTTAGTTGTGGCCATACCAAAGGAGATAACAAAATGGGTTGTACATCGAATTGATGGTAATTGACTCCCATTCAGTAATCTACAACAATATTTGCGAATACCAAAATTTTGTTTAACTACATAAATGACCAAATTACTGAACTTCTGATTCTGGGAAGGAACTATTTTAAATAGCCAAATTGCTGAACGTCGGATTCTGGGAAGGAATACCAAAGGAGATTACTAAATGTGTTATACATCAAAATAAAGTTAATTCGCTCCCATTCAGTAATCTATAACAACATTTGGGAATACCAAAATTTGTTTGTCTATATGGCCAAATTACTGAACTCCTGATTCTTGGAAGGAATAATTTTAGTTGTGTACATACCAAAGGAGATTAGTAAATGTGTTATACATCAAATTGAAGGTAGTTATGGTGTTTCCAAATATTGTTGTAGATTACTGAATGGGAGTGAATTACCTTCAATTTGATGTATAACACATTCAGTAATTTCCTTTGGTATGGCCACAACTAAAATTATTCTTTCCCAGAAACAGGAGTTCATTAATTGTCCATTAATTAAACAAAATTTTGGTATTCGCAAATATTGTTGAAGACAGTGTTGCCAGTCGATTTTTTTAACAGGCCACTGCGTGCAAAAGAAAATACCTGGGAAGCACTGGTGTCTCAAACGTTTCGCTTTAACCAATACAAAATGTATATGTATCTGTCCGATTTTCCCGACGTTCCTATTTCAATGACTAAGTTACCTACATTGAAAGATTTTTTCCTCCGTTTTTGGCATCACTGCTTGTAGATTACTGAATGGAAGCGAATTACCTTCAATTTGATGTACAACCCATTTAGTAATCTCCTTTGGTATGGCCACAACTAAAATTATTCCCTCCCAGAATCCCAAAAAGGGGAGACATATTTCACTTTTGTCACAAAAACTAAAACATATTTGTCAAATATGTCGAAATTAAAAACATATTTTGCAAATATGTAATGTCGTAACCTTTGCGTCAAAAACATATTTTACTTGGCGTATTTATCTTCACTCACTTATTTTTGCGTGTGTTTAGTTACACATGTTACCGTAAGCTTAAGTTTGAGTTTTCTAGTTTAGAAATCGTCGGTAACCCCCGCTATCTTGAAAATAAATGAGTAAATATTTTCTTAGATTATCGCTAAGCTATAAGGAATATGAAAATTGTGTTAAAAGCATTGTCTTAGATAATAATATTATCTACAACTCCACATAACACATTTTTGCTGTAAATTATATGATTAAAAAGTAATAGATAGTAAAAAAACGTAAAGTGCGTCACGCAGGGTGCGCCACAAAGAATTCACGGCTTTTGATTAAAAAACAACAAATTTTTTTGGCTTCAAATAAGTTATTTTAGAATTCTTAGATTCATCTTTCTTTTAGGAATTAGATTTTGAGTGATTATTATGCGAAATTCTCTGAAAACTATGAACACACAAAACTTTGTGATCAAATTATTTCGCTACAAATACCTGTAAAAAGATTACGTTTTACGCTATTCGAAAGTAACCCTTATCCCATTAGCACTATGTGTTAGTACATATCTCTTTTGAAAGACCAAAAAATTTGTCCACGTCTACCTTTTCTCTTTTTTACAATAATATTTTATATTTTCAAATAATCTCAGGCTGCTAATATAACGACCAAAGTTACATTAAATGACTGCTATTTTAAGTCATAGCCTTATTACTGGTGGTTGAAACTTTGACATTTTTGAAAAAAAAATTTTAAGAAATAAGGGAGACCTAGGGTTGAGCAAAATCAAAAATACACACAACTTCAAAATGAAAAATGGTAAACATAATCTGAATTTTTTAATAATTCTGTCACATTGAGCCACCTCTACACATTTTTCAATCTGTTTAAAATTGGATCATATCAAACCGGTATTCAAGTTTCGGTAGCGGCATATACCGATACCGATATAGTTAAAATACCGCTACCGAAATAAAAGAAAAAATTAATACCACTACCGCTACCGTTATTCGTTTCGGTTGCCAACTTTTCTTTTGGAACAAACTAATTTCGTTACGTTTTCATGAACCCATTCACAATTGGAATTGGTTTGGAATTGCGCTTCCAATCCAATTCCGTGTCAGATTCTATGAAAAGGCTGATTATTAGAAATACCCAGAATAAGAAAAAGCAAAACATTTTGGCAACCATTCGGCACTTTTAAAAATTGCAAAATATAGTCAGCTTTCGGGGTGCTGCCACCTGGTATGAATTTGCTTTGGTCGTTATTTTATTTTGATTTTGTTTTTATTTTTTTTTGCATGCAAGAAATGTAATGTTTTTTATTAATCTTCTATTATATAATTTTTTTTATTTTTGAACCCGAACCTTGCTGAATTTTTGGGTTCAACAGGTTCGGGTTCAAAATCTTTATAAACAGCGAACCTGAATCCGTTTGGTTTCAGGTTCGGTTTCAATCCCTGTACATAACATTGACAAATTGGGTCTATACGTTATGAATTTCCATCATGATATCAATTTGACATTAATCATGATATAAATTCATCAGGTGTGGACACTATGTAAAGCAGTAATTGGGCAATAATCAAACTTTAGCCAAAGAGAATTGACAAGCAGGTGGCGTTACTATGGCAGCTGACTATTTTTTGCTCGTATTATTTGGGTAGCGAATATGTCAGACTCCATATAAAAAATATGTAAACTATTTTTGTTTACATTTTTTATATGAAGTTTAACATGTATGCGGTCCAAGCGAATTGACTACGGCCAATTGAATTCGCCAGTGACATTACCTTGAATGGATTCGCCTTGAAGTTTAGCGTTCAAAAACAATTTTACAATAATTTTTTGCCATAAGTTTCTTTACTGGGGGTCTACATTAGCCATGAACTTGGTATGAACATCATGTCGAACATCGCATATGGCTAATGTAGACCGCCCATGTCCATGTTTCGTCCATGCTCTGACATCGATGCCCGAACATATGTCTGAGCATCAATGTTCGCCATGAGATTGGCCGTCACCAATCATTTTCAATAGAAAGAAAAAAGACAGAAGAAAATTGGTAAATACTCCATCTCTATTGCACTACCACAAAATACATTGATAAGGTAGAACATGGACATGATGCGTATTCACCACTACAAAGAAGTTGATGAATTTTTCACAGTTGCTCTGCCGGGGAATTTACAACAAACACATTGGGTTTCTTAAAAACGTAAACAATTGCAGCATACTTTCAAGAGCTAGTTATGATTGGTTACTTGTCATATTTTTAATTTAAAAAAACTAATGTTGATCAACATTTTTCGCAAATTTGAACAGAGTACTAAAGCTGCTATTTCATTGTCTGAGTTTTCGTCTGATTTCAATTTGTAAAAGTGAATCGTGTCTAGTATACAATTCTTAATTTTTCGTCTGACCTCAGTTGAAAATAGAGCTTATTCTATTTCTATATAATACACAATATCAGTTTTAAATGCCATATTCTTAAAGTTACATTTTGAAACTCAGACAGTGTAAAGACGGCAAAAGCTTAATGCTGCAGCTGTGCCAACATTTTATCTACTGTTGTATAGTTTGCAGACCGATTGCACACATTTACTTCGTTTACATATGTACCTAAAAGCAACAGTGATACTTACAGCTAAAAGAGTTGGTAGTGACATGGTTGTAAACCAAGAAATATTTAAATGAAAAATACGATTTGTTCGAAGAATCATCATGCGAATAAGTTGTTTGAATTGGTCGCATTCATTGTACCACTCACAATTATAAAAAGCCCATGGTATTTTCTCACACTAAATTAAATGAATGAAAATTTGCTTTAAATATGAATGTAATTAAAATGGAATATACAGTGGTATCTCGGTTTAACGATATAATGTCAGGCCGATTTGTTAAATCGAAAAGTTTGTTAAGTCCCGTACTCTTATATTCTTTACTTTTATCAATAAAACATACATTCTTTTGATTCACAATTAAATATATTTTCTATTTACAAACATTAAACAAAAACTTTTACTTCACAAAAAACCTATAAAAATTACACTACATACCACAAAAAAAAACAAAAACTGTTTTTGAAGAGAATAAAAAATATTTGGAAAATTTGAGCGTTCGTTAAATCAGAAACTCGTTATACTGAGTATTCGTTAAACCGGGATACCACTGTATATATACATATATATATGGAATGTGAACAAACCTCGTTAGTCAAACGTTGGCTATTGTTGCAATAAAGAACGATCTCAAAGCCTGCTGCTGCAATATATAAAACCATGCGGACCAAAGTAATTTTGTTGGATCCCTGAAAAATAATTTGAATTGATTACATCATATTTTACTATTTCATAAAGGACTTTTCACACTATTATCAAAGAATATAAATCATGATTTATATTCTTTGCTATTATGAAATATGGCAGATGGTCAGAATTTTTTGGAATTTTAATTTCGATTAGCACATAACGTTGCATTTTATTCTCAGATATGTATGTATATGGGAATAATAATAAAAATAAAAAAATATTGGAACCTACTTTTGGCGCTCTACATAGGGTTGCCATCCGTCCTCTCTTCCCCGGAAACTGTCCTCTTTTTTTTAAGGCATCTGGGGTAGTTCTACTTCTTTTTTTAGCAACTGTCCGGAGTTGTCCTACTTTTTACACTTCTTCCATACATGTACATATTTTTATTGAACTAAATTTACGCGATGAACTTTTTTCATGAAATGTTTTCCATTCTCTTCTGAAGTTGCTAGGTATTTCATCGTCTGTTTATACGTTGAAGTTTCCATTTCGTGCAAATAATTTCATTAAATATTTCATCGTGTAAATTCAGTTTTATATCGAAACTTTTGTACTGTTGGCAGTGCAGTATTGCCAGTATTATTCCAAATGGCAAGGCGCCACTTATTTTGATTGCCAAGTGTGTTTTTTTCAGGGACCGTAACTTTTATGAGCAATATCATTACAATTATGATTTTAGTGCGGCTTCCACAGTAAAAACGGTTTTAAGTAGAAAATTTTTATGAAAAACACTCACCTATTTGAGTAATTCCTAATAAAATTTTTTACCTAAAGAGCGGTTTCCACAATACAGACAATTGATTGGAGTAGAAAATTTTTATGAAAAGCACTCACTTTTTTGAGTGATTGTATTGTAGAGAATAGTAAGCGGCTGTCAGTAATAGTAAATTGTTGTCGATGACGAGTAGAAATATGCCAAATTTTTGGTATTGTCTTGACGTGACGTCGACAAATATTTACAGAATAAGAGGGAATAATTTTATTGTTCAACACATACATACAGTGGACGTCCATCGGATTTGATAAAATACATTTATATACATTCACATGTTTTCAACTACGCAATGGATTTCATTCAATGTTGAAAAATCAACTGAATGCATACACAAGGCGAAAGAGAAACAGAAGCCACTTCAACCGAAAGGAAAAAAATACTACATCACTCAAATAAACATAACAGACGGAAATGTGTTACAACCATGATACAATAATACAGGTACCACCACGACGACAACAAATACAACACCAAAAAACACCCATATTTTGTTGGTAGAAACATACCAGAAATATGTCAAATCTATTGTCTGTGTGTCGCACACATTCATAAGCTCCCACACATACCCGTTGCTGATAGAAAAATACCAGAAATGTATCAAAATCTATTGTCTGTATGATGTACACATTCACGTGCACCAAAATAGCGTCGATTTTTAGCATCGAAATCGTCAGAATGATTTAGCGATTTCCGGGATTCGCAAGAAAATGGGAATTTAAAGGAGAAATAGTCTGGTCGGATCTCCTATGAACAAGAATGGAATGGAACATTTTTAATACGAAAATTAACATTAAAAAGCTGCAATTGCTTATATTTACATATTTTTATATACAAACTTAAACTTTTTATAATATTTCAACATTACTATTTTATTACATGAATAAAATCGATAAAACCCATTGATAGCAAACTGGATGCGGAGAAAAATGGATTAATTTTTTACATGGAAACTGGGCAACGTCAAGCAACTAGCTATGTGGGATATTGAACAACACCACTTGGAGCTCCATAAATGCTTTCCGTGCAAAAAATCGGAAAAGCCGTTTTCCAGAAAAATGGTTTCATCCATTTTGGCCACACAAAAATTGAATCATTTATTGCATGGAAAGTAGGCAACGTCAAGCAACTAGCTATGTGGGATATTAAACTAGACCACTTGGAGCTCCAAAAAAGCTTTCAGTGTAAAAAATCGGAAAAGCCGTTTTCCAGAAAAATGGGTGCATCCATTTTGGCCACAAAAAATGGAATCATTTAATACATGGAAACTAGGCAACGTCAAACAACTATGTGGGATATTAAACTAGACCACTTGGACCCCCAAAAAAGCTTTCCGTGCAAAAAATTGGAAGAGCCGTTTTCCAGAAAAACGGGTTCATCCATTTTGGCCACAAAAAAATGAAATCATTTATATCTTGGAAACTAGGATACTTCAAGCAACTAGCTAATTGGGGTATTAAACTAGACTCTTTGGAAGACTAAAAAAGCTTTCCGTGCAAAAAATCGGAAGAGCCGTTTTCCAGAAAAATTGGTACATCCATTTTGGCTACATATTTGTTCAGTATGTCATCAGAACTTGAGGGTAATGTAGTTTGTAAAAATTTGCGCCTCTTTTAGTGTAATGCAGTTTTGGCGCTCTTTATTTGGCGTCATCTTACTAAAATATGTATTTTGCGCCAAATCGTGATAAATGTCAAAATCGATATGATGATTGTTGCGTTTATGCTAGTTTTTTAATACGGACTTTGACATTTACTAGGGAATAATATATTTCTTGTTTTCGGGATTTTACCGTGTTGAAATTTCAACACATTCGGTTGATAAAATTGCTTATAATTGCTAAATATTCATGAGTATTTCACCTTAAATTAAACGGAAAAGTACTAACAAACACGTAAAACCTCTTTCCATGCAATTATTTTCCAATTTAATTCCACGTAATTTTTGACAATTGCATTTACTATAATAATATATATTTGAATTTCATTAGTCAAACATAATTCAAGTGTCAAACATAATACGAAAATTAATCACAAATTTCAATTGCAAATTTCCACGACAACATCACACTATGGAAATTTTGTTGCAAATGAGCCAATTTTACAATCAGTTTGCCACAAATTCAATATCGTAGTCAAAATATCAAAATTTTTGGATTTTTCTGCAAGCCGCTTGCCAAACAAAAAACGCCGCCATATATTACACAACAGGTTTGTACAAACGTAAATTTTTACATGTTTGGCAAGCCGCTTGCGTTGTCTATTTGGCCCTTACCCTACGTCTATACCTGATATTTACCCTACGTCTATACCTGATATTTTTATCATAACAAATTTTTGTTAGTGCAAGCATACATGCGAACACGTTGTGTTTTTTTTTTGTTATCATAAATCAATTTTTTTTTGTCGTCGTGAAGGAAGTTTGTCACCATTTATTATGCACTATTTCACTTATTTTTTCACTAAACTGCTTTTATTTTATTAAATCATTCATATTTTTCTTAAATCGTATATTTTTTTTGTACAAATGTTGTAAATATGTTAGTTTCTCATAAAAAAAAAAATTAGAACGTCAATCAGTTTGTTTACGTTTTTTATCAAGTCACATTTGTCTGAACTTGAGCTCTGACAAAATTGTCAAGACACTGCAATAACACTTATAAATGCTGTCTATTACTACGTTTATACGCAGGGCTTATTTGCAAATAAAAACGTAATGCTGCCAATTATATATTTTTATGGTAATAACTCACGAAAACAATTGCTGATTAACGCACTATTTGCAAATAAAAGTTTGAGATGCCACTTTTGCACATGTTTGTTAATAATAAATAGATAAATACATTAATAAATAGTTGATTTAATATATGACAGTAAAAAGTATTTGGCAGCATCTTACGTTCTTATTTGCAAATAAGCCCTGCGTATAAACGTAGTATATACCTGATACATTTTTAGCTTGATAATGATTTGACATTTATCATGATAAAAATTTATCAGGTATATACTACGTTTATATGCAGGGCTTATTTGCAAATAAAAACGTAAAATGCTGCCAAATACTTTTTTATTGTAATTTATTAAATCACTGAATATTTATATATATATATATATATATATATATATATATATATATATATATATATATATATATATATATATATATATATATATATATATATATATATATATATATATATATATATATATATATATATATATATATATATATATATATATATATATATATATATATATATATATATATATATATATATATATATATATATAAAATAATGTATATATATATATATATATATATATATATATATATATATATATATATATATATATATATATATATATATATATATATATATATATATATATATATATATATATATATATATATATACATTATTTTTTATTAACAAACATGTTAAAGGTGGCATCTCAAACTTCTTATTTGCTTCTTATTCTTAAAATAGAACACTTTGATGGAAAAATACAGCATATAATCACAATTTTGTATTGGAACTTCAGAGGACCATAATTCCGAATCTAAGGCTCGCCGCCATTTTTTTATTTAAGTTTTTTTTTTAATTTGCTATACAATAGCGAATTTTTATTGCTTTTTGAGCAATGTCACTTAACTTAGTTTGTTCCATAATTATTTGTGGCCAAACAATTAAAAAGCATGCAATTTTATTAATGATTATGTTATACCTACTTACCCTTACAATAGGGCGGTCATACGTTCTGGTTTTCCAGGATTGTCCTGGGTTTAGACGAACTGTCCTGGTGTCCTGGTCCACTCTTAAATTATCCTGGTTTTTTTATACAGGTCAATGCAGATAAAAATTTAGTTTCTACTGATTTTTGTTATGAACAGAGGGAAAGCCTTCTGTTATAACGCTGTTTACATAAAGCAATTTTACCAGCATTTCGTCACCTTATTATTGGTTTGACGCATAAACATAGGAAAAAGCATTAGAAAGAAGCAAACTAATAATAAGCTGACGATTTGTTGCCTGGGGCCAGGGCTGCCAAATTATATTGATAAAAAATCTGCACTTGTGGAAAAAATCGGCATTTTGGGTACTTCAATTCGAAAAATCGGCATAAATAAAGCTAAGCATTTTCGTGGTTTTATCAATTTTTATTAATAAGAAAACCATAATTTTTTTAAAAAATTCTGCGGAAACTGGAAAAGCCTTTGTGGAATCACCTCGCTTTATTTTAGAAAATGTTTGCCAAAAATTATATAAATTAGCTTCAGTCTTCTGGAATATTTGCTCAAATGTAAGAAATTTCAATCGATAAAATTCTGAAATTTCTAATAATATCGAAAATAGTGGTGATTTTTTCTTTAACACGATATTTGGATTTATTAAACTTAGTGATTTACAGTTACCATCAAAATCAAAGTTTTCGTATGAAAGTGACCATTTCTATATAAAAGTTTGCACAAAGCCTGGGGCTTACGTCTTTCAACTACTCGATAAAATAAGCACAGGTCGCCTCGCCAGCCCATGTGTTTATTTTCGCCCCTGGTAATGTTAAATGTATATTTTATTTTTGTTCATTGTTTTTTATGTATGAATTACATGTTAAATTTTGTATCTATTGTTTAATTGTTGGACTTCAATTTGAAATATATGGTTGCTACATGTATCAAAATAAAAATTTGGTGCGGTTCATTTTCATATGATTAGTTCTTGAATATATAAGCTTTTCTTGTGCACTCGTTTGTGATATGTATTATAAATGTCCTGGTCGATGGGTTCACACTTCTGGCAGCCCTACCTTACAAGCACCTCCTTCAAGCACGCTACCGAGAATGGAAAAATTAAACAGTAAAAGTACCTTTTGTTTTTAATAATATTTCACAGGGATGACCAACACTATTATAATTTGTACTAAAAGACTCGGAGCTTTGTACTTTTTTAAGTTAAGGGTACCCTAGACTCACATACTTGAATGACATACATGCCATGTTGGACGGATTCCCTGACAGTGTATGGTTAAATTTTTTTAATGACATACATGTTGGACGAATATTAAAAATTTTTAATAATTTCTTCTTTGCTCGCACAATTCTTATGGTGTAAGGGGAAGAATGACATACTTGAATGTAAATATCAAACGAAAACGTACACAATTACATTTTTCAAATGCAACGACATTGTTTTAAATTATTTATATTTTTCAATTCAAATTTGAAATCACAATTGGTTTTGTCGCAATTTTATCTATTTTAGTTGAAAATAAAAAAAATTTTCAGTTTTCTTTTGAAAAAATTTTAAACAAATGTATGTCAGTTTCCATGAACAGTGTGAAGAGAAAAACTAACAAACACCAATGTTTGTCAGTTTTCATGTATGTTTTACATGTAGACGGGGATCACACAGGGCAAGTTTTGTTGCACAACTTTTAATTCAGCCGCGAGAAAAACCAAGAAAGCAACAGAGTTTTTCTTCGTCTTTCTCCCAGCTGAATTAAAAAGTCGCACAACAAAAATTGCCTTGTGTGAACCCCGTCGTATGCGAGTTTATTCGGCGCTTTAGTAGAAAATTTTGTATTAGTATTGGTTTAAAATAAAAAAATTCCCCACAGCTAAAACCACACTTAGATGTATAAAAAGTATTGTACAAAATTTATATTTTTTAAACATGAATTTTTAGTTGTTATATACAACTAATTTTGCATGAATTAATGAAAATGTGAAATTATAATTATTTTTAGTACATTTGAGCTCAAAAAATGTTTATAGGCTATATATATTTCTGCAATTTTTCTATTTGGTACTAAAAAAATTTATCCCCAATAGTAACAAAAATGCAATGCCGCTGAATGAAAAAAATTATTGAAATTTCAACACACAAATGTCAACAAAATTAAAAAATATTTTAAAATATTATTATTGTAAATGAAATTAGAAAATAATTGCATGGAAAGAGGTTTTACGTGTTGTTAGTACTTTTCCATTTAATTTAAGATGAAATACACATGAATATTTAGCAATTTTATCAACCGAATGTGTATGCAACACTTATTTCTCTGTTGAAATTTCAACACGGTAAAATCCCGAAAACAAGAAATATATTATTCCCTAGTAAATGTCAAAGTCCGTATTAAAAAACTAGCATAAACGCAACAATTTTCATATCGATTTTGACATTTATCACGATTTAACGCAAAATACATATTTTATTAAGATGACGCCAAAAAAAGAGCGCCAAAATTGCATTACACAAAAAGAGGCGCAATTTTAGACAAACTGAATTTCCCTCAAGTTCTGATGACATACTGAACAAATATGTAGCCAAAATGGATGTACCAATTTTTCTGGAAAACGGCTCTTCCGATTTTTTGAACGGAAAGCTTTTTTAGTCCTCCAAAGAGTCTAGTTTAATACCCCGATTAGCTAGTTGCTTGAAGTATCCTAGTTTCCAAGATATAAATTATTTCATTTTTTTGTGGCCAAAAAGGATGAACCCATTTTTCTGGAAAACGGCTCTTCCGATTTTTTGCACGAAAAGCTTTTTTTGTGGTTCAAGTGGTCTTGTTTAATATCCCACATAGCTGGTTGCTTGACGTTGCCTAGTTTCCATGTAATAAATGATTCCATTTTTTTGTGGGCAAAATGGATGCACCCATTTTTCTGGAAAACGGCTCTTCCAATTTTTTGCACGGAAAGCTTTATTGGAGGTCCAAGTGGTCTAGTTTAATATCCCACATAGCTAGTGGCTTAACGTTGCCTAGTTTCCATGTAATAAATGATTCCATTTTTTTGTGGCCAAAATGGATGCACCCATTTTTCTCGAAAACGGCTCTTCCGATTTTTGCACGGAAAGCTTTTTTGGAGGTCCAAGTGGTCTAGTTTAATATTCCACATAGCTAGTTGCTTGATGTTGCCTAGTTTCTATGCAATAAATGATTCCATTTTTTTGTGGCCAAAATGGATGAACCCATTTTTCTCGAAAACGGCTCTTCCGATTTTTTGCACGGAAAGCTTTTTGGAGGTCCAAGTGGTCTAGTTTAATATCCCGCATAGTTAGTTGCTTGACGTTGCCTAGTTTCCATGTTTTAAATGATTCCATTTTTTTGTGGCCAAAATGGATGCACCCATTTTTCTGGAAAACGGCTTTTCCGATTTTTGCACGGAAAGCTTTTTTGGAGGTCCAAGTGGTCTAGTTTAATATTCCACATAGCTAGTTGCTTGATGTTGCCTAGTTTCTATGCAATAAATGATTCCATTTTTTTGTGGCCAAAATGGATGAACCCATTTTTCTCGAAAACGGCTCTTCCGATTTTTTGCACGGAAAGTTTTTTTAAGGTCCAAGTGGTCTAGTTTAATATTCCATTTAGCTAGTTGCTTGACGTTACCTACTTTCCATGCAATAAATGATTCAATTTTTGTGTGGCCAAAATGGATAAACCCATTTTCCTGGAAAACGGCTCTCCCGATTTTTTTCACGGAAAGCTTTTTTGGTGGTCGAAGTGGTCTAGTTTAATATCCCACATAGCTATTTGCTGGACGTTGCCTAGTTTCCATGCAATAAATGATTAAATTTTTTGTGGACAAGATGGATGCACCCATTTTTCTGGAAAACGGCTATTCCGATTTTTTACACTGAAAGCTTTTTTGGAGCTCCAAGTGGTCTAGTTTAATATCCCACATAGCTAGTTGCTTGACGTTGCCTACTTTCCATGCAATAAATGATTCAATTTTTTTGTGGCCAAAATGGATGAAACCATTTTTCTGGAAAACGGCTTTTCCGATTTTTTGCACGGAAAGCATTTATGGAGCTCCAAGTGGTGTTGTTCAATATCCCACATAGCTAGTTGCTTGACGTTGCCCAGTTTCCATGTAAAAAATTAATCCATTTTTCTCCGCATCCAGTTTGCTATCAATGGGTTTTATCGATTTTATTCATGTAATAAAATAGTAATGTTGAAATATTATAAAAAGTTTAAATTTGTATATAAAAATATGTAAATATAAGCAATTGCAGCTTTTTAATGTTAATTCTCGTATCAAAAATGTTCCATTCCATTCTTGTTCATAGGAGATCCGACCACATTATTTCTCTTTTAAATTCCCATTTTCTTGCAAATCCCGGAAATCGCTAAATCATTCTGACGATTTCGACATTAAAAATCGACGCTATCTATTTACTAGAACAGCTGATCTTTTAGTGATTCCTGTTTAATGTACCTTGGTTACAACTAGCTTATAACCAGAGGTTGAAGTCGTTCCGGCTTGACCCGGAGGCTTCAAGCCGCCGACCTAATTTTTGTGACCGAGCTGCCGCCGACTTCAAAGTCTCACATCGGCTAAAAAATCTCAGCAGAATAACACGGCTAATAAATGTCAGCCGGCAAATTTTTTTCAGCCGGCAAGTATTTTCCAGCCGGGTAATATTTTCCAGCCGACTTTAATGTGGCAAGGCAACACATCAAACTATTTGATCAAACAGGAATTTCGTTGACTGTATTGATGCAAATAACCTCATGATGTGAGTTTGATGAAAAACAAAACACTTTTGATTTTCACTACCGCCGATGAAGAAATTTAAAGCTTGTTTGATGTGTGGCCGTGTAATTACTTCAAACGTAATTTTTGTTTATTTTTCGGTAGCGACATCATTTCTTTGGAGACGTACTATTAAAAAAATGGATGAACATAATTTCATTCTTGGATTTATTAAAGTTTATCGTGATTTGCGTGCTTTAAAAAATTTTAAAAAATGCTTAGTACGATATATTGCTTGAAAAATATACAGAAAAAAATCGAAATGCCGAAAAAGGGATGCCCCGCAAAATTTTACCTCTCTTCGAACTGCATATAGAAAGGAGTTAAAAAGGAATAAAACAGGAGTTAAAAAAACCATTTTCAACAAACAAAAAGTTTTTAAATAAATAATGAAACATTTCCGCCCACAAAATCACATGTTCTTTCTTTTTCACAACAACTTTCAAATGAAGTTTGATGATATGAATTTGATGTGTTGCTGTGCTAAACAAAGCAAAATATTTCCAATACATTCATGAATTTTATCAAACAGTTTGATGTGTTGCGCGGCCCCTTAAGACGTATATAAAAGCTGTATGATTTCTTTACATAGAAATACTCTGGCAGCTCCGTCAGTACAAACGCGCAAAATAATTGAAAATGGATGCTATGTAGAATCAGTGCTTCTAGACATTTTTCCCAAAAAATTTCAAATTTGGGAATTAAAATCGTTAAAATAATCAAGGGGGTTACTCTGTATTTCGAAATGAAAGAAATGCAAGAAGTGCAATGTAAATGATATACAAATGCGAATAGTTTTCCAAGGTGAATTATGTTTATCAGGTGGTGTTGATTCTAAAACAACTACAACATTAAAATAACATTTGACATCTCAACCCCTATGTCACCGTATACAAATTTTGACATACGAGCATCTAATTTGCGGAAAAAAGTAGAACAGCTGTGCTTATAATATCACCTGTATAAATCCACCTTGATAGTTTTCCTTTCGCATCGCATTACAGAGTAACCCCCAAGATTTTTTTAAAATAAAACGTCATACAAAAAAATCAATCGTTTATAAAATAGACAATAGTTGCTCAATTCACAAGCTCTGTCGTATAGTTTATCGTTTATTTTTTCGTATTTTAAAAGGTCAATTCATTTTTAGTAAATAATTTATGTCGAAAAACGAATTTTGTTCTTATTTACAGGTTTAGTGATTTCTTTAATACATTTAGCAATTTTTCGCTAGCTTGTGATATTTTTTCGCGTTTTTTCGAAATATTTTTAATGGTGTTGGTTGGCGATTTCTAATAAATTTAATGGATTGTTCACGATATTGCAACTTCTCGCGAATAAAAGCGACTTTCTGCAAGTTTTCAGCTTCCTTAGACGCAATTTATATTGTGATATTTCTGCTTTCCCTTAAAGGCAGGCCTTTTCAGTTTGTTGGTGAGAGGTATTGAGAAGCTAACGGGGCAAAAAAATGCACGAATTGAAATATTAAGGGGTTTTTTATATTATTCTTTTTCATTTTCGTACTCTCAGCATTAAACATGTGTATAAACGTCAAAAAGCCAGGATAAAAAGGCACAGTTTTGACGATTTTTAAGCAATATTATACTATCGTTTCACAATTTTAGCAATTTTTAATATAAATTATGGCTTGCTAAAAATTTGCAATTTTTCGCGTATATTCCCTTTTTTCCGCGACGAGCGTAATTTTCTAACTGCCTATTTCACGATGTCGAAAGAGTTCTTTCTTTCGTATAAATATATTTAAAACAAAAACAAATTTTAAAATTGAGTTTTTATTTCAAATGTAATTGTAAGAAAGAAAGAATTCTTTCGACACCGTGAAATAGGCAGTAAATATTTTTGTAAGAAATTTTTAGTAACTTAATTAATATTGCGCTTTGTAATCTTTAAAAATTTAAGTTTTGTGGTCTTTTTTGGGCACTGAACACAAAATCGTCAATTTAATAAATAATACCTAAAAATCGTCAAAGTTAAGAAAAATCGTCACGTCTGGCAGCCCTATGTAGAAAAAAACTCCGTTATATTAGTTTGCGCCTGAGGTATTGTTTTTTAGTCATACTTTTTAGCAGCCTCTTGAAAAATCCCAAATTTTAGAAAAAAAACGTGTCTATAGAATTTTAAATTTCGTCAAACTGAGAATAAGGTTTTACTACGCTTTGATAGTGCAATCGAACCTATACCCTCCAGTCCGTGTGTTTTCGAACTGTGTAATTTGATGAAAAGATTTTGTTTTTGATTTGCAAAGAACGTAAATACGTCAACCACGAAAAGTGTTGTTAATATTAAAATTTTCATTCTTTAATCTAATACGAAGGCATATTCATTACAGGTAGCACCATAACTAAAACAAATACAACACCAAAAAACACATGTATTTTGTTGGTAGAAATACCCCATAAATATGTCAAATCCATTATCTGTGAGTCTCACGCATTTATAAGCTCTCTCAAATTTGCTAACACATACCCGTTGTTGATAGAAAAATCCCAGGCATGTGTCAAAATCTATTGTCCGTGTGACGCACACATTCTCAACTTTACTAAAACAGCTGTTCTTGTAGTGGTACCTGTTCAATCTACCTTGTCTAATACAAAGTAATTTTAATATTAGGCTAAAAGTTTTTAAGGTCACCAAAACGAAAAATAGCTTGTACAGCAAACTCTCCCTTGTACAGCCTCTCCGTGGCTTTTTAAGATTCAAAGTAATAACCAAACGCAATTTAAGCGGATAAGCTTTCTATAAAAAATCATAACATAATATAAATAACTCCTGCTTCCGCAAAAAAACAAAATGATACAGAAAAACATTGACAATTATTTTGCTAAAGAAAATGCTGTAAGCAATATTCCGGGAAATTCATCAGATTCTGAAGAAGAACCACTTGGAAATGCAGATAGTTTGGCATCTGGCGACATTTCTTATTATCGAAAACTGTTTAAAGAGAGGAGTGGTTTAAAAAATATGTCGAAAATTGTTTGCAAAAGTGGCCTTTCGCAAGGCGAATTCAGTACCAGGTAGCCCTATCATCACAGATGATCATCAGCTGATTACACCCAATCAGTCAAACTCTATATAAGAAAAGAGAAAAACTTTAACCCGAACTGTCAAAGCACAAATAAAAATAGTCCTACACCTACTTTGTATGTGTGTTGTTTTGATGATAAGGCCACTTGATATTAATTCGTTTTGGCCTTTCGGAATGCTGGAACTTTTTTGGCGACTTTTTTTTATTAGTGGGAGAAAAATCCTGGAGAAATATAAATTTTGCAAAATGTGTTTCGAGGATGAATACATGATAATTAAATCGTAAGTGCAGTATGTATCAGTGTTCATCTGATTAATGATTAACAACTAACGATTAAAAGGGTTAATCGTGATTAATGATTAAAAACTAACTAATCGTAATCAACTTTTTTTTATTACGATTATTAATCGTAATCAAAAATCGTTAATCCTGACTAAATAATTTCGATTGATTATTGTGGTTTGAATCAGTTGGAATATATGTATAAATGTTTCAAAATAGTTTCAAAACTAACTGCCTGTTCAACGATGTCGAAAAAAGATGTTCATGCGCATTCTAAGCGAAAGAACACTGATTTGCGTTCATGAACAAAGTCATAAATGTATTTCTATGCGAACGATGACTCAAACAACAAGTGGAAAGAAAACGTAAGTGGTTTCATACGATATCCGATTCAACAATGTCGAAGCAATACGAACGTAATGTCAAAATCACTCACTTACTGTGTTGCTTGCGACTGGTAAAAAATTTTGCATAAAAGTTCATTAAATTCTTAGAACTCGTAATATTTATTTGTTATAATATTTTTTATTATTCTTATTGATTTTTTTTTATAATTTATGCACATAATCATGATTTTTTAAACAAAATATAATCCACTAACCCATTCAAAACTTTTGTTTTCTTTACTGTGTAAGACCCATCAAACAAGGTAGTCGCTCCTGTACAACAAAACTAGAATTTGTATTATAAAATTATAAAAAGTTCCTGTACAACTGCGAGTACCTTACAATGGGCTCTCTTGTTACGTTTGGTTGTACTTTTCTTCAAAAATTTAGTAGTATTTTCAGTATTTTAATGAAAATCGTCAAATAAACTAGAAATTTACAATATGGCATTATTGTAAAATTTTAATACTTAAAGGCCGGGGCACATAGAATCCGTCATACGTCATCCGTTGCCTTTTTCAACTGACGTTAACGGAATGACGGATAATGTTGGCACAATGAGTACTTTGTTAACGGAGAGAAAATCAGCTGTTATTTATTTATTAATTTTAATTTCTTTAGTTCTTTATTTTAATTCTTATTTCTTAATTCTTAATTTCTTTATTTTTTTATAACAAAGCACCAAAACTTTATACA
The DNA here is from genome assembly GCA_956483635.1 of Panzeria rudis. Taxonomy (NCBI): domain Eukaryota; kingdom Metazoa; phylum Arthropoda; class Insecta; order Diptera; family Tachinidae; genus Panzeria; species Panzeria rudis. The sequence goes on from OY101448.1 coordinate 115,791,314, forward strand.
ATCGAATAAATTTTAATTTAAATTATTTTATTTTTGAGCGAAAAACAAACCCACAACAAAGAACAAATCAAACAATTGTTGTCAAAGTACTCAACGTACGTTAAAAGTTAAAAGTTGGCCAACTTTGTACTTTGCGTTGACGGAGAAGTACTGTATGTGATCAAGTTCATAAGAAAACATGTATTTTAACTTAGCTGTCAGTTGAAAAAGGCGACGTATAACGTATGACGGATTCTATGTGTCTCGGCCTTAAGAGAGAAACGACATACGTAAGTGCAAGCAATCGAAAGCTGTCGATATTGTTGAACCCAAATTGACTAGATTTCGAGAAAGTGGCTTTGGATCGCTCAGGTTTTCCTTCGACATCGTTGAACAGGCAGTAAATTAAAAAATTTGTTAAATGCTCAACAAGAAATCTTTTGTAGAAATTTTTTGTGAGTTTCGACCATTAACGATGAGATTTTGTTATTCTTTACAGTTTTTCTTCAAAACATTCGAGCAATTGCGCGAGTTTTACGCGTTCTTTGCGAGAATTCAATTTTTTTTTACCATATTTGCTATTTCCAATCAATTTTAAGGTTTGTTTCTTATATTGCGATTTCTCGCGAATTTCCGCCACGTGTGCGACAGATACGATTTTTTTTTTGTAGGCTTTCAGATTCTTTATAGTTTTAAAGATTTTCATCAAATTTAAAGTTTGCTCTCATGCCGCTGTTAGCAAGTTTTTGCGAATTTGCGCCATTTTTGCAGTTTTACCGAATTTTTTGCATTCCTTGCAGGTTTACCGATTTTTAATCAATATTAGTTATGGTTTGCCTAAAATTTTGCAACTTTACGCGAAAAAATTAAACACAAACGCTTGAATAAAGCTTGTGCTTGTTTGGACATATAAAGTCAGTTTTTTTTCACTAAAAAGTTTTATAAAATTTGTTTTTCATATATTAATTTAAAAATATAACGTAACAATCAGGTGTTCAACGCTAGCAATCACCTGCCCAAAATGAATTTTCCTTCAGCATACACCATATCGTCAACAGCATTAAACGACGTTTACGAACTATACCACAATCATGTACAAAAAATATTCCAAAATTCGCCGGACAACATGTGCTTGGTCCTGGACATGTGGTCAGATAAATTTAAAAGATTGTCGTACATAAATATTAAAATTCACTATTGTCAAAATTTCCATCTAAAAGTGGTGACTCTGAAGACTGAAATATTTCCAAGACCATATACAGGCCTGGCCGTGTCCGAAAAAATTAAAGACGCTCTTTTAGAGCTTAATTTACAAAGAAAATCACTGTGCGCAGTTACCTATGGAGATACAAACATTATATTAGCACAAAAAATTTGAAATATAAACCGCTATGCATGCAGTGCACATCGTTTTCTGAGCCATGACGTTCTAAATAATCAAGCATTCATCCACATTCATGAAATATTAAATAAATTGAAAAATATTTACCGAAGTCTTATGTACAGCTCGGAAGAAATAACTAGCTACAAAAGCTTAAGGGGCAAGATGAGCTTGTGAAAACTGTTTTGGAAACTCAAAATATTATTGAAAGTGAACATTTTCCTAGTGGTGATGATGATTTTAATGAACAAAAAATTTTAAGTGCGCTTCATACCAGCGGTAGGCCATTATTAAAAAGATCGGTTCCAACACGATGGAATTCTTTGCTTGTGATGCTATATAGCTTTAAGAAAAACATAGATATAATAAACATAGCTTTACTTCGAGTGAAAAAAGATCCACTAATTATTCCGGAAATGGAAAAAATTATTGCGAAGGAGTTTGTCAAATTTTTAGAAATATTTGAAAAGGCAACTCTGTATTTGCAAGCACAACAATATCCAACAATTTCGGCCTCTATTTATTTTTACGAAAATATAATGACGTCTGTTCAGAAAGTTGAAGAGGAGTGTTGTTTTGATCTCACGATTAAATTATGCAATTTTACCAAAACAAATTTTCCAAAAAGATTCAAAATACTGAAAATTCATCTTGTTGCAGCCATATTCGTGTCAAAAAACTGGCCGGTTTTAAATAACTACCTAAAGAAAATTTCCAAATTTGGCAACATCCCTAATTCTTACCATTTAACCGATGATGCAGAGTTCAGTATAACAAGGGAACAGTTATTAATCGATGAAATTAAGAAAATGAAATTCGAGCAGACCGAGATTCCATCAGCAAGTGAAGCCTCAATGACGAGCCATAAAAAACAAGTAAATAGTTTTCTTTAATAAAAATTTGAAACGATTGGAAATTTTTTTATATCTATAGCGAATTTCCGATATACGACATGAAATGCTGGCATTTGTGTTAGAGAAATCGAAAGGTGATGCACAGGATCCGCTAGAAACAGAAATAAAAAAATATTTCATGATTGAAGTGGCCGAGGTCGAAAATATTGATTGGTGGCAGCAGCGCAAAGAAGTAACTTATTTGTATGAATATAAGTTTATTCATGTACTAAAATTTCTTTGTCAGATTTTCCCAAATATAGCCAAACTTGCAAATGTTTGCTTCGGTATCCCAGCTACACCAGCATCACCTTTTCCGTAGCTGGGTCCTGCGTTAATGAAAAAAGAAGCAATCTGAACCCTTCAACAATAAAGAAATAGCTCTTCATCCACGATAACAAAAACATTGTTGAGCCATATTTGGCATTAAAATAAAAATTATATGTACATGTACATACATATGTTTCTTGTATTTTTGTTGGTGACAAGTACATATTATTATTATTATTATTTCCTTTAGATCCAATAAAGATCATACGGCAATAGCTTGTTATATAAATAAATTTTAATGTTGTTTATTAACTTTTCACGTAATTGCAATTTGCAAACATAATCCTAGTTTAGAAATGGGGTTTTAAGTTATTGGATACATTAGTAAATTCAGTAATTTTGCAGTGCTCAAAGTTTTGCTTTCGAAAGCCATCATTTGGCAATACTTCTCTTCTTCAAAAGTTTTTTACAGTGCTGCCGCATATCATTTTTATTATTGTTGCAATAATTTGCAGACAGGGTTTCACAAATTTACTGCATTTACGAATTCACTCATTATTCAAATAATAATGAATGCGAAAGAATATTTGTTTCGAACACTTCCATTCACATATACAAATTGAAAACAAAAAAGTTTTTAAAAACCTAAATTTTGTTTCCGTTGTCAATATACATACATACATATATACATATATGATGTTCGTGGGAAATTTTCTTTCATATTTACGGAACATATTGCTCCTTTATTGCAACGTAGTCATATCTAAAAAAATGAGACTTGGCGAATCGCGTTTAAAGTTTAAAAATTGTTAGCAAGTAAGTATATGGACGGTGTTAGGGTTTTAGTATTTATATCTGCGGTTTAGATTAAGATATGTTTCTGAAAATTTGTTAACATATAATGAAGAATTTTTCTTAAGTAACTTGAAAATTTTAGTTTTTTGAGATATGACTACGTTGCAATAAAGAAGCGATATACCTAATTATTTTTATAGAAACGTACAAAAACACTTATGTACATATGTATGTATTTTAAATGTAACGACTACATACATATCTGTGCACTTTTTACAAAAGAGCTTAAGCTAATTTAGTCAAACTTTTCGTTGTTATTGTCATTAAATACAGATCATATTCTAACAATAATTATTAGCAAAAATATTAATATATTGAAAAATAAGATCATCCCAAAGAATTTCAAATACATACATACCTATGTATGTCGAAAACCGAGAAAAATTCTACATCAAAATCATATAATTATACTCAATTTTCACTCTTCTTTAAGTACATACACAAGAAGTTTTATTAAAACAGTGTATTTTTGTTCCGAAAATTAAAGTTATTTTGTCAAAAGGTCATACATATGTATGTGTGTATGTATGTACATGTCTGTAACTTGGTGCTTAAAGGGCCAATGTCAATATTTTGCTTTTTTGAGTTAATCATTGCATTAGGTTTCTGTTCTTATTCTCTTTTATTTAGCTGAAACAGCCAATGTCTAATGCAACCCAGAACAGTTGCATAAGGGTTTTGCTTGCCAATGTCACTATGAACTCATATGTAAAACATAGACTTAAATTGCTTTTTTCTCAAAACTCAATATTTTGACATTGGCCATTTTAGCACCAAGGCACAGATATGTAAATAGTTATAAAATTTTTCACTTTAAAATTAGTTTTTAAAACATTTATTTGTTATCAAATCTGTGGCCACATGGAATAACAGCTAAATTCGAGTTAGGACAAAGTTGATTTATCATTATACTTTTGTTTCTTTCTCTTAAATGAGCTGTTGTTTCATTGTAAATTAATTTCAAAATTAATATATGTAGTATACAATTGCTAGCATCGAGCATACAAAGATTAGCTTATAGGCAGATTTTGTAAAAAATTTCGTTTTGAAACGTTTCAAATTTGTATGAAAAGCAACGCAAATACGTTTAAAAAAAAATGTTTTCCATACAATTTTCAAAACGCGAAATGCGTTTGAAAAAGCTTAGAATATGTGAACAATCTACGAAAGGACAGTTGGTGAAGTTCCGAACATTTAGAAAGGGTTAATTAATGGGTGCGACTCGCCAAAAGATGGCGACAGTCTGTTAATTGAGCTTACTAAAATTAGTAGGCTGTTGCCACTGTCAGTGGTAGTGTAGGTAAAGGACTCTGACGAGTAGACTTGGTAGTCGCGAAACAGCTGTCAGTTCAACCCTCCGTACATCTAAAATTATTCTTTGAATATTCAATATTCACATGCTTTAGAATTTCTTTCTTAAATAAAAAATAATTTAATCAAAAGATTAAATTAAAAATTAACTTAAGCCAAACTCATTAAATAGCTTTGGATAAAAACCATACAGTTCGACTAAAAATTCATAACTCAATTATTAAAACTAGGGATGTAACGATACGCCGTTTTGCCGATCCGATACCGATATTTAAAAACAAATATCGCTGATACCGATTCCGATACCGATACGAATATTGAAATTAAGTTCAAGTTTAGATTAACAAAACTCAAGTGCAATTTTTTTATTATACTACATTATAAGAGAGAATATATAAAATTGATAAAACATTGGAAGTAATTTTTAAGGAGCTACATTTTCTTTGCTTCCAAGAGCAATGCAGATAATTAGTAGAAAAGCAAGTAAAAATGCTTAATTCCTTTATAATTTAAAAAAATACTCGCCATGCTTTTTAAAAAATCGATTTCTTTAAAGGACATTTATCAACTAATATTCTTCTAAATAGCTTAATAGCTTAATTGTTAAAAGACTTCTAAGTTTATATTTATTCACTTAAATTTACATGAAAATACAGTTCTGAGTTTAAATTTGCATAAAAAAATTTTGAAAATGGGTGATTTTGTATCCTTTTTCCTTGAGGAAAAATCATTATAGAATACCGAAAAAGAAATTTGTCCTAGCATCGCTTCCAATTCGGTGATTGGTACTCGGAAAACAGAACTTCTTGCAATGGCAAGGATATGTAAAACTAATTAGAAATTATCCAAGTTTGCAATACTTTCAGATCGCGAATTCTACATTTTCATGACTTCTTTGGAGTATCTTTTTTTTTGCTGGAATAAGATTTAAAAAACAACGACTTGAATTTGAATTCATAGTAAAATTAACAAAAAATAAATAATTTTTTTTCAAAATTACAGCATAAAATATTATTAATTTTTAAAATTGATATTAATAAGATTTAAAAAATAGCGAAGTGAATTTAATTCACGGTAAAATCGAACAAAAATAAATTATTTGTTAAAAAAAACTGTGAAAAATTTTTTTAAAGTATCGGTGTATCGACAGTAAAATATCGTCGATACCGATGTATCGGAAAATCTGAAGTATCGCCGATATATCGGTATCGGTATTCGTTACATCCCTAATTAAAACTCTAAAGGCACTTAGCTAAAAAATTAATGTGTACTGTTCCAAGAACTTGGGCAAAATAAACATTCAAAAAATCCCAGCATTGAGAATATCGATGATATTCCACGCTGGTAAGACTGAAATGAAAAAGTTTAGAATAGTTGAACATTCTAGGAATGGACAGTTGGTGAAGTTTCGGGTTTTACTTCAGTTAACTGAATTATTTTATTCTTTTCTTTCTCATATAACATTGAATTTAACATAATAATTAAATGATTTTTATGTACTACGTTCGTAGTTATTGACTTGTTTTTCATTGGTTTTTAAATTTTTTGCGTTGTTTACCCGATTGCTCGACGCAAAGAAGGGTATTGTGTTTATCAGTCAGCCTATGTAAGTATGTATGTGTGTTCCTTTGCGGCACTATATAAACCGAACGCGTAGACCAATTTGGACGATTCTTACGTCAATCGATTCGCCTTAATCCGGGGAGTGTCACTGAAGATATAACAGTAGTCAAAATTCAATATGGCGGCCAACAGGCGCCATTTTGTTTATACAAAAAAAAAGTCGGTGAACTATATCAAAATGGGTATCAGTCGATAGGTATTTGAAAATCATTTTTAGGTCGCTCTTATGATTTTTAATTTCGAATGACCATTTAGGATCTGTAATGGTTTAAAGCTGTTTTCTTTTATTTTTTTACGCAGTCGGGTTTTTTTGATTTTTTAAATTTATGTCTTGTTTTATCTATATTATCTTGTGAAGTAAGGTGCTAATCAGTTAGCAATAGATATGAGTCATCTAATAAAAGGGGTGATATAGATGTTTGAAATGAGCAATGTCTTAATGTGACATTAAACCGTATATTGAAGTAGAAAGTTGAAAATTTTATTGAGACATTAAATAGTCTTTATTAAAAAACCAATTAACGAAACCTGTTTCTCAAAGAGTTAAATGATCAAAATATTACAATAGGGCTACCAAAGTGTGGTGTTTATTCTAATTATTTGGGACTCGTTCTGTAAGGCTTATGAACAGCTTATTTACTTTTTAGCAGGGACTGATACCATGAAAAAAATGGGTTCGGGTTCGGGTTAATCAAAATAAAAAGTTCAGGTTCGGGTTCGGAACTCGATTTTTAGCAAAATTTTATAAAAAATAATAATATAAAGAAATTAATTATGTATAAAAAGCTTAAGTAGTAAGGTTTCAAAACTAATACAAAAGTATTGAAAAAATAAAATAGATTTGCAAATGTTTCAAAAATTCATCTCTAATTTTTTTAATAAAATGTCTGTTGGTAGGGCATAGTATTATGCATAACATATCCAAAACTTTGAGTGGGAACTCCATGGGTTAAAAAAACAAACATATTTTAATAAGAGGTTCTCATATTATTTTCGAAGAAAAATTCATTTCATATTTAGACGGACTTACAAATTGGTACGTTTCTATTCAGTTTGAAGCGCTAAAAAATTGTGTGTCTTCGGTTTTTTCCTATTACTTACAGATTTTTTTCGAGCTATCTAAAATTTCTACCTTAACTCGAGAATAGTACATATGTGCGCTTTCGACTAACAAAACTGCAGCAGATGCATGATAAATTTGCCTTCAAACTATCTAAATACAGTTACGTAAAGAAACCAGTGGTTTTTATGAAAAGCTAGAAAAAAACTTTTTTCTAAAAACTTTAATCAGATTTAATACTGCAACAACTAAAACTTTTAAAATATTCTTAAAAACTGATGTGTTACGAACAAAATAAGCCATAAATAATGAAGGTCGATGAACAAATGTCGATTTTATTCACAATTAAGTGAAGTAACTCAATTGATAAAAATCAGAATTTCATTACAACACACAGGCACACCCGCACAAATTAAAATTTTACTGTTGAATGTAATTGTGATTTTACTTAATTGAAACCTTACGACTCAAGCTTTTTATACATATGTTACTTGATCAAAACGCATTATCGGTTGTAAAACCATATTTATTTGAACATGAGGTATTTTATTAGTTTTTCTAAAAAATATAATTTTGACCCACTATAATTCGAAAACTGCTAAGAAATTCTTCTAGAAGGCCTTTGTACTCCTTCTTTTTTACACACGTTGTCATTGCCAGTTCTAGAAGCCCTGACAAAAGACCTTCTTAAAAGGTCATTTTGAAGGATTTCTGAGAAAGGTCATTTAAAAAGCAAATGGAGGTACAGTTTTTTAATCTCGGTATTTTTATAGCGACTTCTTTAATTTTGATTAATGTTATTTTTTTTATCGAATTATTTCGTTAATTTTTATACGAATGTATATATTAAGAAGGATTTGGATGTGAATAATTTCGCCGGTGTAAGTATAGCTAATCAGCTCCATCATAAATGGCATAATACCAGCACATATGATGTCTCTTGAAAGTAAATTTGAGCTTTAAATACAAATTAATTGTGAAAAAAGAATATGAGAATGTTATTTATAAAAAACATTTTTAATAAATAAAACCAGCTTTGTCAACTCGATGCTTTCCGCACTGTTTTTATGGTTTTTCAACTTTTCAACGCGAAAATTTTTAGACATACTGCTCAGTGGTTTTTTAATCTATTTTTAGTGCTTTTTTTTGTGACGGTGGCACTAAACCCAAAATTCCCAAACAAATTTGTTTATCTAAAAAATATCTTTTTAGGGTAAAATTTTTTGTTAATGTAACTATTTCCTGAACATACTTCTTTGCAGTGTTGCAGAAGAATAAAAATAGTAAAATTTATATAAAGTACATTCGAGAAAAAACCGTGGTTTATCTTTTGTACGTAGTTCATTTGATTGACACTTAAGAGTAATTTAAAAAATATTTGACACAAAAAAAAAGAGTTTATATATTTACCCTCTTCGATTTCAACGAAGTTCGACATAAGTCTATTACAGGTGGCATGCAATATTGTTCATGGAAATGACGTCCACCGGACAACTTGAAACTATGCATAGTAGACCCTTGTCAGCTAAATGCATTCTGTTAAAAAAATAAAGAAAGCTAAAATACCATATTTCAGGATGCTTCAGGATAAAGAATACATTGGCAATTTAGATGCACTTGTAGCAGGAAGCTATGCTAAGGTGACCAGATTTCGAAGAAAAAAAGATGACTTCAACAAAATAGTAAAAAATTTATTTATATTCAATGTCTAAATTGTTTACATATTTTACAGAAAAAATTACATTCACATACATAAATGTACGTATGTAAAAAATAACAAATATAAAATTTTACTTTAACTTATAAATATGTAAAATTAGTTAAAGGAAATAACAAAACTTAAAAATTCATGATTAAAAATTTCTTTTTGCAGTATGTAATATAATTAGCTTATAGTTTTACTTGTACTTTTCAGATTCCTGAACTTTCTTTAAAATAGCATCTTTTGATTCATAGTATTATTCGAATTCTTTACAGCTTTTATTCGCGTTGACCTTGATTGTTATTATTGCATCCACACAATCAATCGATATATTAACTTTCTCTTAAAAAAAAAGTGTTACCATATATTTTTAAAATCAAAAGTTCAATAAAAACAAATATTGATCATTCTTTTAATATTAAAGATGACTGATAATAAAAAAAAGATGACAGAAAGAGGACACAAATTCTATAGAGATAGCGAGTTAAAATAGATGATTGCCCTCTAAAAAAGAGAACGTATGGTCGCCTTAAGCTATGTTCTTTTTAATCAATACTTGTTAAGAGGATACTAAAACCTTTCGGATGACACCAAAATTATCTGATAACGCGCTTTGAAGGGCATAATACACAATCAATCAGCTTGATGTCAGATTCGTGTACGTGTGCTTGACGAAAAATCAAAACCAAGTAGATTTTCCATCAAGCGTCGTCGGTGTCACTAATACTAACGAAATTTCACACATACTATTACCACGCTTGTCAAGCATGTTGACTGTGTATATTGCCCTTAAAGCTAAAGTATAATTCGTTTATAAGCCACACCGCTTATAGTAGAATTAGCGATATATTCCAAAATGTTAGTTGTTCTGTCATCTATAAGTAAAATACCTGCAAAAGATTTTTTATTTACTCCATTACTCATATAGTCCATTTTCGCTTATACGCCACCAAGATTTGGTTTGAATTATCTTAAATATATGCAAGTTATGGAAGATATAATCTAAAATGCGAAAGTCAAATATAATATATTTTGTAATCATAATTTTATGAAAATATTGGTTATATTGAAGTAGAAATTGTTTTTATTTTAGCAATCTTAATTGGAATATTTGTGAATTGAGTAAATACGGAAGTAATTTCTTAACGTTGGTTTTATTTTTCTTTGTTAAAAGTAATAATTATATGCGGATTCGCATATAAGCCACAAATTGGCTTACATAAAAATCAAGATATAGTCCAATCCGCTTTCCACGCTTACATTTGTTAGCCGTAAGAGGGATAATTCTTGCGCCATGTGATGCGCATGTAAGAGTAGAACATACATATATGTGTGTAGAATTTCATTATAATCGGACAGCGTAAAAATCCGGACCTTGTCGGAAAATTTTGAAAATACTCAATATAAGTATTTTTTTTACATAAAATGAAAAATAAATTTCAGTGCTATTTTTAAATATTACGCGTCATTTTAATTGTTTCAGTGCTTTTTGAAATTGAAAAGTTGACAACGCTGAGCAAAACGAATTTCTTTTGCTTTGGCAAAAAAACATGCTACTTCCTCTCTTCTCGCTTCTTATAGAAGCGAATGTGGAATGTGTATCTTATCTTTTATACGGAAGAGCGGAGGCCTTCTTTAAGGCATTCTTTAGCAGTTAGATAAGAAAGGTAATTGAATAAAAAAAATTTCTGAGCAGGCCTTTAATAAGGGCTGAATTAAGAAGGTCTTCTGAGTGTTCCCGCTGGGTATGTATACACTTGTTTATGTATGTATGTATCAGAGAACGGTTTGATTGGTCTATTTTATGCTTGTGAATACAATCACAAAAATACAGCCTCATGTTGACAATAATAATCAGTTCAGTATAGCAATGCATGACATTATTCAGAAAACGGGGTGTATTGCTTGTCTTCTACAAATGTAAACTAACACTCTTAAAAGCAACGAATACTTAACGAATGGTATGAATGGTTTTATTGCTGATAGAGTAAATTGCCGTAAATGCTTAGTTGTATTGTAAAAAAAATTAACCTAAACATTTTTTGTGTTTCTTTGGAAATAATCTCAAGTGAAATAGCGAAAATCATTAATTTTGCGAAATTACACAGGTCGAAAAATAATTTTTGTTTTTCTGAGCTTATGTTTTTTATATTATTTAAAAATTTTGTCAAATTTTACTTTTATATTTTTTACAATGTAGGAAAAATACCATTTACTTTTTTCTAAATTCCTCATACTTCAGTATTTTCTAAATTGATTATTAGGCTAAGGCTCGTAACGTTATATTCAGAATGAATTGGGTATGAGTAATATTCCAAGGAACAAGGAAAAAATTAACGTCAACTTAATTTTTCAACGTACACAGCAGAACAGAGTAGCGCCACTTTCGGAAGCCGCTACACTTCCATCGTCAGTGCTCACGTGTATTTGCTATCACCACTTGTCAGGTGGCTCTGTTGAATGTGATTTTAATTCTTATATATACAACTTTTTCGTGAAAATTGAATACGAGAATTAAATCACTCTCAAGCTGATATTAAAGTGCACTTTCCCAGCGTTGCCATCGGTTTATTTTTCTTCATTCCCATTTTTCTGATTTTTGTTCTATTCAAGACAAACTTTTTTGGTTTGATTTTATACTTAAGTATATATGAACACGTAAACATGTGAAAAGCTCAAGCCAGTAGCTAATTGTTTATTAATATGATTATTTCGAACATATTTGCTTTGTGAATCTAAATTGATTATTAGGCTAAGGTTCGTAACGTTATATTCAGAAAGAATTGGGTATGATTAATATTCCAAGGAACAAGGGAAAAATTAACGTCAACTTAACGTACACAGTAGAACAGAGTAGCGCCACTTTCGGAAGCCGCTACACTTCCATCGTCAGTGCTCACGTGTATTTGCTATCACCAAAATACAACAACTTAAGCAAAACTAGTGTTTACAAACTGTGTACTATGTACAAAATAGCAATGTACAAAAATAGCAACGAATACTGAACGATCGGTGCGAATGTTTTTAGTTCATTCATGTGGCATCATGTTATTTCATTGCTTGATGTATAACGACATCACAAAAAGAGATTGTGCGAAGGCAATCAGAAAATGAAATGATATTTACACATAAAGTGTTGTATGCAGTTCTCACTGAAATTCAGGTTTGGAGTTTTACATTTATTTCTACATGGGAAAATAATCCTGTGGAGTTCTGTACAGAATTTTTTTTGCATACTGTTACGTATCCTTTTGGTCTTGTTGATGGTGAACGTAATGCAGTCTCAGCTAGCTCTGCACAGGCGTGGGAACTCAACCCGCATTACTCTTCACAGGAAACGTCACAATAAAACCTAACTAATTTGAGCACAAAAAAAATCCCCATACCCTGAACAATAAACGAATTTTATACGTGAGAAAGGTGTCATACCCACTCACGTCGCCCTCCCGACCGTAGTCATCTGATACTGTAGCGGATGACCCCGACAACAACTCATAAGAATACCAACTTACCGATTAATATTTCTTTTTACTTTCCGTCCATCCCGACCCACTGTGTTTCCTATGACCTTTAATAAACTTTTAGCAACACATTATTTTTAATTATACCTTTTTTCAAAACATTTATTATAAAAAACACTTAAACTACTCAATACAATAAAACAGATCTTAATCTAGTGTGGTTTCTCTAAAATTTATTCTTGAAATCCTTTTCTATTAGTTTGTTATTTTGCTTTAAAATTTTCCTAACTTATGTCCATACATTCCTACTTTTTCAGCTTTATCTCATAACTAATTCTTTACAAAGTTTAACGTTTTCTTTTTTTTTACGGTTAATGTCGATTTTCAATTTAAACGAACGGTTATATAAACCAGAGATATTCCAGGATATACGATATGAAATTTTATCTTTCTTTTAACAAGTTTTCAGTTCTTTATTTTTTTATAATTATTTTCTTGTTTTTGTTTTTTTATTTTTTTATTTTTGTTTTATGACTATTGAGTTTTCCTGGCAAACTAATAACATTGGCGGCTACCTACTACGATTTTAGGTCACTTTCTGACTACGCGGATTATATAAAAACATTAATTCATTAAAACAACGACTACACTAATTTTAGAGACAACCAACTGTTCTATCTAACTAGGATCACTCTAAATTTCTGTTTTTTTTAATTTTTCTTTTTACTTGATATATTATTTTCGTCCCTAAAAGAGCTCCTTGAAAGACTACTTACTGGCTTTTAATTTCTTCTGCCTTTACTTCTTCTTTTCAATTCGACTTATAAAAGTATTTTCATTTGCTTCTATTTAGCGAGATCCTTTACATTAAACATAAATAACACTAACAATAATTTCCTAACACATATACCTTAATTTCTATCCTTTTGATTTACAACTCTAATTAAAACTAACTACCCAATGACCTATAATTTTCGGCGTTACCCTAGTAAGTTTTAATATTTCTGCAGCTTGCGATCCAATCTTTCTACGTTCCAGAAATGTAACTTTATAGGAACGGCGGTTATTGTCCCTACTGAGTCTCGGCTTTGCTTATCCTGGATACACGGTACTACCTCTACTTGTTAGCACTTGAATAAATAAAACATGCACTGGGTTACCTTATTTTCTTTTATATTATTTTTGGTCTGCGGAACCTTGCTATCCTATTGGCCAGTTTTGCTCTGTTTAATCCCATTTTTAACTGCAGCAACAATATTTTCCTTCTTTTTATTTCCTTATATTTTATGGGGCAACACACTATTTTGGCCTCAAACTACTACAAATAAATATATTCACTTTTTTATGAATTCTGAAAGAAAAACATGAGGGTAGCACTTACATTATGGCTAGATTCCGCGCAACATAATTAATATAATACCACTTTTCCAGGAACAATGGCGTACAGCTTTCCGCATCCAGGATAATTTGTTTGTATTTATATTTATTTTAAATATCACAATTTTTCCACTGTTTTATTTTATATATGTATATATTTTTTTAGAATTGATTAACTTATCTTTTTTTTTTGTATAACGAAAAACTTTGCAATAATTTTATACAAAGGTGACTTCCTTTTCGATAGAGTACCACTTCTAGATTGTGCACATACCCATCAAAACTAAGTAACGCTATTCTAACTGACAAAAATCTGCTTAAAAAAAATACAAAACTTACGATCGGACATTAGCGGACTATTCTACTAATAACATCTACTTTAAAAAAAATTAACGATCACACCATGTACACATATACTTTAGTTCAACGATCTATATCCCTTGGCCTTGAACTTGAGGATCGTTTATTGCAAAGAGAAATTGTACGTACTTCTTTCTCTTACGTCTCTGTGCTTCCCGTGTTGGGATTAATTCTGGCATCACTACACACTATTATCATGCAATGAGCGTGTCTGCAATACCCTGACATTTGACAATTTGACAGCTACCATGGTGAAACAAGCATGCAGGTGGCAGCGTAAGGGCAACAATTACAACAATACAACAAGAGAAAGATGATGGTTGTCAGTAACAACATACGTGCTGAACGTGGCTTATGAACAAAACTAGCAGAAAAAGTTGATCAGCTGACGTTATGCTACCACCCGCGTACTTATTTCACCCTGACAGCTACCTAAACACATTTTTCAATTTCCTCACACAGCTCACATCAAATCAAACATACCTATTTAACTACTTACAATAATAAACACACAGCAAGCACACAATATCAACAATTACATAAATCTTAACAGACGTTACCAAGCATAACACACCATTAGCTGCGTAACGAAAATATCAATTTCTTTGATCAGCGCCAGCTGCCTAACCCTTTGGCATCGTCAACTGGCTAGAGGTCCTCAACAATACTCTGGCGTTACAAGGCTCGCCGCAGTCGCGACAGTGTGAGGGGCTCCCTATTCATATTGCGAACAACCGGGTTTCTGTAATTATATATTTTATCACTTGGGTTTTCCTTTTTTGACTACTTGTTTCAGTAAGTTGACAATTTATGTATCTGTTCATTGACCTTGGTCTCGAAAAAAGCTATAAGACCCAGCGCCCAACGTAGGTCACACCCACACGATGCCGAACCATCCAGTGAGTTAGCCGGGCAACAACAATAAAAATATAAATTCTTAGGGAAGTTTGGTATTTATAAGTATGGTACTTTCTTAAATTAGTTTTTTTTTACAGGATTAAAACAGTCTTAGGATCACCTATAGCAATTAACAATCACATAATTGGGACAATAATTGCACCGATTCAATAAAAATAGGACAAGGCGACTCAACTTAATATTGTCTCAGCCCATTAACACATCAATATTGCACTTAATCCCCAACTTTAACAAGATGGGTTTGCTCTGGCCTAGTGTACAACATAGTCGTCATTACGGAACAACAACATACAGGACAACAAAATCAAACTTCAACAGATCATGGCACAACTTTTATATTGCACTGAGTAAATCAAAATTTAGTTTTTCCTATCCTATGCATTGCACTTTTCCCTAAACCTAACCTATATTGCACCATTCCCATCATCACTGCTTAATGTCTGCATGATAAACCCCTAAAGGTTTACCAGCCAAATTCTCTAGTTCGTACATATTGTTACCTAAAACTCTTCGCACCCTACTTTTAGTGAATTTTCTGCAAAACTTGGAGTTAATATTATTCTTGAAGTCGCTAAGAACAAAGTTTCTTTTATAAACTTCTTGGCCGGGGGTAAATCTGACAGTTCTCGCGCCTCTATTGTACCTCACCGCGCTTCTTTCGCATGCCCTATGCAGGTTTTCTTTTATCTTCTCCCTAACCAAACTTATCTTATCAGCTCTTTCTATTTCCATTTCATTGTCATCCAGAGATTTTAATTGTTTAGCTAACTTATAATCTGAGCCACACGTAAACATATTGTGACCAAACAGTGCAAAGAATGGGTTTACCCCTGTGGCTGAATGTATCGCTGTTCTCAAGGCCAGTTCTATCGAGGGTAGATTTATGTCCCATTCCCTATGATCGCTTTTCATGTAAGCCCTTATAGCCCCTAGCACACTTTGATTCACCCTCTCTAACGCATTTGATTGTGGGGAGTGAACTGCGGTCTTTATATGGTCTATTTGGTATGTACTTATCATATTTTGAAATTCTTTAGCTACAAACTGTTTTCCATTATCAGTATGGATGACTTCCGGTACACCAAAATCATGAAACACTTGCTGAGTTAAAAACTTTACTACGTTTAAAGCAGTCGCTTCTCTCATTGCCTTTAAGAAAACAAATTTTGTTAAATGGTCCACTACAATAAAAATATAGGCATTGCCCTTTTTCGACCGTGGGTATTTACCCAAAAAATCAACATATAACTTCTGAAACGGTCTCAGGGTTACCACTTCGTTCCCTATTTCAGGCATTAAGTTCATGTTAGAAGGTTTTGATTCTTTACAGACATTGCAATTATTCACAAAATTTCTGACCTGAATAATCATATTGGGCCAATAATATTTTGTGCGCAGGTGATTTAAAGTTTTAAAAATTCCCCCATGGGCCTTTTCTTCGGGTTCATGTGCCTCTCTTATTAGTACATTGGTTAAAGAGTTTGGTATCCACAATTTCCATGGGAATTCCTCCAATATATCTGTATGTGTGCGCTTAAATACTAGACTAGTCAGGGAGTTTTTCTTTATTTTTCGTCACTGCTTCTATCAAATCCTTGTATTCTTGCGAGTCGAACTCCACGGTTTCAAACCCCAAAACATTTCCCGCACTTATCTCAATTTCCTCTACCGATCTTGATAGAGTATCAGCTACCACATTCTCAGACCCTTTTCTGTGCTCGATATCAAAATCAAATATTTGCAGCTGCAACGCCCATCTAGCTAGCCTGCCATTCAAGTCTTTTAATGACATCAGCCATTTAAGACTTGCATGGTCTGTGATTACCGTAAATGGCATGAGCTCTACATAAGGCCGAAACCGTTTAATCGCCATTACCGCGGCTATGCATTCTTTCTCGGTAACGCTATAGTCTTTCTGCGCTGCGTTTAACTTCTGTGAAAAAAATGCGATGGGCTTTTCATTTTCTTCATCATCCTTTTGCAATAATACTGCACCAATGCCATAGTTTGATGCATCACACTGGATGAAGAATCTCTTCTTAAAATTCGGGTGTGCCAAGACTGGTGCTGTGGTAAGCGCATGTTTCAGTTCAAGAAAACTATCTTTGGCCTGTTCAGTCACTTGAAATTTGAAACCTTTTTTAATTAAATCGGTAAGTGGGGCTGCAAGCGTAGAGAAGTTCTTTATAAAGCGGCGGTACCACCCCGCTGTTCCCAAAAAGCTTCTTACTTCTTTTACTGATCTAGGCAGTGGAATATGTTTAATGGCTTCAATTTTTCTGGGGTCCGTTCTCATACTGGCTCCACCTACTATGAAACCTAGATAATGGAGCTCCTTAAAACAAAACTTTGACTTACTCAACCCAATTGTTAGGCCAGCATCGCTCAAACAATTTGCTACTTTTTTCAACAGTTTTAGCTGCGATTCGAAGTCTGCTGAAATAATGAGCAAATCGTCTAGATAAACGAATACATTTGATTTTACTTCCTGTGGTATTACCCTATCCATTAGTCTACACAGCCTTTGGGCCGCATTGCATAATCCAAAGGGCATTACGACATATTGGTATAGCGGCCGCCCTGGAATCGTGAAGGCTGTGTAGGCTCGGTATTTCTCCTCCAACTCGATTTGCCAGAATGCAAATTTTAGGTCTACACTACTAATGAAGTGTGTTTCATCTAAACAACTAAGTATGCCTTCAATGTTTTGAATAGGATATGCATCCTTGATCGTTTTTTCATTTAATTTTCTGGCATCTAGGCATAATCGGTTTTTACCAGGCTTCCTTACCAGCGTGCATCGGTTGTTCCATGGGCTTTGACTGGGCCCTATGACCCCTAGCCTCAGCATCTCATCGACTTCTGCATACAACAACTCTTGCACTGCTAGTGACACTGGGTAGTATTTTTCTTTGATCGGAGTGGTGCTTCCCACTAGATCTATTTTGTGAACTTCTACTTTTGTCCTGCCTAACCCACATTTCTCATAACTCCTAAACAAGGCTTTTACCTTCTCTAATTCTTTTTTTGTTCCACCGTAAGCTCGTGTTTTTCTACTTTATCCAATTCCAACTGAAAATTCTCTGATAATACTTCTGGTGTTATTTCCTCTACATGAAAGATTTCTGGGGCTATACTAAACTCTTTCCAAAAGTTAACACCTAAGAACATAGTTTGCATCAGATCCGAGCACAAGTATATTTCTATTTCTTTCACTTTATTTTTATATTCTATAGGCACCTTGATCTTTCCCATAACTCCATGGCTTTTTCCCCCAGCAGTTTTAACTTCTGTTGCTATGGGACTTACTTCTACGCCTAATTCGTTCACTATTTCTTCACATTTTTGCCCTAACAAACTTATGGAGGCCCCACTGTCAAGCAAACCCGTTAACTTTTTACTCCCTATCTTTACATCAGCGAATGCTCTTGGGTCTAAATATTTGTTATGCATAACCGCACTGCATTTTCGTACTGACTCTTTCAATTGCCTAAACTCCCTCCTTTTCTTTCTGAACCTATACCTGATTTTCTTAACTTTTTCTAACTTATCTAACGATATTTCTTCGCTAAACATTTTATCTCTAACTCTCCTGTAATTATCACGTTTTTCCTTATACGACATACTCAGTTCCCTTTCACTTCGTTTATTATTGCAACTCCATTGATTCCCTGTTTTTCCCTTCGCATTACCCCTTTTTAAAATAGACTATTGGCCTAATTTATTTTTGGTTCTTTTAGTGCAGTTCCTGTCTGGACCCCTATTTCTCGGTATTTGTGGCGGATGTCTGAGTGGAGCGCGTTTCCGCCATTGTCTTCACGCTCCTCCTGTGGTTTTCCGAGCATTTCGAGCACGTTGGCGTGATTGCTTCTTGCAATCCGCATTTGTAACAAAACAGATTCCGTTACATTGATGCACAGGCCACAAACAAATGACCAGGTGATCGACAATTCCAGCATATCAAGTTGTCCGCTTTTTCCTTTGGTACTCTATTATTTCCAGTAAAAACTTCCTCTACGTTTTCTTCAGGTATTTCATCAATAATTTCATCCAATTGTCTTCTATGGGTAAACTTACTATTCGAGCTAGTTGCGGGCACAAATTCTTTTCTGCAATATGTTTTTTCAATCTCTTTGCAAGCATCCCTTAGATGTTCAACGGTGAAGACTTGCATTGGTTACACAATTTGTGAGATGCTTTGCCTCATATTTCGTTTTATGATCCTGATCACTTCGTAGTCTGGCAGTGGAGACTTTAGACGCGCTCTTAATTTTCTCATTGTTTGGAAATAAGCATCTACCGACTCTCCCGGTCTTTGTTTTCTTTCTTCGAAATCACGCATGATTTCGTATTCACTGCAGTTAGAGCCATATTGTGTACGAAGAGCTTTCTTCAAGTCGCCCCAAGATTCAAACGTTCTATGCTGCACCAGTAACCAGTACCAATCTTTTGCCTCCCCTTTCAACAGTTTGTGGAACTCGCCTTTTAAGTCTCTCCAAGCACAAGAATGGTATTTTTGTAAGTACTCAACGCGGAATATAAAATCTTCAATGCAGAGATTATTTGTATTTCCGTCGAAACTTACGTCCCATTTATCGACTCTAATCGGTGCACTGTATGCTGTATGTCTTTGTCTACTACTCCTACCCGATGAGTTGTTTTCTTGAGGGCTATTTTCCGAACCATCAAGCTCGCTATTTGATGGAATACTTTGAAAATCTAGTCTTCTCTGTGGGCATTGCGTAATGTCGTTTATTTTCTTAGCTGGTGCTCTTGTAAGGTCGGTTGTAGCAGCTGCCCCTTCCTCGCTATCTAATGAGTTTTCCGTTTCCGGTGCCTTTTCGTTTAACTTAATTTTCTTCATTTCCCGCACTAGCGTAGCAAAACCCTCTTTCAGACTCTCTTGAATTTGCTGGTTCATTTTACTTTCTAATTCTAATCGGTACTCTTTATTAGACTCCTCTATTAAATCCTTAATTATGCCTGCATAAGCTCTCGGGCTCTGGCCTATAGATACTCCCTGTTGTTTTTGTTTAATTTGGGGTGCTGGCATATTGAAATTCCTACTCTCTACCAGATTAACTCTCTTTGGGATGGCTCCTGTCTGCTGCCCGGTAGCAACCTCACTCAATGACTTCGGGTCTTCAGGGTGAGTATTTGTCGCATTAATGGTGGCGGACATATCTATAAAATCTTCTAATTCCCTATTTTTACTTTCAGGTGGGGTTCTATTAATCGGCATTTTAGGCACAACGCTCTCTCACAGCAAACAAAACTAAACAAATTTCTACTCTCAATTGAACAAAAAACACTCTAAATTAGTATGATCGAAATTAATTTTAAATTTGTATTACAAATTTGTTGTTTTTTTATAATTAAACAATCCAATACTCAAATGGACAATACACAATACAATTACAAGATTACGTTTTTAAAGTAGATTCAAAACTTAATATTTCAAAAGCACAATAAACATAAATTTGGTCATAGTTCACACAGTGGTGTTCTCGTTTGATGGGATTTTTACCGGTGTTTGTTGGTAGTCAATTCGTAGACGTTATCCTAAAATTCGTTCACTCTTCATCTACAAAAAGAAACTATTCTTCTATTGTCAAATATTCGCCTCCAGATCGCAAACTAAGGATTTCATGATAGCTTAGGCCGATTCTAAAGCGATATTTGATACCCCCCTTAAATTTGAATAAACGTAATTGGTACATAAAAGCTACTAAAAATGTAAAATTTCAAGGTCACTAATTTGATTAAATCAAATTCGCGACTGAATGCACTTCAGGACGACTAAAGAAAAATTTTTTTTTTTTAATTATCTGTTATCTGCAACTGACACTATATAATGTTGACACTCACAGCTCAGTTATCCGCTTGGAACACGCAAGCTAACGATAATTATATTTTAGGCCGGTCCCAAACGAACACTGACTATATCATGCATATGTTTTATTTCGTATATCGTAACTCGCAATCTAATCCTCGACAAAAAAAATATTAGGACGCTAACGATTTACCAACATAATAACCTTTGCTGAGTGTCAATTGGCAGTTCCTAAGCACGCAAACTAACTCCTCTGTTTAATGTTAGGACGTACCCGACTACCTAAACAAACTCAGATTTATTTTTTTTCAATTTGGGCGCCATTTACTGTTACGTATCCTTTTGGTCTTGTTGATGGTGAACGTAATGCCGCCTCAGCTAGCTCTGCACAGGCGTGGGAACTCAACCCGCATTACTCTTCACAGGAAACGTCACAATAAAACCTAACTAATTTGAGCACAAAAAAAATCCCCATACCCTGAACAATAAACGAATTTTATACGTGGGAAAGGTGTCATACCCACTCACGTCGCCCTTCCGACCGTAGTCATCTGATACTGTAGCGGATGACCCCGACAACAACTCATAAGAATACCAACTCACTGATTAATATTTCTTTTTATTTTCCGTCCATCCCGACCCACTGTGTTTCCTATGACCTTTAATAAACTTTTAGCAACACATTATTTTTAATTATGCCTTTTTTCAAAACATTTATTATAATAAACACTTAAACTACTCAATACAATAAAACAGATCTTAATCTAGTGTGGTTTCTCTAAAATTTATTCTTGAAATCCTTTTCTATTAGTTTGTTATTTTGCTTTAAAATTTTTCTAACTTATGTCCATACATTCCTACTTTTTCAGCTTTATCTCATAACTAATTCTTTACAAAGTTTAACGTTTTCTTTTTTTTTACGGTTAATGTCGATTTTCAATTTAAGCGAACGGTTATATAAACCAGAGATATTCCAGGATATACGATATGAAATTTTATCTTTCTTTTAACAAGTTTTCAGTTCTTTATTTTTTTATAATTATTTTCTTGTTTTTTTGTTGTTTTATGATAGGTAGCCAATGACTATTGAGTTTTCCTGGCAAACTAAAAACATTGGCGGCTACCTACTACGATTTTAGGTCACTTTCTGACTACGCGGATTATATAAAAAAATTAATTCATTAAAACAACGACTACACTAATTTTAGAGACAACCAACTGTTCTATCTAACTAGGATCACTCTAAATTTCTGTTTTTTTTTAATTTTTCTTTTTACTTGATATATTATTTTCGTCCCTAAAAGAGCTCCTTGAAAGACTACTTACTGGCTTTTAATTTCTTCTGCCTTTACTTCTTCTTTTCAATTCGGCTTATAAAAGTATTTTCATTTGCTTCTATTTAGCGAGATCCTTTACATTAAACATAAATAACACTAACAATAATTTCCTAACACATATACCTTAATTTCTATCCTTTTGACTTACAACTCTAATTAAAACTAACTACCCAATGACCTATACTTTTCGGCGTTACCCAAATAAGTTTTAATATTTCTGCAGCTTGCGATCCAATCTTTCTACGTTCCAGAAATGTAACTTTATAGGAACTGCGGTTATTGTCCCTACTGAGTCTCGGCTTTGCTTATCCTGGATACACGGTACTACCTCTACTTGTTAGCACTTGAATAAATAAAACATGCGCTGGGTTACCTTATTTTCTTTTATATTATTTTTGGTCTGCGGAACCTTGCTATCCTATTGGCCAGTTTTGCTATGTTTAATCCCCTTTTTTAACTGCAGCAACAATCTTTTCCTTCTTTTTATTTCCTTATATATTATGGGGCAACACACTATTTTGGCCTCAAACTACTACAAATAAATATATTCACTTTTTTATGAATTCTGAAAGAAAAACATGAGGGTAGCACTTACATTATGGCTAGATTCCGCGCAACATAATTAATATAATACCACTTTTCCAGGAATAATGGCGTACAGCTTTCCGCATCCAGGATAATTTGTTTGTATTTATATTTATTTTAAATATCACAATTTTTCCACTGTTTTATTTTATATATGTATATATTTTTTTAGAATTGATTTACTTATCTTTTTTTTTGTATAACGAAAAAATTTGCAATAATTTTATACAAAGGTGACTTCCTTTTCGATAGAGTACCACTTCTAGATTGTGCACATACCCATCAAAACTAAGTAACGCTATTCTAACTGACAAAAATCTGCTTAAAAAAGAAATACAAAACTTACGATGGGACTATTCTACTAATAACATCTACTTTAAAAAAATTAACGATCACACCATGTACACATATACTTTAGTTCAACGATCTATATCCCTTGGCCTTGAACTTGGGGATCGTTTATTGCAAAGAGAAATTGTACGTACTTCTTTCTCTTACGTCTCTGTGCTTCCCGTGTTGGGATTAATTCTGGCATCACTACACACTATTATCATGCAATGAGCGTGTCTACATTACCCTGACATTTGAAAATTTGACAGCTACCATGGTGAAACAAGCATGCAGGTGGCAGCGTAAGGGCAACAATTACAACAAGAGAAAGATGATGGTTGTCAGTAAAAACATACGTGCTGAACGTGGCTTATGCACAAAACTAGCAGAAAAAGTTGATCAGCTGACACCCTGACAGCTACCTAAACACATTTTTCAATTTCCTCACACAGCTCACATCAAATCAAACATACCTATTTAACTACTTACAATAATAAACACACAGCAAGCACACAATATCAACAATTACATAAATCTTAACAGACGTTACCAAGCATAACACACCATTAGCTGCGTAACGAAAATATCAATTTCTTTGATCAGCGCCAGCTGCCTAACCCTTTGGCATCCTCACCTGGCTAGAGGTCCTCAACAACACACACAAATTTATATATATTTTAATTTACAACACACAAAAACACTAAAAATTAATTACGATGTACGAAAAATTAGAAATATCAAAAATTCCGTGACCAAACAATTGTCTGAACATTAATTTTTGTTTCAGTTGACGGAAAAAGTTCTCCACTTATTGTTATAACATGCCTGTATTAGACTCTAAATGCCAAAATTCCGTATACTTTTCTTTTGGAACTGCGTACTAGTAAACGGAAATTTCTTTAAGAAATTTACCAACCTGAATTTCAGTTTGTTTTTTTTTTTACACATACTTCTTATGGTAGCCTGAATTTCAAGCAGAGCTGCATACTACGCTTAACAATCTATATGTTGTTATTGTTGTCGATTGAAGGCAATACAAAAGCAATAAATTTATGAATGGACAAAAAACGTGAAGATATTCAATCTGTTCTCTGGTATGTACATTAGGACGGCCAGAACTCTTAACCCGTCGACCAGGACATTTATAACACATACCACAAACGAATGTACAACAAAAGCTTTATATATTCCAAGAACGAATCATATAAAAATGAACCGCAACAAATTTTTATTTTGATACATGTAGCAACCATATATTTCAAATTGAAGTCCAACAATTAAACAATAGATACAAAACTTAACATGTTATTCATACATAAAAAACAATAAACAAAAATAAAAAATTCATTTAATATTACGAGCGGCGAAAATAAACACACGGGCTGGCGATGCGACCTGTCTTTATTTCATAGCGTAGTTGAAAGTTCTTGTATTTGAACAAATATTCAAAAAGTACGAAACTAATTTATATAATTTTGGCAAACAATTTCTAAAATAATGCGAGGCTTTTCCAGTTTTAGCAGAATTTTTTAAAAAATTCATGGTTCTCCCACATTTGTATGCAAATATCGGACAAATATTTAGCTCCGACAATTTAACAAACGCACATAATGATTAAAGGCTCATTTAGCCGACGTTACGGAGCGTTAAGCCTTTTTGAGCTTTTCTGCAGAAACACCAGTCTTGGTAGAAATCAAACCTTCGACCTCCCAGTTAATAGCCTAGCACACTCTTCAGTACGCGGGTAACTAAACTAAATTTCGATGCTCCTTAGAAAATTAAACTTTAGATGGAATTCTTTATTCTACAGATTATTTGAAACTCATAAAAACAATTGTTTTGGTACTCATATTAAAAGCGATTTAGCAAAAATTATAAATTCGGATATGTATTCATTCTGAAAATCATATATGTATGTATATTTCGTGGTATATATTTAAGCTTGTAAAATAATTCTTTTTTGTTTGTTATGCATTTATGTTTATAAACCAGATGAAATTACTGTCGATTGCTATTTTTTGTTTTCTTATTAATAAAAATTAATAAAACCACGAAAAATCCTTAGCTTTATTTATGCCGATTTTTCGAATTGAAGTGCTGAAAATCATTTGGCAGCTTTGGCCCCCGGCAACAAATCGTCAGCCTATTATTGGTTTGCTGCTTTCTAATGCGTTTTCCTATGTTTGTGGGTCAAACCTATAATAAGGTGATGAAATGCTGGTAAAATTGCTTCATGTAAACAGCGTTATAACAGAAAGATTATATCGCAACAAACATTTTTGTATGCATTGACCTGTATCAAAAAACCAGGACAATTTAAGAGTGGACCAGGACACCAGGACAATTTGCCTAAAACCAGGACAATCCTGGAAAGCCAGGACGTATGATAGTCCTAATGTACACAGGCCTGTATGTATATATGTATATGGGCATTTCCACAGAAAGGTCCACCGAGATAGAAAATTCATATGTTAATAAACAAATGATTTTTTTCCAACATTATATTAAAAAAGGTTAAAATTTTAAGAATATAATGTATTTTCAGCTTGTCGTGTTTGTTATTTTGAGAAAATTGGTCTGAAAACTGAAAATGTATTTTTTTCTTGCTTTTGGCAACTTTTAACGACATCTCTTTTTGATATATGTATGTAATCTGTTTTCCTATTTATATTATGACTATACACATCTTATGAAATATTTCAATCAACAACAAAGTAATACCAACATATGAAAAGAGATCACACAAAAGTCGATTAACGGTAAAGTTTTCATTTTATTTTGTACATGTTGTACTGTCGCGTTCCAGTACTTAAAGCATCTCTTGTTATCAGTGCTCCGCGATCGTTCGAATCAAATGGCTAAAAATTCTTTACCAAATCAAAATTTAGTGGCTTTAACTAGAAATACTAATATTTGCATCTAATAAAAACACTAATAACAGCCATATTCATAAATATTTAAAACAGGGCAATAAACTACTTTTAAGCAAAATTTCATAAAATTGCATTCAAAAATGTATATTACATGAAAATTTTAAAATAGGTTTAAAGATGGTATGCACCTACTATAAACCTTCAATAAATTCATATCATCGATATATCAATTTCAACTTCAAATATCTTTGCAAATTTAGCACATAGGAATACATGATATGCTTTAAATTAAAGCTTGAAGTCTTGGCTATAAGCGTTTACGTATGTTTTTTTAAATTTGATAGAATATGTCACTTAATTATTTAAGTTAAACAACATTCGCAACAAAATTAGCAAAAAACACCATCAAAACACATAAAAGCAAAAAGAAACGTTAGTGATGTAGAAACAATCAACACAAATGAAAACAGGCTCGCTATTCGAGTACCTTTCTCATACATGATTAAAAGATTCGTGTGAACTCTTTTGTAATCATTTCTCTTTTTTGCTTTTACTTCATAGAAAACTTGTGTTAAATAAGTAGAGAAATATATTATAGAGTTTAAAAAATCTTAACTTACACGAGAACAATAAAAAGCTATTCGTTTATTTCAATATCCGGATGAAATCATATTCTTTTTATTGCAACACTAACTACAAAACATTGTGGTGTTGCCAGTATCGAAATCTAAATTTCCTTAAAACATAGAATGTCTATTGTAGTGTTTATGAATGCAATTTTATATTAACCAGTTTTTAGCGTGAAACTGTTCAATAACAATTGTGAGTCTTTAACCTAAAATAAGAATTTTTTATGAATTTGGCTGTAAACATATTATTTTGGTTTTCAAAGTGTGTCACGTTCGCTATCGTAAGTGCAGTTTTATTAAAAACAAATAGTTTTATTACTTTAACATGCATAAATACTTATGTACATATACATATATTTATCTAGATGGGTAAAACGTGTGCCGAAAATAGAAGGGCAGCAAACATGCGGTACTTTGAAAAAATTAAAAGAAATCCTCTAAAATATAAAGAATTTTGCGATAAAGCAGCTGAAAGAATGAGAAGACGCCGCGAAAAGCAATCGAATTTGACAAGAACGAGTAGCAAACTACTAAAAGAAAAAAAGGGAAAAGATCGCATACGGCAGACAAAATTGCGTGATAGAAAGAAAAGTGATGCTAAGGAAAAAGAGAAGTTTGAGCCATACACCTGCAAGCAAACATTGGGAAAAGCAGTAAAGAAGGCAGAAAATGCATTACCAATCAGTTTAGAAAAAATAATTAAAGTTATTGAAGCGCTGTATAAGAAATATGTCACACCAGCAAATGCTACAGAGACTACTTCCCGAGTCTCTTTGGGAATGGAAACACAATTGAACGTTGTAAAAGACTTTTACATGCGCGAATATATAATCGTCCAGTCTGCTAGCAAAAAGGATACTGTTATCGCTGATGGAGAAATTATTGGTAAGCGCTTTATGCTGGTAACCGTATCAGAGGCCCACGAGCTTTATAAAAAAGAGTTCATTGGGGAATGTGTAAAAAAGGCAATGTTTTACCAATGTCAACCAAGGCATGTCCAACTATCGAGCAAAATGCCACATAACATGTGTGTATGCATTTATCAGTTTTTTGTTAGAGGGTTGCGCAAAAGTCATACAATCGTTTCCTAGAGGCTTCCAAAGTTTCTTAGAATCTGTTTGTTGCAATATTAAGGATGAAAATTGTATGACAAGCGATTGCAGAAATTGTACACAGGATCTAAAATATGACATAGTTCCTCTAGCGTACTTAACAAAAATGGATGAAAATGTTACATGGCAACATTGGAGAAAAGTGGATGACCGAATAACCTTAACATACACTGTTGCTATGTTATCAGACTTAATTCATGAATTGCAAATGCAGCTGCCATTTTTTAAACAACATTTCTTTGTTAAGCGAACCCAACAAAATTATTTCGAAACCGTAAAAAGAAATGTAATGCCCGGAGATCTAATACTGCAAATTGATTTTGCGGAAAATTATAGGCTGATCTGCCAAAATGAAGTACAAAGCGCGCACTTCAATTATAGGCAAGTTACGATTTTTACTTGCGTAGCGTGGATGTCTGACAAATCTAAATCCTTTGCTATAATCAGTGATAATTTAAGTCACAGCAAAATCGATGTTTATATTTTCCTAACAAAAATTGTTCAAGAGTTAAAAACCCAACACGGCACTTTTCAAAATATATTTATATTTTCCGACGGAAGTAGCTCCCAATTTAAAAATAAATATATTATTGGGAGTTATCGGACTTCTTGCTTCAATTCGGTTGCAATACAATTGAATGGAACTATTTCGCAACTTCGCATGGAAAAGGTGCAGTCGATGGAGTGGGAGCTATTGTCAAGAGAAAAATTTGGGGAATAACCAAAACAAAAAATGTTATTTTAAGTGATGCATTTTCTTTCTTCAAGTGCGCACAACAGTATATAACTGGAATTAACATAATGTATAGTAGTGCTGACGAAATTAAGGAGATATCTCCAATATTAGCAGAAAAATGGAAGAAAATACCAAATATTTCAGGCATCCGAAAAATGCATTTCTTTTCTTGTGATAAGCATTTAAACTTAAAAACAGCTCTGACTGCGTCTTCATTGAAAAATAATATTTCATAATTTTACTAACTTCTGATTCCTATAATTAAGCCGTTCCTTTTGAAAGTGAGATAACTACTTTCATAAAAAATATCATGTAACCCATTTAGGTTATTGGCTTTTTTAAGTTGTCTTTTTTATTTTGAGTTAAAAAAGAGTGACATTAAAATTTTAGAACTTAAATGAAGGGAGTTGCCTCACTTTCAAAATCAACGGCTCAATTATTACTAAAACCTAAAATATATCTATGAATATATCATTGAATATGTATGAAATAATAAATAAGAAAATTTTCGTAGTTAATACAATTTAAACTTGAACTAATTTTTATTACCAAGGTGGTAGGAAAATTTGTCGCGTTCAAAATGTCACGTGCTAAATCATACTAAAGGTTGTTACAAAAGAAAGAGCACAAATATTTCAATATAACAACCATTAGTAGAAAGCTACATTATTCCACTTTAGTTTAAAAAAATCACTCTCAAAAATGATGTTATAATTCGCAGATTTTTTAATTTTTCTAGATGCAGTCGAAAACGAGTTCTATATTTTGTCGCGTGAGTTACAGAAACAACTGCAACCACAACAACAACCACAACAACAGACTCACCAGCAAAGCCACCTAGATTAAATAGCTGCATCAGCATACACTAAATATTCACAAGAAATAAAACTAAATTATTAAAAACTTTAATCAGCAAATAAATTTTAACAAGTAATATATTTCCAAAGAATTTAAGCTAATAAGCATAATTGCGAAATTACTTAAAATAAATAAAATAAGAAATTATAGAACCTTAATTTGTGTAAGCACTTTTGTATTGAGGAAATAAGTTTCATTTTAAAGAAAAAGAATGAATAAAATGATTATTGATTTGGAAGTGAAAGAAAGAAGTTGTGTTTTTTATAAGTGCATTTAGTCTCTAAGATAACTGGCGCAGTCGGTAGGATGCAAAATTAAATTATCTTTAATATCTTTCCAGCTCAAACTTGTGCTGTACATATTTAGTATTTCGTTCGCCTCTCTTTCGACTTTGTTACGAATAGCTCGTAAAATTATTTTGGTAAAGGGAGTGCCATCAATGGGCGACAACACCGAAAGTATTTCCTCCACATTGTTAATGAAATCGTATAACAATCTGGGGTTACCGTCGAATTTTGGCAGGTCCTTGACAGCGTCTGGGATTCTTAAAGTTTCCAGAACATTTTTAACTGCCGAGGCTGCACCATCAGTGGGATTCATTATAATATTATTTTCACTATTTTCGCCTACACTTGTATCACTTTCCGGAATAGGTGTAAGGGTTCTTATAATGTAAGGACGGAATCTGGGCATATGAACAAAAAAAATATGTTTAGAAAGATTACAGGAGGGTCTCTTAAGAATCGCTGGTCTTTGAAAACATATAAATTCGTTTGATTCGTATTATAAAACAAATAATCTTTTTTTTTTTAAAGGTAATTTATTTTATATATATCGAAATATTTATTTTAATTATTACTATATTCTATATTTAAGTAATCACACTTAATTATTATTACTTTTACTTTTCTTTTTTTTAAATCTTCTTTTACTTATTTGACAATTTGTATATTTTAATTTTTAAATTCATTTATTTATTTTCTTTATTCTATATTCGATTTTGACTTACGCAAAAATAATTGCAACCTGCATTGTAGCTTATTGGCGGTTCAAGAAAAATTTCCTTCACGATAATCCTTCGTAGTGGTAATGGTCCTGTTCCGATTTGTTGCGATAATCCTTCGCAATGTTGCTCCTTGCACACTTTATTTTTTAATTTGTACAGGAACTACTGGAACTACCCGACTGCGCCAGTTAACTTAGAGACTAAATGCAAACTCAACGATATCGGGCAGATAACTAAAGTCTTACAACTCGAACAAGGACTTTTATTAACAACCAATTTACCACCAACGCAAATAAAAACGTCATGCGACCCGAAAGAGTATATTATTGAGGGAAACCTATTAATACATTTTCGAAACTGTAACCTTATCATCAATGAAATTACCTACAAAGATAATCCAAACATACATTGGGACGATTTTATTCTAAACCCACCGACACAAGTAAACATAAAACCTTTATCTACAATAGAAAGCTTGAGCATACCCAAACTTAAAGAGTACCATTTAAAAAATAAACTAGCCATTGAATCCTTATCGAACAATACGGAACTACATAGATACATAAACTATGGTCTCATAACTACAGTCATTAGTGTAACAATTACCATTCTAATAACCAACAGAAAAACAAAATATGTCGTAAAAGAATTCCCTACCATAAATACAGTCGCTCCTGACCGTCAATATTTGTGGCCATCGCTCCACTCTAAGGGGGGAGGAGTTACAGAAACAACTGCTACCACAACAACAACAACAACAGACTCACCAGAAAAGCCACCTAGATTAAATAGCTGCATCAGCATACACTAAATATTCACAAGAAATAAAACTAAATTATTAAAAACTTTAACCAGCAAATAAATTTTAACAAATAATATATTTCCAAAGAATTTAAGCTAATAAGCATAATTGCGAAATTATTTAAAATAAATAAAATAAGAAATTATTGAACCTTAATTTGTGTAAGCACTTTTGTATTTCGGAAATAAGTTTCATTTTAAAGAAAAAGAATGAATAAAATGATTATTGATTTGGAAGTGAAAGAAAGAAGTTGTGTTTTTTTATAAGTGCATTTAGTCTCTAAGATAACTCGTGCGAATTAATAATTCCAATCTTTTAGTAAATAAAAAAATAATTTTTTCCAACGTGTATGCGTATAATTTTTAGTTTTTTATTTTTTGGAATTAAATTTCTTTTGAATTAAAAATACAACGACGTATACACGTCTATACTACTTATTCTTAACTACCCGATTTACAAAAAATGTCGCTCTTAAATACTAAAGGAATAACATATTTATTTTATCATAACTTCTTTATTCTATTGTTCTAAAATATATCTTTTTTATGGTTGTTTACAATATTTGGTTGTTTACAATATTTTATTTTTTACAATATTTTATTGATGTTTTTAGTCTAATCCGTATTTTATCTTAGTATAATTGCTTGAATTTGTTTACATGATTTATGGCCTAACCTTTACTTATCATAAAATGTCTTAATTCCTATTTTCGTTATTGAACATGCTTCATGCAGAAACATGTTTACTGTTTTCCTTATCTAAGTCATACTTCTGTATTTCTTTATTTGAAACAAAGAAGATTGTTTTGTGTATGTATGTATATTAGTGCCGTTAACTCTCCCCCTGCTTAAACGAGAGCGTCCCGATCTCTAATTGTTGATAATAGATTCTAAAAAATTCTTCTGCTCGTCGGCGTCTGTATTGTAATATGTATTTATATATTTTCAGTCCGATAGTGACTAAACCAATTACTGTTGTGATAAGTATGAATGTATAAAAACCTTATCTTATAGGATGCTGCTCATATGGTATTATCAGTTTCTTTAAGGAATCAATATTGTTAAAAGCATTATATCGGTTCGAATTTAAAATTTTTTCTATTTCAAAATTTTCATCATGATTTGTATGAATTGCTTCAATTATTCGGTCATGCATGTTTCTGTAAGTTTTATTATCTATTGTGACAATGTCCGTATATGTGACTAAAGTTATACCATCCGTGGTGACATTGTTAACCGTATGATTTTTGTCTAATAATATGAAGTCTTCGTCTATTTCTAAAAGTTCGTCATTGTATTCCTGTACTACTGTGCATTTGCTATTTCTATTTGTCAGTAATGGTAATATACATGTCTACGTTTTATTATTCATCTGGCAGATATTTATCCCTAAAAAATTCTTGCAGTGGTTTACTCTAACGTATTCGTTGTTACATTGGGCTATTTGGCTATCCGTTTTTATTTTCCCGTATCTAAAGCTTATAGGTGTGATTTTAAAAAGATTACATTTTTTATTCAATATGGGATACTTATAGATGGCTATGAATAAGTCTCCTGTACCTGCTATATGTATGTCAGCGTATTCTAAAATGTTTATTATAGGCACTGAGATTAATTCGTGTTCTATTATTTCTTTTACGTCGTCTAAATTTAAAGATTCGGTTAAGTATTCATTATTCTTTGGTGCATTTATTGTCCTAACAAGCAATAGAAGTTGGTCAGGCACTTGTTCTATAATGAAGTGATTCTCTAGCGTGTTTCCTTGTAGTAGGTCCATTAGTTTTTCAAACTTTGAATTTATTAGGCGTTGTTTCTCGTTGTTGTTTATTCAAATATTTATTGCTGTCTCCATTTTTATAAAATCATCATGGTCTGGGTTTCCAGTAATAAATTTTAATGCTGACCCTAAGAAGTTTAAGGATCTTTTGTGGCGTTTATGTTCATCTAGTTGGTTTGCTAATATCTCAATTTTCTTTATCCAAAATATTTCTTGAGGGGTGGGCTTATATTCTCTTGTAACAATTTGTTTGTATGGTGATATTATTTTTGTTATGTTGGTTACGTGAAATAGAAATGAAAATTCTTTAAAAATGAGTACGTCATCTGTTCTAGTTATAACATATTTTTGCCCATTTAAGTTTTTAATTTCTGTGTCTCCCCTGATTTCTGATGTGACCGCTGCGAGTAATATCAGGTAGATGATCATCATGGTTAACAGTATAATTTTTAATGTTGTCCTTATGTACAATCTTCCCCTTTGTAGTTAAGACAGTGTCCTCATGGTCTCCCTTTACAGTGTATTTAATATATCTGGCGTCTTTCTTTTTCCTTACCCCTTTGATTTTAACTAATATTTGTTCATTTGGTGAAAATGTTCGGTGTTTTGTACCTTGATTCAATCTTCCGAGGGTTTTTCCTGATACACTTTTTAGTTTCTCATATATGTTTTTTTTAATTATAATTAATCTTGTTAAACAAAATGTCAACTGGTTTTTGTCCTGTGACTGTGTGTATGGTGTTATTTAATTCTCTTATCGTTTTATATATTTCTTCGGCTATTGTTGTTTCGTTTTGTATTTTAAATATTCTTGCTAGTTCAGAGATTGTGCTGTGAGCGCGTTCAACTTGTCCGTTAGAAGTCGATCGATAGACTGGAGTTTCTATCTTTTTTATTCCATATTTCTCACACATCATATTTACTGCTGGCGTATTTAGACAATTTTCATTATCAGTCATTAATCGTGTGCAGTTCGGAAAATTATTTGTGATAACTTCTTCAATTTTCTCAGACATGCGTTCTCTTGAATCTATTTCTCTAAGGGTAATGTATTTTGAGAATTTATCGATAGCGACTAGAAATGGTTTTTTATCATTAAAATAAATATCCATGTGTATGTACTTTCCGGGTTCCGTTGGTATGTTGGATTCTCCTACTGGTTCTCTTGTGGGGTTTCTTTCATATTTGCCATATAAACAGGGTGTACATCTTTTGTCAAAAGCCTTGCATTGTTGTTTTATTTCAGGCCAGTAATAATTTTCAAGTATCTCATGAATGTTATTCTTATAACCTCTGCAATGCACCCCATGACTTGCGGTTGTCCCACGATACAAAGTTCCAAAGGTCATTCAACAACGAACAACGCAATCAACAACCTAGGCCACTGAATAACCACCACCATCAAACTCCAAGACATCAACAAAGACAAATGGAAGGTACACGACAACACCAGCTACAAAGGTACAACAATCATCAACCTCGTCCAGAACCAATGGACACAAGTTCAGGGAATACCATCCACCATCAACCAACACGATTCAACCCGTTCAACAAAAATCACCATAATCAATCATGGAAAAGAGATAGGCCACAAAGCGGATCCTTCCAACAAACTAAATACATGAGAAATAACAACATCATCACTAAAGAAGACAACAACAGCAGCACTATAGTAGAAACAGGTACTGTGAATGTACAAATGAATGACGGTGAAAAAATATATAATGTATTACTAGATACTGCAGCAACCCATAATTATATAAAAAAATCCTTGAAGTTTAATGAAATTGAAAAAATAAAACCTATGAGGGTTATCTCAATGCATGGAACTTCAATAATAAATACTAAACAAAGTGTTAAATTCCTTGGCGAGGATATAGATTTTTTTGAACGAGATGATATAATAGGATCTGATTTAATATTAGGACTACAAGGAATAATTACACTAAAAGCCATAATAGATATACGAAATATGACATTCACAGTGGATAGGAGAGAAGAAAGTAGTAGTATAAACTATACAATAGGTAATGACTTGTACAGAGACAGAATTAACAATTTGATGAAAGAAAACAATGGCATAGGACCGTTGCCTTTCACAACAACGATAGAAGCTACAATAAGAACAAAAACAGACAAACCCATTTGGACGAAGCAATATCCATATCCCATAGCGGATAACGACTTCGTAAATAGGGAAATAGAAAGACTTATAAGGTACGGAATCATCCAAAGAAGTAATAGTCCCTATAATTCTCCAATATGGATTGTTCCGAAAAAAGGCGTAGATGAATACGGACGACCTAAGAAAAGAATGGTCATAGACTACCAGAAATTAAACTCACATACAATCACTTACAGATATATCATTCCTGACGTGAACATGACAATACAGAATTTAGGAAAAGCAAAATATTTTACGACCTTAGATTTAGAATCAGGATTCCATCAGGCTAGAATAAGAGAAGAAGATAGAGAAGAAACTGCTTTTTGCATGAACGGTGGAAAATATGAATTTATACGTATGCCATTCGGGTTGAAAAACGCACCATCCATATTTCAAAGATGTGGCGACGACATCCTAAGAGAATACATTGGAAAATTTGCATATGTGTATATAGATGACGTTTTGATCTACTCATCATCACCAGAAGAACATATGGAACACATAGAGATTATATTCAATGCACTAAATAGAGCAACACTAAAGATATCCGACGAGAAATCAAAATTCTTTCAAACAGAAGTTGAATATTTAGGACACATGATTAAACACAACAAAATCGCCACTAATCCAGAAAAGGTAGAAGCAATCGAAAAATACCCCCTCCCTCAAACATTAAAAGACCTAAGAGGATTCCTGGGTATGACAGGATATTACAGAAAATTTGTACAAGGATATGCTAGCATAGCCAAGCCCTTAACAATTCACTTACGAGGCGACAACGGACAAATAGGTAAAAACAAAAGTGCTAAAACAAAAATAGAATTAGATGAGGCCGCTATACAGGCATTTAAAAAATTAAAAAATTGTCTAAAAGAACAGGTTGAACTTTTCCAACCAAATTATAATAAACCATTCGACCTTACTACAGACGCATCCAACATAGCTATTGGAGCAGTGCTCAGCCAAATGAAAAAACAATATTTTTTCTTAATAGAACACTTAGTAAAACCGAGGAAAATTACTCCACTAATGAGAATGAATTATTAGCCATCATTTGGGCACTACAAAAATTGAGGAATTACATTTATGGTACAACAGACCTTACTATTTATACTGATCACCAATCTCTAACACATGCTATATCCGAAAAAAACCCCAACCAAAAACTAAAACGCTGGAAAGCCATTATTGAAGACTTTGGAGCAAAACTGGTATACAAACCAGGGCATCAAAATGTAGTAGCTGACGCTTTGTCAAGACAATGTATAAACACATCATCAATTGAAACAACTCATTCAGCCGAAAGCTCATATAG
The DNA here is from genome assembly GCA_956483635.1 of Panzeria rudis. Lineage (NCBI taxonomy): Eukaryota > Metazoa > Arthropoda > Insecta > Diptera > Tachinidae > Panzeria > Panzeria rudis. The sequence goes on from OY101448.1 coordinate 115,827,863, forward strand.
AGAAATTATCAAACAAGTGAAACAACCTTTCAACGCATATGCCGTTCAAATTGAACTTGTACCAAATAAAAAAATAAATGAAATACGAACCCGTACAATATTTACAAACAGAGTTAGACACACGATAAACTTTACGAATGAACAAAATTTTATCATAGAATTGAAAAAGATATTACAGCCAAACAAGACAATTGCAATACATACCACCAGATAAGATATTTATGCACTCAGCCCCAATATAAAAAACACTTTCAACACTACATACTTTGTGTATGCACCAACAAAACTAATCGACGTTCGAGAGGAAGAAAAACAAACCGAAATAGTGGAAAAAATACATAATAGAGCACAGGGTTGACTGAATAAAGGTGCTGTTCCCTCCAGCTATGAAGACGCGGACTGAGTCTTCTTCGGCTTGTGCTGTCATGGCTCTAGTTGTAGCTTCAATATGGCCGGACATCGATATTTTTGAAATGATGAGGTTTAAACATTTATTAATCTCATCGTGAAATTCTGCTAAAGTTTTCCTTCCCTGGTGGCACCTTTGCATCTCATCTTGTAGCACATACAAGGGTCGAATGTCTGCAAAGGTTTTATCAAGTATGTCGCGGATAGCATAGAAGTTGAATATTGTGCCATGGTTAGCTAAGATCTGCGCTGCACTTCCTTGAATTTTCGTTTTCACGATTTGTAATGCTTGAGCATATATCGGTTCCCCGTTTAGGCTGGCTATAGTCTCCATCATTCTTGAAGCGTCCTCTCTCCATATTCTGTAGTTATTTATATTACCATCAAATATTGGTAATGATTTGAAAACGTCCAGTTTTACTTGGTTTTCGTTTGTTATTATTGGTTCAATTGCTGCCCTTTGTTTTGTTGGAACAACTTCAATACGTTGAGCTTGCCGGATGTGGTCTTCTAGATTTTGCACCTGCCTCTGGTGTTCTGTTTACATACTTTCGATGGTGGCTTGCATAGCTGCCATTTGTTGTATTAATATATTAATATCAATATTTTGTGTCATTATGGATAGGTGTTCTTCGCTAATTATTTCGAGTGGTCTGTTTAGATCGAATGTTGTTCCACGTCTTCTATGTGTGTTCATTTATTTTAAAAGTAGTTTTTTTTTCACTTCGGTTTTTTTGTTCCACCTATATCTTCTTATGAAGATTGTTTCGCTTTCCTTCTATGAAGGATTTTTTATGTCCTTGCTGCGACAAGGAAAACTTAAACATTTTTCTGGTCCGCTCACTTGAAGGATAAAATAGAATTATCCTCCTGGCAGGATCGCCAATTAATAATTCCAATCTTTTAGTAAATAAAAAAATTTTTTTTCCAACGCGTATGCGTTTACTTTTTCTTTTTTTATTATTTTTTGAAATTAAATTTCTTATGAATTAAAAATACAACGACGTATACACGTCTATACTACTTATTCTTAACTACCCGATTTACAAAAAATGTCGCTCTTAAGTACTAAAGGAATAACATATTTATCTTATCATAACTTCTTTATTCTGTTGTTCTAAAATGCATCTTTTTTATGGTTGTTTACAATATTTGGTTGTTTACAATATTTTATTGTTTACAATATTTTATTGATGTTTTTAGTCTAATCCGTATTTTATCTGAGTATAATTGCTTGTATTTGTTTACATGATTTATGGCCTAACCTTTACAGACCAACCTAAATTACGACGCAAAGCGCAACGTAATTTAACGCTTAGCTTTTACGCTGAAATGAGTAACCTAAATAAGAGCGTTAACGTTGCACCAGAAACAGTAATGTTTACTCACTTTGATTAATAAAAAACTCTAAATAGAAATAAGAAATAGAGACGAAGACGCTTAATTGACCTGAAAGTAGCTAAATTTACATTACTGAACAAATTTATATGTGTATGTGTGAGCATTAACAAAATAAACAACAGAACTTCTGCAGCCAACTTCACTTCTTTACGCGCTGTCAAAATTGGATTTTCCAATTGCAAAGCGTTAACGCCGCGTTATTTCGGTTGGATTCATACATTTTGTAATGTGTGTGAAGTTAAATTTTAAAATTTGAAACCCTAGACAAAAACCATCGAATTTAACAGAGGTCTGTTAACAGTTTAACATGACTCTGTTAAACATTTAAAATTTTGTTTTTTTCATTTAAAATTGAATAATTACTAAATTGTTAAACAAATTGCACCAGCAAATAATTAAATATCTTATTTACGTCATACTTTGTACCTAGATATGGCTTTGGCAAATAAATACATAAATATAAGCGGATTTTAGATCGCTTGAAAAAAATTAATATATAAAAGACTTTAGTCCTTTTCTCGAAAATGGTAGGAGATGGGGTAAATTTTTTTCACGGAGGGGACTCCTAGTAGCGTCTAGATAATTGTCCGATGGTCAAATATTTTAACATTCTGTTTTTTTTAGAAATTATAGGCCGATTTCAAAAAAACCATATTAGAAATCTGAAAAAGGACTATAGTCCTTTTCTCGAAAATGGAAGGAGATGGGGTAAATTTTTTTTACGGAGGGGACTCCTAGTAGCGTCTAGATAATTGTCCGATGGTCAGATATTTTATTATTCTGTTTTTTTAGAAATTATAGGCCGATTTCAAAAAAACCATATTTGAAATCTGAAAAAGGACTTTAGTCCTTTTCTCGAAAATGGTAGGAGATGGGGTAAATTTTTTTCACGGAGGGGACTCCTAGTAGCGTCTAGATAATTGTCCGATGGTCAGATATTTTAACATTCTGTTTTTTAGAAATTATAGGCCGATTTCAAAAAAACCATATTTGAAATCTGAAAAAGGACTTTAGTCCTTTTCTCGAAAATGGTAGGAGATGGGATAAATTTTTTTTACGGAGGGGACTCCTAGTAGCGTCTAGATAATTGTCCGATGGTCAGATATTTTAACATTCTGTTTACTTAGAAATTATAGGCCGATTTAAAAAAAAACCATATTTGAAATCTGAAAAAGGACTTTAGTCCTTTTCTCGAAAATAATAGGAGATGGGGTAAATTTTTTTCACGGAGGGGACTCCTAGTAGCGTCTAGATAATTGTCCGATGGTCAAATATTTTAACATTCTGTTTTTTTAGAAATTATAGGCCGATTTCAAAAAAACCATATTAGAAATCTGAAAAAGGACTATAGTCCTTTTCTCGAAAATGGAAGGAGATGGGGTAAATTTTTTTACGGAGGGGACTCCTAGTAGCGTCTAGACAATTGTCCGATGGTCAGATATTTTAACATTCTGGTTTTTAGAAATTATAGGCCGATTTCAAAAAAACCATATTTGAAATCTGAAAAAGGACTTTAATTCCTTTCTCGAAAATGGTAGGAGAAAAACTTTCTTTGAAATCCATATAGAAAATAAAACAATTTATTCATATATGTAAATATTTTTTTAACATTAAATATTTGATAAATTTGTAAAACGCATAACAAAAAACAAATGGTGTAATATATATGCTTTTCAAAAAGTTGTTAATTTTAAATGGAATAATAAAGAAGACAACTAATTAAGTAATTAAATGTATTTTTTTAAAACGTGTAATAAAAGAATGCTGTAAAACTGGTGCTTTTGAAAACAAAAATACTTGGTTATAATTAATTAAATTCATTTTAAAATAATAATGTATTTTTGGTGAATTTTTAAAACGTATAATAAAAAATGCTGTAAAATTTATGTTTTTCAAAAAGTTTTTAGTTTTAAATTGAATAATAAAGAAAACAAAAACAATTAGTTATAATTAATTAACATTAAGGATAATAATAATTTTTTTAAATAAGTCTTTGGTTGTAGAAATAAAATAAAATAAAGCACGTTAATTTTCATTATATACATACATATTTTGTTTTAATTAAAAGTTTATGGTTTTTAATATGTAAATGTATATTAGGCTAATGACCAGCAAAAAATGACCCGCAAACACGATTTTTATTATTAATTTGGTATTGAATATAACGTGGTGATAGGTAAATTTTTTTGAAAAATGAGTCCCCTAATGTATATACGCAAGTATTTTATTTATTAAATACTAAAAAAACTATTTATCGCAAACTATGCACTTTTGAATATTTGTTCGATTTCCATAATGGAATTGATAGCATCCACTGCAGACTGGTCTTTTGCAATCTGTGCAGCGGTATGAATTTCCTTCAGCCTTCACCCCACAGTGGACGCATATATTATGCATATTGTCAGAAAATACAGTCATACATTTTTTCATCAAAAGACGGTATTCATTTGGGCTTTCCAAGTGTGATAATATTTTATTTTGGAGTAAAGCTTCCACATACTGGCACACAAAAACTCCACAATTGAAGCTGTCGTTTTGGTAGTCTCGTTCTACATGCCCAGTATTCCAATCTATAGTATTCGGAATTTTTTCTTTAAGTATTAGAAACATTTTTTGTATGATGCTTAACAGAGGTCTGTTAACAGTTTAACATGACTCTGTTAAACATTTAAAATTTTGTTTTTTTCATTTAAAATTGAATAATTACTAAATTGTTAAACAAATTGCACCAGCAAATAATTAAATATCTTATTTACGTCATACTTTGTACCTAGATATGGCTTTGGCAAATAAATACATAAAAATAAGCGGATTTTAGATCGCTTGAAAAAAAATTAATATATAAAAGACTTTAGTCCTTTTCTCGAAAATGGTAGGAGATGGGGTAAATTTTTTTTACGGAGGGGACTCCTAGTAGCGTCTAGATAATTGTCCGATGGTCAAATATTTTATCATTCTCTTTTTTTAGAAATTATAGGCCGATTTCAATCGATTAATCGTCCCTGTAGGGATCAAAATAAAAAAACTCTTTAGATTCTGTGTTGAGATAGACCAACGTAAAATGCGCAGAATGTATTATGGGTATGAAAATTTTTTTAAAACCATCCAGCGCAATATTAAAAGTAGATTTTCCATAAAAAAAAGTGGTCGCTTTCTTCTGTGGAAATTGCCATAGCGGAAGATTTACTTTTTTGAAGCAAAATATGGATGTAAATATCTATGATATGGTTGTAGAGTTGCTGCCGCGGTTCAAAACATCTAAACTCCTGCAGTTCTATAATAGGCGAAAAAACGTTGTATTCCCTTTAAACATATCATTAAAGGAATATAGAATGTATTTGATATTGTTTGCTATGCGCCTTGGATTGCGGCATATTTTTTCAAAAATCATTTTTGAATTTATTTTACTTTTTGACTTCTTTGGAGTTTTCTTCCATTTTTCTTCTTCAAGTTTCATTTCTTTTACCTTTTTTAGCTTTTTAGGCGTAGCCATTTCATTTAGATATGTATTTTCGATATCCTTTATTTTTGCCTTTATATTGGTATAGCTTTTTCTGGTGTATTCCGTCGGGATAACATTGGAATTTCCTTCTAGGGTTATGTTTTTTGTTATATTAAAATAACTTTCAATTGGACTGTTGGCTATTCTAGTGTTCCCTTTATTCTCAACAAAACGTCCCATTAAATTCGTCCACAAGGGGGCATAAGGAACATATTTTGTGAGAACAAGGGAAGCCACAGTGTCGCTGTAGAAAACATTTTTCTCAAAATTTTTATCATCTTTATATAAATCGTTGTTCTTTTTTATTTTTAAATATATTTGTAATGCCTTTAAATAAAAAGGACTTTTTTGTAGTTAGGTGTTTTACCATCGGTTATGTTTGGAAAAACATATGTTTTTGTATAATCCGCCTGATAATCGCAATCCTTTGTCAAACTCTTTAAATTTTTCAATGAATTTTCTCCGACGTTTGTGGTTTGTTGATGCATTATTAGTTGTAAAATATTTTTCACCCAACAGAAAAACAGTTTAATACTGCTAATATTTACGGCGCATATAAACTGCCATTTCAAAAAACTAACTACATCTGCGTCAGAAAAATTGGCTTCTAAGTCCTTATATGTAATTTTTAAAAAATGCGCACAACATATTTGAATGACCACAAATTGAACTTTGTCAGTTTTGTCCAAACACTGGGTGTAACATTTTGCAATGTGCTGCTGCAAATTATTTATGCCACATTCTTTGTTAAAAATCTAACAATAGCATTAATTGAAGCAAAGCTCCAATCCAAACATATTCTTTTTGCCAATGGCCACATTATTTTATTATTGGCACAATAAACTTTTAAAGTAAGCAAAAACCGCTCAATATCTTCAGAGTAGTGCGTACTTAAAAACGCTTCCGCCACTGGAAGCAATATTCCCTTTTCGTTTGATTCGCGAATGTGTGCCACAAACGAATATAAAAATACTCTTTTCGAGTTCGAGTTAATTTTTCGAACTACATTTCCTGTCGCGTCGAAAAATAATGTGTTTCTGCTCATTTTTTGAAGCTTCCGGTTGTGGATTTGGAGCAAACACAGCTGTTCAGAGGAGAACAAATATATTTCCTGAGGACTGGAAACTTTTTGGATAAAGTTTCCCCAGTTTTTATCTTGTTGCATTTTGTAGAGATCTACGAAGATGTTATCATCACGTTGTAATGAACGGATTTGCTCTGATTTCATTTTTCTTGCAACATCCCTTGTCGGAATAAGTTGATCATTTCCAACCTTTCTTAAAGCATTGGATTGCTTTTTCAACTTTTCATCCCTCCAATTTGTAGCCTTTAAGAACTTCATTTCGTGTTTGGCTATAACTCTGCGAACCGAACGAATTTGTTGTTTCTTCAAAACTTTTGGATGCACAATGGCAGCGCCGTTAGATTCTATTTTACCACTTATTATTTCATCAAAAAATTCTATAGAAAATTTGTATCGGCAGCAACCATCTAAACTATATATACATTTAGCATATAAGCATAATTTTAAATTATTTTTGGTCCATGCAGAGCTGGAATATGTTATAGGACATACATTATTAATATTTTTAAATTTCTCTCGAACGAGGTCTTCTAAAAATGCCACAATATCTTTACATCTTAATGGTGAAAAAAAGTTCTCCTTTAAAAACAAAACTTCTCTTGCGGAAAAGACAATATCTGCTGTATATGTCGTGTATACATGGCTCTTTGCTACTTTTTTTGGTACATATACAGGAGACTGAACTAAAATGTTTTGATTAGGACTTTCATCAGTTTTTATACATTTTCGTATTACGTTGTACTCCTCTAGCTTGCTGCATCTATCTTCGGTTATATTTATAGTAGACTGATTGCATGTAGAAGAAAATTGCACATGATCATTAAATACGTTAGTATTTAAGTTAGATTGTCCAAAAACAATAGTGTCAATTATATCTACATTTAAGTCACTTGACTTGAAAGAGGCATCAAATATGGATTTTTCTAGCTGCAGTGTTTTTTCCACTGAATTACTCAATAATCCTGTCTTATCATATATAAATGTGTTGTTGTCAATGGGTTCATTTGGGACTTCATCTAATAAAAATTATTGTAATAAAATTTTTTGAAACCAAAGTGGATATCTATCTACAAAACTTACCAGGATAATTAGTATCTACGAATGAATTATTTGGACGAACTGATGTGGGCCTATCTTCAATATTATTTGGTATTGGAGTACTACCATCTAGAATGTAATTCAATCCGAAATAAGATAAACAATTTAACCAATTGTAATCACTTTTACCTCTTTTGAATTGGGCTATAGGAATATCTAACGACCGAGCTGTTTTCTCAAACAGCGCGATTGAACCTTGTATTTTGCATTCATTATGAAAATCGACCATAACTTCATTTATTGTAAGATTTTGAGAGTCCTGATTCAAACAAAAATATTCATAAAAATATTAAATATGTATAACAATGAGCATTTTATTTAAGATTTACTACATTTTGTCGGTAGATGGATATATCGAATTATTCACGCCGAAAAAAATGCTCTTTCAAGGTGTTATTGATACAAAAAGCCATAGAACTAATTAGAATTTTCGAATAGTGCAGATTTTAAAATATGAACATATTTATAAAAAACATATTTATGTAATGAAAACTTTTTGGTATCTCAAAAAACTTGCAAAATAAGGGAAAACTAGACAAATGGCAACGCTGATTGCCAGTGAAATCTAAAAAACTGGTTTGTGGATAGGATAACTCACAAAAACTGATTGAATACAACTGGTTATGCAATAAACTTGTTACAAACAAGTTTATGATTTGTATGGAAAAACATGTTATAAACAAGGAAATAACCTGCTTATCGATTATGTTTTTCATTTCAGCATATAGATGGAGCAAACATTCTTATTTTTTAATTTCGCGGCTTTGCTACTATTTTTATTGCAGTAGAGACGAGAACCGCAAGTACATGAATTGTCTTAGCCTAACTCCAGAGGCAAAGACAAAAAATTATTTTTAGAAGTATAATGCTCCGCTATACCTATATGCACATAAAAAAAACAAATTTTTTGTTGAAGAGATTTTAACGTAGTAACAAGTTTTTGTTATGTACTATTTCCAACTGAAATGTTTTGCGTTTGTTTCAAAGTAGTAAGTAATTATGTATTGACATTCAAGTTTATTATACATACATACATGCATGCATACATAAATACATACATACATACATGCATATCCAACAAACCAAAACGCTATAGAAATAGTATATAACAAACTTACTACCATAAGCCTCAAGCTCAGAAAAGTGTGCAATTTAATGCGTGGCAACAAGTAGGAGGAAAAACCATAATTTCTGAAGACATTCTACATACAAATATTCACGTATGTGCTGCACGAGTCACATAAACAATTCCAATAATCAAATTCTAATTCGTACAAGGCTTCTTCCGTTAATTTTAAACATATATACTTACAAGTTTCTTAAACAAGGAATAAAGCCTTTTCTTTTGGCTATATTTTGGAGCCCATGGTTTTCCAAACTCAATAAAATTTTCGTTCAGCTTTGAAAAGAACTCGGCAAAATAATTATTATGGTCCCAATTTTGAAAGTTTTTATGTGAAACACTTTGATCTTTTTTCAAATTTAAAAAGTATAGCTTACCCTGCAGTTACACGTTCAAGAAATTGCTTTCAAGTTGATCACACGTATTGCTTGTTAAAAGTACTTTAAATTGACGCTATGACGTAGGCTGTAAGCAACTTGATAGTCAATTTTGTTTTCAAGATGCCGTCGTCAAGGAATCAACAACGAAACAGTAAAGCCCGGTTATAACGAATTCTCGGTTGTAACGATCTAAGTCTAAAGTGCCGACGTTTCGGTTGCCATTTTCATACAAGAATAATTCGTAATAGCGAATTCGTAGTTAACGAGTCCTCATTTGTATCGAACTACGCTTATTACGAACTTGTCATAGAGCGGTTTTTTTTTTGCTGTTTGCACAAAGTTCGTTATAGCCGAGTCTTTCTGTATTTTACTTACAATAATAGAGATCAGCTGTTTAAATTGAACGAAAAATTGAAACAAATCTTGAAAGCAAAATTGAAATCAAGTTGGTAGTCAATTTCCAATTATGTGAGTGTGTTAGTAAAAAAGTGTGAATGTATTGAAACTTGAAACAAAAATTGAAACAAAACTTGAACGTGTAACCTCCAAGTTAGCAAACACAACAAAATACTTGTCCTTAATCATTTTTTTACTTTTTCACTTAACTTCACTGCGATCAAAAGTACTTTAAAATATTTGATTTGCTTTCTTATAAAACAAGAGCAAGAGTGATGAAGAAGAAGTTAGATTAATATCTTTTGTAGATAATCCAAATATTGCCAATTAAAAGGACATGTTAAAATACAAGTATGCATGTAATCGGACTTGCCAATATTTTAACCGTTAAAAATATTTATATTTAAAACAAATAACATTCATTGAAAAAAGCTGATATTTAAAGTGGAATAAACTTAACAGGTTCCGCCTTAATGCATGCTACGTCAGGTGAATGAATCCAAATCATCAACCTGTTGTAATATATGATAGGTGAGGAATCGTTCAGCGAAGTCAGGAACTAAATTTTTCAATGTGAAGAATTCGGACTTGCCAATGTTTTTAAACGTCAAAAATATTTGTATATAAAAGAAATAACTTGGTAATGGCGTTATGTTAAATTAAACACGCCAAATAAATCTTAGCATCGATAAACCTTCGGCTAAGTAGCTTAAAAACAAACAAACAAACATTCATTGTAAAAAACCTGAAATTTAAAGTGTAATAACCTTAACCGGTTACGCCTTACAGCATGCTATGTCAGGCGAATCCAAATCATTAACCTGTTGTAATAATGACATCGTTGAGCGAAGTTAAGAACCAAATTTAACAAGATGAAGTAGCAAAATACCTTTTATCTATATTTTATCAAAAAAAGTTTGATTTACATTTATTTTATTAAAATTAACTTAAGTAACCAAAGAATTATTTACTAATATGTATTATTCCATTTGATTATTACAAAGTACTTAAAATATATGATAAGATTAGATCTAAATATTTTAGTTTTCTTAACTATTTAACTTAAATTAAAAAGTGTTTGAAAAGCTTAACTCACCATTTTCATTACCATTTTCTGACCATCGGACAATTATCTCGACGCTACTAGGACTCCCCTCCGTAAAAAAAATTTACCCCATCTCCTTCCATTTTCGAGAAAAGGACTATAGTCCTTTTTCAGATTTCTAATATGGTTTTCTTAAAATCGGCCTATAATTTCTAAAAAAACAGAATGTTAAAATATTTGACCATCGGACAGTTATCTAGACGCTACTAGGAGTCCCCTCCGTGAAAAAAATTTACCCCATCTCCTACCATTTTCGAGAAAAGGACTAAAGTCCTTTTTCAGATTTCAAATATGGTTTTTTTGAAATCGGCCTATAATTTCTAAAAAAACAGAATGTTAAAATATCTGACCATCGGACAATTATCTAGACGTTACTAGGAGTCCCCTCCGTAAAAAAAATTTACCCCATCTCCTTCCATTTTCGAGAAAAGGACTATAGTCCTTTTTCAGATTTCTAATATGGTTTTTTTGAAATCGGCCTATAATTTCTAAAAAAACCGAATGTTAAAATATTTGACCATCGGACAATTATCTAGACGCTACTAGGAGTCCCCTCCGTGAAAAAAATTTACCCCATCTCCTACCATTTTCGAGAAAAGGACTAAAGTCCTTTTTCAGATTTCAAATATGCTTTTTTTGAAATCGGCCTATAATTTCTTAAAAAACAGAATGTTAAAATATCTGACCATCGGACAATTATCTGGACGTTACTAGGAGTCCCCTCCGTAAAAAAAATTTACCCCATCTCCTTCCATTTTCGAGAAAAGGACTATAGTCCTTTTTCAGATTTTTAATATGGTTTTTTTGAAATCGGCCTATAATTTCTAAAAAAACAGAATGTTAAAATATTTGACCATCGGACAATTATCTAGACGCTACTAGGAGTCCCCTCCGTGAAAAAAATTTACCCCATCTCCTACCATTTTCGAGAAAAGGACTAAAGTCCTTTTTCAGATTTCAAATATGGTTTTTTTGAAATCGGCCTATAATTTCTAAAAAAAACAGAATGTTAAAATATCTGACCATCGGACAATTATCTAGACGCTACTAGGAGTCCCCTCCGTAAAAAAAATTTACCCCATCTCCTTCCATTTTCGAGAAAAGGACTATAGTCCTTTTTCAGATTTCTAATATGGTTTTTTTTAAATCGGCCTATAATTTCTAAAAAAACAGAATGTTAAAATATTTGACCATCGGACAATTATCTTAACGCTACTAGGAGTCCCCTCCGTGAAAAAAATTTACCCCATCTCCTACCATTTTCGAGAAAAGGACTAAAGTCCTTTTTCAGATTTCAAATATGTTTTTTTTGAAATCGCCCTATAATTTCTAAAAAAAACAGAATGTTAAAATATCTGACCATCGTACAATTATCTAGACGCTACTAGGAGTCCCCTCCGTAAAAAAAATTTACCCCATCTCCTTCCATTTTCGGGAAAAGGACTATAGTCCTTTTTCAGATTTCTAATATGGTTTTTTTGAAATCGGCCTATAATTTCTAAAAAAAACAGAATGTTAAAATATCTGACCATCGGACAATTATCTAGACGCTACTAGGAGTCCCCTCCGTGAAAAAAATTTACCCCATCTCCTACCATTTTCGAGAAGAGGACTAAAGTCCTTTTTCAGATTTCAAATATGGTTTTTTTGAAATCGGCCTATAATTTCTAAAAAAACAGAATGTTAAAATATCTCACCATCGGACAATTATGTAGACGCTACTAGAAGTCCTCTCCGTGAAAAAAATTTACCCCATCTCCTTCCATTTTCGAGAAAAGGACTATAGTCCTTTTTCAGATTTCTAATATGGTTTTTTTTTAAATCGGCCTATAATTTCTAAAAAACTGAATGTTAAAATATTTGACCATCGGACAATTATCTAGACGCTACTAGGAGTCCCCTCCGTGAAAAAATTTACCCCATCTCCTACCATTTTCGAGAAAAGGACTAAAGTCCTTTTTCAGATTTCAAATATGGTTTTTTTGAAATCGGCCTATAATTTCTAAAAAAACAGAATGTTAAAATATTTGACCATCCGACAATTATCTAGACGCTACTAGGAGTCCCCTCCGTGAAAAAAATTTACCCCATCTCCTACCATTTTCGAGAAAAGGACTAAAGTCCTTTTTCAGATTTCAAATATGGTTTTTTTGAAATCGGCCTATAATTTCTAAAAAAACAGAATGTTTAAGTATTTGACCATCCGACAATTATCTAGACGCTATTAGACGTCCCCTCCGTAAAAAAATTTACCCCATCTCCTTCCATTTTCGAGAAAAGGACTATAGTCCTTTTTTAGATTTAAAATATGGTTTTTTTGAAATCGGCCTATAATTTCTAAAAAAACAGAATGTTAAAATATTTGACCATCGGACAATTATCTAGACGCTACTAGGAGTCCCCTCCGTAAAAAAATTTACCCCATCTCCTTCCATTTTCGAGAAAAGGACTATAGTCCTTTTTCAGATTTCTAATATGGTTTTTTTGAAATCGGCCTATAATTTCTAAAAAAACAGAATGTTAAAATATCTGACCATCGGACAATTATCTTGACGCTACTAGGAGTCCCCTCCGTAAAAAAAATTGACCCCATCTCCTTCCATTTTCGAGAAAAGGACTATAGTCCTTTTTCAGATTTCTAATATGGTTTTTTTGAAATCGGCCTATAATTTCTAAAAAAACAGAATGTTAAAATATCTGACCATCGGACAATTATCTAGACGCTACTAGACGTCCCCTCCGTAAAAAAATTTACCCCATCTCCTTCCATTTTCGAGAAAAGGACTATAGTCCTTTTTCAGATTTCTAATATGGTTTTTTTGAAATCGGCCTATAATTTCTAAAAAAACAGAATGTTAAAATATTTGACCATCGGACAATTATCTAGATGCTACTAGGAGTCTCCTCCGTAAAAAAAATTTACCCCATCTTCTTCCATTTTCGAGAAAAGGACTATAGTCCTTTTTCAGATTTCTAATATGGTTTTTTTGAAATCGGCCTATAATTTCTAAAAAAACAGAATGTTAAATATTTGTTGACTTTATCAAGGGATGGGAAATCTATTTATTTGTTAAAAACATTTTATTAATATTGTTATCATTGCACGTTTTTTCAATATAAAACTTACAATATTATTTTAATTTTCATTAATTATTGTTAAGCCCCCAATTTAGGTGGATTTTGTTCAATAAATATTTCAAACTAAACATTTTTTTACAAAAAAAAAGTAAATAAACAAAGAACACAACTTAAAAAACTATATCACAGGTTTACTTTATTGCCACTTTGTAACTTGTGCTGATGTTGTCCGTATCTTCTTTTAAATTCATCGTCTTTTCCCTCTTTTGTTGAATTCGCAAACTTTCTATAGTGTACCTTTTCTTTTCAATGTTTTCTTTATCTAAAAAAAAAAAAACATTGAAAAGAAAAGGTACACTATAGAAAGTTTGCGAATTCAACAAAAGAGGGAAAAGACGATGAATTTAAAAGAAGATACGGATAACATCAGCACAAGTTACAAAGTGGCAATAAAGTAAACCTGTGATATACTTTTTTAAGTTGTGTTCTTTGTTTATTTACTTTTTTTGTAAAAAAAAAAAAAAAAAATGTTTAGTTTGAAATATTTATTGAACAAAATCCACCTAAATTAACAATAATTAATGAAAATTAAAATAATATTGTAAGTTTTATATTGAAAAAACGTGCAATGATAACAATATTAATAAAATGTTTTTAACAAATAAATAGATTTCCCATCCCTTGATAAAGTCAACAAATAATTGACGAAACGTCGGGAAAAATGAAATAAAACAATTTGTTTTATTTGCATTATGAATCTTTAGGCCTTATTAGCTCATTTCAAAATATACAAAATACAAATTTACATTGGCCATACAATAAAAATAATAGAATGTTAAAATATTTGACCATCGGACAATTATCTAGATGCTACTAGGAGTCTCCTCCGTAAAAAAAATTTACCCCATCTCCTACCATTTTCGAGAAAAGGACTAAAGTCTTTTATATATTAATTTTTTTTCAAGCGATCTAAAATCCGCTTATTTTTATGTATTTATTTGCCAAAGCCATATCTATGTACAAAGTATGACGTAAATAAGATATTTAATTATTTGCTGGTGCAATTTGTTTAACAATTTAGTAATTATTCAATTTTAAATGAAAAAAACAAAATTTTAAATGTTTAACAGAGTCATGTTAAACTGTTAACAGACCTCTGTTAAATTCGATGGTTTTTGTCTAGGGTTTCAAATTTTAAAATTTAACTTCACACACATCATTTTGTATGGGCATGAGAAATTTTGACAGCCAGACAACGCTTTGCGTCGCAATTTAGGTTGGTCTGTTACTTATCATAAAATTTCTTAATTCCTATTTTCATTATTGAACATGCTTCACGCAGAAACATGTTTATTGTTTTCCTTATCTATGTCATACTTCTGTATTTCTTTAGTTGAAACAAAGAAGATTGTTTTGTGTATGTATGTATGTTAGTGACGTTAACTTGCGTGATACCATGTTTATTGCTTATATATCAGAAGCAAAAAATCGTTAAAATCTACCTTTTGGAATAAAAATAGTCCTATTAATGTGGTATAAAAATATGGAAAAAAATAAAATATGTAAGATTTCTTTAGTTTACCCCACTTCAAAGGCGACCGACTGTCGCATTCTAGATCCTGGAAATGCCCATATGCAATTCTTAAGGGAATTTTTCCTATTTTTGGATATCGGACTTGTAACGGTTTTAATTCTATATCTATATATAATAATTTTTTGCTGATGGGATTAAAATTGGTTTTTGCAAAAAAATTTATTTATCTAGGTATGTAAGTAAAGAAAAGTTTGAAGCTGTTGTGGCTCCAGTGGTTAGTGCGTGGACTCTCGTGCAGGTGGCACGAGTTCAAATCTTGGCTGGGGCAGTCAGCTACAACGCAAAGATTTCTGACGACTATCACGTAAGTAAAATAATATAAAAATAAGCACGAAAGTAAAATAATTAATAGCTATTTTGCTAGATTAAAGTCATTTTGTTTCAGGTTGATATAACTTTAATTCAACATGATTCTTCGTGTTGTTCCAATATCAAATTCACGTTGTTTCAACTTGAAATAACTTTGATTCAACATGATTCTTCCTGTTGTTCCAATATCAAATTCACGTTGTTTAAACTCGAAATTAATTTGATTCAATATAATTTTTCGTATTATTTCAGTATCAACCTCATTTTGATTTAACTGTACTGAAATATTAAATCAACATGAAATATAGTTAATTCAAAAGGAAAAATTTTCTTTCACGATTATTGTAAATCATGTTGATTTAACATGAAACACATATGAAGCACAATCACTACCGAAAATGTTAAATTAACCTGGTTTTCGACGATTTTACATGGACATTTTTCTGTGTGCAGTATAAAAATAAAGTACAATTTATTTCTCTTTATTGTTATATCTAAAAACGTATTTTTTATTACTTTTCACAAGTTTTATCAAATAATTATCATTTCTAAGCAATTGCACAGCATCTTTAGAGTCTATATTTATATTAAAGTAAATAATTGATTAATTTTTTATCAGATTCAGAGGCGCTTTGCTTCTTTCGTCTCGCCATTTGCTCTTCATTACAGAAAAAAATCTCTCTGTGAATGCTACGTGGCAGGAAAAATTAAATGGCTTTATACAAATTTAGGGCCATTATTACAACTTGGCAATAGTTAAAGGCAGAATTTTGTCGGATGGATAAATAGATTATCTTTATTACAACTTTTCTTTAACTGAAAGTGAGCGATAAGTTAAAGGCAACTTCATCCTACGTGGAAGGTTAATGTAAATTTTTAATAATGATAAACTATTTATCCGTCCGACAAAGTCCTGCCTTTAACTATTGCCAAGTTGTAATAATGGCCCTTAATAAATTATCATCAGTCTTATTAAATACTAGCTGCTACTTACTTGCAGTATATAGTTCCGCAAAACCTTCAGAACAGTATATCTGATCATAAAGTTTGTTTAATAACGCGATTTCTCGATAAAGATCATCCATATTCATTTTAAGTTTTTTCAGATTTAAATTTTCGATTATGTTAACAATATTGGGTAGTATGACTAATACAAGTAGTTGCTTTTTACTTAAAAATTTGTTTTAAAACACAAAATTCTGGAAATTATTTAATATAAAACTAATAACTTTTGAGTTTTAAAACAAATTTTTAAGTAAAAAGCAAACACTTTTTTTATTCATATTATCCATTATCCAATTCAACATTGCTTTTTAAATTTATAGTGCTAATTGTAAATAACAAGTTTGTGTTTTTAAAATCAAATCATTTATTCATGTACTTCAATTTAAGGCGTTATGAATAAATAGTAAAAAATTCGTGCTAATTTCGCCAATCCGTTCCGGTGAAGACAACAGTTTAATTTTTTTGGCTGAATGGCTAGTTTCAGGTAAGTCAACAACATTACACTGCTTTATATTACACTGCTTTACAAGCAAAATGTATAAAGTTTCTAATGCATTTTTTAGAAAGATTAGGATATGCTTAACACAAGAAAAGTAAAGAAAAAATTTTCATTTCGGCCATTTCCAGATAACGGTAATTTTGTGTTTTTCGATGTATACTTCCCAGAGTCAAAAGCTGGTTCGATTAAAGTGATCTATAACCTGACTGATTAATATAACCTGAATCTATTTTCAATTCTAGATAAATCAGATCATGCGAAATAAAGTATTTTCGCGTATTTTATTGTTCTCATAAAGTATAAAATACAATTACCCGAAATAACGTACAATATTTTATTATAAAGTACTGGTGGTAAGCCTCGATATGAGAGACAAAGAAATTAAAAGATATTAATTAATATTTTTTTTTTATTGTGGGACTGATTTTGGGAAGGGATGCTTAAATCTTCGTTCCACTGGTTTCGCCAAATAACTAGACGTAGATAGATTTCGGTTTGTTGGAGTTTATTCACTTCGTTAAATGGTAAGTATTAAAGTGTGTGTATGTATGGGTCTATCTAAATCAATTTATATTTAGTGTAAGTATTCCAATATTGTAGAAATTAGGTAATTAGAGTAAGTAGAATAAACTTCAATAGGTATCTAGGTTATTATAATTTATTAATTAGGTAAGTAAAAATTACTACAATTCAATCTTTAGTGCATATCGAATATGTAAAAGTAAGTGTACAAAAGTAAGTGCACGCGATGGGCAATTTAGTATTGATAATAAAAATAATTTGTTTAGGCCATTTTGGCCAAAAAAGTTTCCGCACCAAATGCAATTTCTAAAGCTCCTCAAAAAAATTTTTTTTTTAATTTCCATACACATTATATACGGTACATTTATTGTTTATATATGCTATATATTTTAAATATATTAAACAAGTAACTGTATAACAAAAATGTAAAGCAATTTTTTTGGGTTCGATGAAATAAATTTTAAGTTTAAAGTGCGAGTTGATTTACATAATGGAAAAATATCTTGTGCAACTTTATTAGCTCGTTCCGCGCATATATGTATTACTACGCTGCTGATTTGTAATTTTAGACGATTCACTCACCCAGTGTTTAAGAAAACACATATGGGCTTTTAACTAGAGAGTTGTTTAAAACTGAAAAATTATTTTCGTTGAAACAGTGATCAGAAAAACAAACATTGCACCATGCATCACATATAAAATCACAAATAGGTTGTAACATTTCTCTATATTTGGGTATAAGAAAAGTAATAAATTATCACTGTTTCATACAGCGTTGCCAGAAGATTTTCGAAGAAAATCATCATTTGACAAAATAAAAATCATATTTTGATATAAAAAAATCATAAATTTTTTATTTCAAAATATTATTCAAAGTGAAGCTGTACAATGAAACTTTTATATGAAACTAAAACAAAAACGCGTTGTTATAAGTTTGTATGATTTCCGTAGATTTTTTTTCTAGGTAGGATTCTTATATTTTTAAAAATTCGATGTAAAAGTTAAAATTTGTGGAACTGAAATAAATTCGGGAGCAATCCCAAAAAAATGCGACAGAATCACTTGCACCTCGAACATGATATATTTCACGAACAAATTTCCAAAATTAAAAAGAAGCTAGGAAAAACTCGAAAAACACAACTCAAGTACATGTCGAAAATTCGCTAAAACATTTTAACATCAGAAAAAAGCATTGAATTGGATCGAAATCACTAAAAGTAATATGTACTTTTAGGATATTTTCGGTAAACCTTTTTTAAATCACTAAAAAATGCAACAAATATATTTTAGCCTCTATATTTTACGAGTATCCCAAAAACTTTATATATATATATATATATATATATATATATATATATATATATATATATATATATATATATATATATATATATATATATATATATATATATATATATATATATATATATATATATATATATATATATATATATATATATATATATATATATATATATATATATATATATATATATATATATATATATATATATATATATATATATATATATATATATATATATATATATATATATATATATATATATATATATATATAAATTTCCTTAATCTCGAAGAAATTCAATTTTATAAAATGGTATTGTCCACAAACATAGGCATAAAATATGTAAAGTTTTTCTAAAGTAAAAGAAATGTTTTGTTGTTTTGATATACATACATATTACTAAAACCGCATCAATACAATGTGATTTAATATTTTGAAGGCACCAAAAAACAAAAGAAATCAAAGAAAAATAAAGTAAATTCCGAAAAATAGGTAACCAGGGTACACACTGCGTAGTATGTATAAAAAAGTATTTGCTTTTTACTTAAAAATTTGTTTTAAAACAGAAAAATTCTTAGCTTTATATATAATAATTTCCAGAATTTTGCGTTTTAAAACAAATTTTTAAGTAAAAAGCAAATATGTACAGTTTGTCCGAATGTTCGCATAAACGCGGAAAATGGTTTTTTAAAACAATTTTTATGATGCTATGAAATGAAACGTTGTCTTTCGTAAATAAGAAGGGTATGTGTGATGCATGATGTTAAAACAAAAGCATCGTAGTAGTTGTTATATATTATGGAAAAATTAAAATAAACTATTACGAACGAAGCGCGATAAATTTTCATACTTTCCAAGTTTTGCAGTAAAATTTTTTTTCTGAATGGCGGTTTTAGCACCCAAAATGAATCATAGTTTTGTCACTATCAGTGAAGGCTGATGAAATTTGACTAGTTCGATAGTGTGTACCTTGCATTATACTTAAAAGTCGCTAAAACGGAAAAGTGTTTACTTTATAAGAACTAGCCAAATATGGAGAATAAAGAAGTATATTCCAAAATTCAAAATACTTTAATCAGAGAAAGTTCACATGAACAGAATATACTATTATAATTCGTATTCTATTACTAAATTCATAAATTAAAATATTTATTTTACGGAAATGGGACCTATCACAAAATTTGTAAATATATAATAAGAAAAAAATCGCATATTTTTCTATCAAAATTTTGTATTGAAATATTTAAAAACCACAGAAAAAAATAATACAATTTAAAAACAAATTCAAATACATGTGTGTTAAAATAAAAACCTATGATAATTTTTTCTGTGTGGTTACATTAATATAAGGCAAAATGCACTACCATAAACTTTTATGTTAAAAACTATGGACAATTATATTAATTGATTCAAGTAATTAAACAAGACATAAATTTAAAAAATCAAAACAACCCCACTGCGTAAAAAAATAAAAGAAAACAACTTTAAACCGTCACAGATCCTAAATGGTCATTCGAAATTAAAAATCATGAGAAACCTAAAGATGATTTTCAAATACCTGTCGATTGGTACCCATTTTGACATTGTTCGCCGACTTTTTATTTTTTTCGTATTCACAAAATGGCGTCTGTTGGCCGCCATATTGAATTTTGACTATTGTCATATCTTTAGTGACACTCCCGGAATTAAGACAAATCGATTGACGTAAGAATCATCAAAATCGGCCTCCATTTCGGTTTATATAGTGCCGCAAAGGAACACACATACATACATAGACTGATAAACAGAATACCCTTCTTTGCGTCGCTCAGTCGGGTAAAAAGGCAAGTTTTTCAATAACTATTTAAAATATGTATATTCAAGCAAGTATAAAAAATCATCATATATTAGTTTAAAAATCATCAAAAATATGATAAAATCATCATTCTGGCAACGCTGGTTTCATATAATATCCGCCGAACAACTCATCTATCATTTGACATTAAAATTTAGTTCATTAAAAAGAAACCGCGAAAAATTTAAATTCAAAAATTTAAATTCAAAACTTCATCGCGTTTAGCGCGGAATCTTTTTTAACGATCGCGAAAAAGTAATACATCATTTCTTAATATTTTTTCATGGTCTATACGGCTATGCGATGAAGAATTTGATATTTGCAAAAATTGCAAAGAGCTAACACCCTAATGTGCACAATTCACACTGCAAACGTTTAGTCGGGGGTTAAAAGCAAATAATTCACTATTCTTTTAAAATTTTATTGTTTCAGTCTAAATAACGCAAAAACTATTAATAAAACAATTTTTTTCTAATAAAAACCATAAAATATTAATAAGTACACACAAATATCGCTATTGCATCCCACCAAAGGGTTCGACCTTTTCTGAAGTCAGACTTGTCGTAACGAATACGTTAAGACATTTCGGTAGTTTGTGTAAAATCAGACTTGTCGCAACGAATTCGTTAAGACATTTCGGAAGTTTGTCTGAACAAATTGGGTACGTTCGCAAATTCAGTAATTGTGCAGTAATCAAAGTTCTGCGCTCGAAAACGAAACACTTCTTAACTTTTTTTCCTCAAAACTCTATTTATAAAAACACTTGACAGACAGTGTTGCTGCAGATTGCTGCAACAACGGCAGCATTTTTATTACTGTTGCAATAGTTTGCAGACAGGTTGCAAAAATTGACTGCATATAAGAATTAACCCATTTATTTCGGACACTTTTTTTTAATGAGACCGTATATTAATACTTTTAAAACCATATTTTTCCTTTTTTTCATATCAAAAAACAAACACTTGTGAATAAAAAAAAGTATTTTTATTTTCTTTTCGAAAGAAAAAAATTAAAATCGTTTATGATATTTTTAAATTTTTTCATCGGATGGAAAATTTTATATGTACTATGAGAAAAATGTGTTGTAAGAAAAAATCATTTAAGGTAAAAGTAAAATAATAAAATGTTTATATGCACATTTGGAACACGTTTTGAATCAATTAATACAAGGAGAGCACAAAGATTAATTAACATCCAATTTAAAAAATTATTAACACTCGGGAAAAATCGCGAAAATTCGTAAAAACTTTCTTGTACATGAAAAATTACAATGTTACGATTGATTAAAAGCTATAAAAAAAGTAAGAAAACCATAAACTTTTGAAAAATTTCGCCTATTTTAAAAATAGCGAAAAATTGCAAAACTTTAAACAAGCCCTAATTTTGATTAAAAAAATTTTGAAATCGCGAAAATGGCGAAAATTTGCAAAAACTTCCTAATAGCGGCATGATACCAAAGTCTAATATGGTTTAAAAAACGTGTAAACTAGAAAGAGCCTAACAACTGGCAGAAAGTCGCTCCTATCCCGAACATTGCGAAAATTAACGCGAATTTGCAAAATCGAAAACAAGTCCTAACATTGATTAGAAACTGCCAAAGCCGCATGTTCACGAAAAATTGCTAAAAATATTGAAGAGATTACTAATATTGTAAGGAATAACAAAATCTCAGACGAAATTGCTAGCATCGCAGAAAGTCCAATGTATAGTAAAAGTTTTTGTTCTTTAATTTTGGTGTGAAATATGTATTTTCGAATATTTAAAATTTGAAGAGCTTGAGAAAAACAATAATTTAAAAATTTTTCTTTTCTTATTTATCGTTGAAGATTTTTTATTTTTTCATCATGATGAATATAAATATTTTATTTTTTTTGTACAAATGGAAAACATTTTCATCAACAAAAATATTTATATGACATGCAAATAAATAAAAAAAAAGTTCCCGGGTCTCTGAATAAAACTTAAAAAAAAAACAATTAAAATTTGATTTATAGGTAAGTAAAAACCGGTGAAAAGTTTTCAGATTGTTTTAAAGAAATATAATAAATAAAGAAGACAATTTAAAAGCAATATTCATTCGCCAATTACAGTTTGAATCTAAATTTTCTTGAAGGAGGAAATCTTTACTCGGCGAAGCCACTATTCGACATACATAGATAAGAAAACCTTTAAGGCCGGCCGTAGACAGTCTAAGCAGGCAATATTTACTCAGCGAAGCCAATATTCGTCATACATAGAGGAGAAAAATCTTAAGCCTGGCCAAAGGTCGGCTAGGAAGACAATCTCTACACATCGCCGTGAAAAATTTTAAATATAATAAGATTCGTAAAGGTACGTTGTAACCTCAAATAAAAGTAAATAAGATATGTATACTAAATTTTCTACATTTTTGCAGATTCGTTCATTAACAATTAATTATAGCCAGACAATATACGAAAAAGTAGATGAAAAAAAGAAATATTGTAACACCGCAAAGGCCCGACAGCAAAAGTCATTAAAAAGACTTACGACTGTAATCTTTCAATTCAAATTGAACCACCAGTTGGAAGAAGGGAATAAACACCATTTTTTCCAAAATTTAATTATACACATTTTTGTTTACTTAAAACTAGAGATGTGCAATTGTCGTGAATTTTTCCTGTCAGGCGTGATTCACGTGTGAATCACGCGTGATCGTGATTAAGTTAAAAATAATCACGCAATAGTGCGTGAGCGTGATTTAAAAATTAAATACCGTGTGTGATCGTGCGTTATTTTAAAAATGTAAGTTTGTCAAACTCACGAAATTACATTTCGTAGCGTGCTGAATAAAATTTCCTCTTTTGTCTTTCAAGATTTTGATATAATTTGCGAATTTTATACGACAAATTTCTATATCCGACATTAATACGAAAGGACGTAAAAGCTTTGAGTTAAATCAGAAAATTTTCTGCTTATTTCTCAGACATTTTAGAGTTTCCTAGAAGATTCTTCAGAATTCCTAGGAAATCCTCTCAGACTTTTCGACAAAGTTCTTAGAATTTCTACTTGAGCACCGCTATATCGGTCAGTCTTCGAGATAACGGTGTTTTTATGTAAAAAGTCAGGTTCAAACTTTTAAAAGCAGTTCATGTTAAATTTGATCGAAGATTATACATCTGAATTGTTTTAAATTCAAAATATAGTGTGTGTTCTGAAAAAAATTTTAAATTCATAAGAAAATGTATTGACCGTTCGTTAAAAAATTTCTTAGATATAATTTATCTATAAGTTTTAGGACGGTAAAAAAGTTAACAGCAGAGGAAGTGCAGAAACGATGTACAGAGCATTATCCGTTAAGAAATATTTGATTTGCTTTAAAAAAATTTGATTCTACCGCACTGTGGGTTGTTACATTTTCGAAAAATGTCTTATGGGTCTATTATGGATAGGAACCGAGCTTAGCATTCATGTGTGCAATAATTTAATAAAAAAAATTTGCCACGATAGCCTAGTAGATGTGTGCTAATCTGTTAGCCTGGAGGTACCGTGTTCGAATCTGATTGAATGCAGCGTAAGTTAAAATTTAAAATGAATAATTATTCCATTTACAATAAAATAGATAAATTAAAAAATAGAGATAACAATCTTGAAAAATTATTTTTTCCTGCATTTTTGTGGTATCGATATTTCTTCGAAATTGGTTCGCTATTGATTTGTCAGCGAACATGGAAATCGAAAGATTTGCTGCCACAAACTGAGCGACGAGTGAGCTCTAGCAGCTCTTTCTCTTTCCGACTTCGATAGCCGTTCGCGAGTGTTTTGTCCGAGAAACGTGTGCGCAACATTCGAGTGCGATATTATTTTCGAATGATTTGGTTTGCTAGGTATGTACGAGACTTTTATTCAGTGTGTGTATTTTTCTGAGCTCTGGTAAAAACAAATAAATTTATTTAGTTAATATATCACTTTTAATACTTAAATTTTTTGATCTTCTCTTTGTTAAATAAAATAGAATATTGACTAAGTCAAGAATACTAGCATCGCTGAAAACTTAAACAAACCATGAGGTAGTAAGTAGCCTCTTTTAACTTTAAAATTTAAAGTAAATTTTTTTGGGGGATCTCTCTTGGCTCTGGAGTTACGGGATTCAAAACTTTAAGCTTTTATTTGTCATAACTCTTCGAATTAAGAACAGATTTAAGTGGTGCAGAATCACCATTATCTTAAAAACTACTCGATACAACGGTAAATAACCATGTATCCACTTTTATAGAGAATCTTCCATGCTTTTATTTGGTGTATTTTTGAAACCTGCTACAGATGAAATACTTTAAAAATGACTTTATGAGCTAACTTCTTTTAAAAATTTCATGTTTACAATGTCATAACTTATGTACGATGTAATCATCGATGACAGCTTCCAAGTGTATATCAAATTAAAGCGTAAATGGTTCTATATTAAACTAAATACATGCTTAAGTACCGTTGTATCGGTCAGTTTTTAAGATAACGGTGCTTTTACGTAAACAATTATATAAAAATATTTTAAATTCCATTTTGCTCGCAGTGGGTTAATGGATTTAAAAATTTTGTCTACCAGTGCAGAGGTATTTCGAGCTCTTTGTAATCATACCTACATATGTCGTTTATATCTGTTCTATGTTGTAGTAATTATGAGCAATAAAACAATTAAAGTTTTGAGCCCCGTAATTCCGGAAACAAGAGCGGGCACCGAAAAAAAATTATACTAAAATTTTTAGGCTAAAAAGTGCTATTACCACGTAATTTTTTTTTAATTTTTAACAATGTTGGCATTCTTGACTTATTTCAGAATATTTTTACTAAGCTCCTAACTCGCTAGCTACATTTGTCGCCCTGTAGCCAGCTACTTAATTATTTTGAAAACGGCAGTGACATCTTACCAGCTGACATTTTGTTTTATAAGTACATATTTCAGTGGTGCCACTTTCAAATATTTCACTTGTATAAAAATAAAATCGGTTATTCAAAATTTAGTTAGATGGCGCAAAATATAAAAACAAATAAATTTATTTATTTATTATCTCTTAACGGCCGTATTATTCTCTTTAGATAAAACCAGCGTGAAAACTAGTTTTCGTGAAAACTAGCTTTCGTGCAAAAAATCTGAAATTCATTCAAAGCTAGTTTTAAAAAAAAGTTGGTATTATTCACATATGAAAATAAAACTTGTTTCAGTTTTCAAACGCATTGTTAGTTTTGTGATTAAAACTAGTTTTGTGCAATATTTTGCATCAAAACACATGCTTTCGCAGGCAGTGTTTACATTTTGAGTGCTTAACATCATTGCGGAAAACAAAATATTGTTTTATATATTACTCGTGAATTCGATTTGATTAAATATTGATTGCAATATGTGTTTAATGTTATTTATTTTGTTTTTAGTTCTATTTTAGCTACTAAAGTAATTTATAAATATGGAGCGTAATTCGAAGAAGCACACCATTTCTAAGAAAATAACTTCCGCGTCGTCTGACGGTATTCGTTACAAAGGTAAAAAGTGGCTCAAGACGAAATGGAAACATTGGTGTCTCTATGTGTTGCACATGATCGTAGTGAAATATTATCGAAGGAGACCAATAAAGCAACAGTAGTGAAGAAAGATACTCAGTGGGCTACTATCATGAATTTTTTCGATTCGGTATTAAATCTTATGAGTGAAATCTTTCTTTTTTATTCTCATCGCAGCTACATCCACCATGAGATAAAAAAGCATTGCTCGAACGATATAAATTTATAGTAATGCATTTGCGAAAGAACAATGCGCTCGAACACCGCAATATCTTTGCCCTTCGCCCTTCGAATTACTGGTCCATTTCTAGAATTGCGAAACGTTTTGGGGATTTCCGTCACCGGTTTATCTGGATTCGGTTCGGACTCCCAAACGTTGGACACTTCTATTGAAGCACCAGTAACTGGTCAGATTGATGCACCTGGAAGTATTTATTCGTTTGAAGACACAGTCACGGACCACTGGACCAAATTGGTAGAGGATCCCGAAGATTCATTACCAAAAACAGTTCAAATCGAATCAGAATTGGCTGTTGGCGAAGTTGTTGTGAATTCTGAAATCGAATTAGTGCCTCCAGCTAATTTATCTGTCAGCGTAGCATCAATAAACGCGACTCCTATTCCCATCCGATCACAGTACTTTCCAACACAAACACAACGTCAAAAAGGTAAACGCAAAATCGCTGCAGTTTCTGATGCAAATGTCCAATGTCGAAAACAAGAAAAATACGCAGGGGTGATGAAGTATGATGCTATGTTAATGGAGGCCAAAATAAAAGAGTTGCGCGAAAAGGAGATGGACCGGCAATTGGAACGAGAGCGAAGTGCTAAGTTACACAAACTTGAGCTTGATCGACGTGCCATGATGACTCACCATGAAGAAACCCTTTTTTCCCTTAAAAAAGATGTTTTATTGGCGCAACGTGACGCTTTTGCTCGCGTTTCGCCTCAAAATGTTATGTTACTGCCAACGCAGATTGATGGTTTAAATATGACGCCCATCAGAGCAACAGAATTAATAAACACAGTTGGTGGAAGCGAAAAACACACAGAATAGTATATATATATATATATATATATATATATATATATATATATATATATATATATATATATATATATATATATATATATATATATATATATATATATATATATATATATATATATATATATATATATATATATATATATATATATATATATATATATATATATATATATATATATATATATATATATATATATATATATATATATATATATATATATATATATATATATATATATATATATATATATATATATATATATATATATATATATATATATATATATATATATACATATATATATATATATATATATATATATATATATATATATATATATATATATATATATATATATGTATATATATATGTTGCATACAACTTATTGTATGTTTAAAATTAAAAATTGGAAAAACGAAATTTAATTACTTTAAATTATGAGTTCTTTATTCCACGATAGTTTAACTAATAATTTTATAAAGTATAATAATGTTGACTTGAACCACAAAAGAATTTATGAACAAAAAGTGGTCCGCTATAAAGAACAACAAATATACGTATGCATGTAAATGATCTTAACATTTTTAGCAAAATTTGTAGAAAGAATTTATACAAACAACAATGTATGTATATATGTATGTACATGCATAAGCAAGTGCATGTACAACAATAATAAGAATTAATACGGTTGAATTTAAATTACAAAGGGATTAATACCAGTGACGACACTTAATTTAGAGATGATATGGTGACTACTATGATCTCACTCAAAATTCTCCTCCCATTGAAACGCCTGTGCTTCAAGAGCTCGGAAGTGGAGCAATTTTGTGTACGGGCCTTCGAAAGGAGCCATTTGCAGTTTTTAAGTCTACCACTCGAACGCATCCATCGGTACCACTAATTGTTTTTGTCACTCGTGCTAGAGGCCAGTTTTGTGGGGGTGTATTATCTTCATGAATGATGACTAAATCCCCAATCTTGATATTTGATTGCGTTTTTGACCATTTCGAACGTAGTTGCAATGAATGAAGATAATCTCTAGACCACTGTTGCCAAAATTGATTTTTGAGAAACGAAATCTGCTGCCATCTGACTAGTGTTGATAAGCTTGTTGTATTAAATGTCGCTTGAGGAACGGATATTAAGGAGGAACCAATCAAAAGATGACCAGGAGTCAAAGCTTCACCATCATTAGGGTCATCTGTCATTGGCGCGATAGGACGAGAGTTTAATATAGCTTCTATTTCTGCTATTAGAGTTTGTAGTTCTTCAAATGTAAGGCGGGCTTGAGACACATATTTCACCAGAAGAGTTTTAGCAGATTTCACTGCTGCTTCCCATAGTCCACCGAAATGTGGAGCACGAGGGGGAATAAAACAAAATTCGAACCCATTCTGTGAGCAATGTGTTTTAAGATCAGCCTTTGTTGGCTCGGAGAGCAATTTTTCCTTCAATTCTCTGAGATTATTATTGGCACCAGTAAAATTTGTTGCATTATCGCAAAAAATTCGTTGGGGCAGACCACGTCGACTTACAAAACGTTTCAGGCAAAGTATAAAGTTATTTGTGGATAAATCAGACACAAGCTCCAAATGAACTGCCTTTGAGCTGAAGCACACAAAAACAGCTATGTAGGTTTTGTAAGGTACCTTACCTCGAATTCGGTATGAAGTCAGGAACGCACCACAAAAATCAACACCGGTTATTAGAAATGGTCGTTGGGCTCTAAAACGATCAACTGGTAAATCTCCCATTATTTGACAAATCAATTTTGGTTTGTAGTGGAAACAGTGAGTGCAGCTGCGTACCACTTTTCGAACTACTTCTCTTGCATTTATTATCCATATCCTTTGACGAAGTATACCGAGTAATACTTTTGGGCCAGCATGCAGATGAACGCGATGTAAATGTTCGATGTAGAGTCTAACGAAGCGATGGGTTTTGGGAAGTAAGGCAGGAAATCGAGCATCAAAGGGAATGGGCGCCTTAGACAGTCTTCCACCAACTCGAATTATGTTAAGAATATTGTTATCAATCTCCATTTGGTGTATAAATGAAGCCAATTTTTGCAGATGAGGTTTAACAAAGTTATTGTTTAAGAGTGCGGTTATTTCCGTACCAAAATTGGTTTGTTGTATGTGGGCCACAATTTTCCAGAGAGTGTTGTCCAGCTCATGGGCCGGGATGTGAGCAATATCGCTAGCCTTTAGGGATGATTTCACCTTTGATCTATTAAAAATACGAAAAATATAAGTAATGATTCGAACAATTTTACGATAAGAAGAATATTTCTCAATAATTGTGTCGATAATTGACCCTTTGACAATTGTAGTGCAATTGTACAACTGCATTTCGTCTTTCAGGAACTTCTAGTGTTGCTCGATCTAAGCTGGAAGGCCATTCTGAAGAGTCAAAACGTAAAAATTCGGGACCAGAAAACCAGATCGTTTTAGGCAAATTTTCTGCAGTACACCCACGAGATACAATATCAGCAGGATTACATTTTGACGGTACATGTCGCCAGGTTATGTCTCTAGTCTGTTCTTGCAGATCTGAAACACGATTTGCCACGAAACAGTTTAGTGTTGAAGAGTGTAATTTTAGCCACTGTAGAACGATTTTCGAATCTGTCCAAAAGAAAACTGAAGAAACAAATTTAGAGATTTTCATTTTTATCTTGCACCAAGTTTTGCTGAGTAGAACTGCTGCACACAATTCGAGACGAGGTAAAGATTGAGCCTTGATTGGAGCTACCTTCGATTTTGCAATCAGCAGAGTTCATGTGTAAGCACCATTTTCAAAAATACGATAATACAGACAGCAACCAAAGGCTCGTTGAGAGGCATCTGCAAAGCCATGTATTTCTCCCAGTCTGCTGTCTGATGTGCGAACATAACGAGGTATTTCAATGCGATGAATGTGTTCAAAATCTTGTTTAATTTGCAACCACATTGTTGATAAGCCAGCAGGTAAGGTTTCATCCCAACCGATGTCTTGAATCCACATTTCTTGCAGATAAATTTTACAACGAACGACTATAGGGCTTAAGAGTCCAAGCAAATCAAATATTTTTGCAACCGTTGATAATATGGTGCGTTTGGTTGCTTTTGGTAGGTTAGGCAAATCAAAACGAAACAAGAATATGTCTTGTGTAGGATTCCAAGCCATACCAAGAGTTTTCGTAACGTTGTCTTCAGGGGTTTTTATTGAAACTTCTTCCATGCCGCTATTCGTGACAGATGAGCAATTACTATTCCATTTTGCTAGCTGGAGACCATGGGTGCTGAGAATTTGCGTAATTTCAGCTTTTTTGGCTGCTAACTCTTCTAGAGTATCAGAACCAGTAAGAACATCGTCGACGTATAAATCCTCACGAAGAACTCTTGAACCAATTGGAAAAGTTGAACGATGTTGATCTGAGATGAAAAATAAACTTCTGATCGCCAAAAACGGTGCTGCTGAAAGTCCATACGTAACGGTGTTTAACTGAAACACGCTAAGTTGATCTTTCGGATTACACCTCCATAAAATTAATTGGAATCTGCGGTCACGTTCATCGACAAGAAATTGGCGGTACATTTTAGATATGTCAGCAGTAAGAGCAAATCTATTCAAACGAAACGCAAAAAGAGTAGTTATTAAATCTTGTTGTATTGTTGGGCCAACCATGAGTATATCGAGCCCTTACCGCCAAAATAGTGTAAGCGACACGTTTATCGATTTTCGATTTTTTGATGAAAATCGATTATTTACTATTATTTGCATCATCTCTAAAAATTTCATAACTGTAAAAAGTTCCGTTACGAATTTATAGCAAAAGCAATTTTAAGGTAAGTGAACATTCTTAGTTTGTTTACATTTTTTGTGACTGCGAAGTGTCGCTTACATTAAAATTTTCTGTAACAAATTAAGTGATAAATTACAATATATTCGCGATTTTACTATTTTTTTTAATGTCGTTAAATGAACTTGAGGTAAGTGTGTTTTTTTAATTTAAATACAATATTTTTTTGGTTGTTATAAAGAAATTTCTGTTTCAGTTTTCAACAAAAAAATCGCTTGTTCCATACAGCGACAGCGATTCTGATTCACAAACAAGTTTTTCTTCGAAGACTATTGAATTAGAATCTGAAGACCCATCGGAAGATATTGAAGAAGAAACGTGTGTGGGTAAAAGAGCTTACAAAAAGCCAAAATCATTACCTAAAAGGCTACAAAACCTAAAAAAACCGGATACGAGTGTTCAGCCGAATCCATGTGCAAATAAAAAGTGTGGGAACGCATGTGGCGTTAAGTTTGCCGAATCCGATCGTTTAGTAATAAATGAACATTTTTGGGGTATTGGGAATAAAATTCGACAAAAAGACTGGTTGGTTTCCTGTATGACGCGTAAAAGCATTCGCAGGCGAAGAGGAGATGGCAACAAAAGGCAGTTTAGCTACAATTATGTTATTAATTATAATAATGCTAGTCACAAAGTGTGTCAACAATTTTTAATGAAAACGCTTCACATATCACAACAAATGTTAGTATCCGCAAGGAATAATTCAAATTGCTTAAAAACTTTTAGCACGAAGAAAAAGAGTTCCACGCCTCATAATAAGTCTGACGAAGCCAAGGTGACACTTTTAAAATCTTTTATTGAACTGTTACCAGCAGTTCCATCGCATTACTGTCGCAATAAGAGTAACAAGCTGTATCTACCAAAAGAATTTCGCAACATTAAAGGAGTATATGATCGGTACACTGAACATTTGAAAAGTATCAATAAGATATCGGATCTGTTATCCTTGAGAGTTTTTCGAGATATTTTTAAAATTTGTTTTCATATCGGTTTTCACTTGCCTAAAAAAGACAAATGCGTCACGTGTGAAAATTATAATAACTTGGACAGCGAAGCCCAGAAGCATTTGGAGCAAACAGAATTATACCAAACACACATAAGAGACAAAGACAAGTCTAAAGAAATATTTTTGGAGGAACAGAGACAAAGCAAAGAAAATTCTTCATTATTATGTGCTAGTTTTGATCTCCAAAAAGTTTTAAATACACCACACGGTAAAAGCGTAACATTATTTTATTCACGAAAATATGCATACTATAATGAAAGCGTATATGAAAATGGCACAAGAAATGGTTACTGTTTTTTGTGGGGAGAAATTGACGCTAAACGAGGTTGTAATGAAATTTCCACAGTTGTTTTTCAATATTTAAAGCTTGTTGATGAAAAGAGAAGTCACTCTTCAATAAGTCTTTACTGTGACAGCTGTCCTGGTCAAAATCGAAACAGAGCTATGCTTGCCACATTAATATTTTTTATTGCAAATTCAAGCTATATTAATAATATTAAAATCACGTTTTTGTTACCTGGACATACCATGATGCCCGTTGACTCCATTCATAGTACTATTGAATCATTTATTCGTGAAAGAACAGTTTGGGCTCCAAGTGAATGGTTTACTATGATTTCTAATGCGAGAACTAATCCAAATGCTTATAAATGTATTCTAATGAATCATCTCGATTTTAAAGACTGGAAAACATTTTCTCAAGCAATGCTTCCCAATTCAACAAATATTTCTTTTCAAACTTTACGTTCTGCATCATTTGAAAAAAATAGTCCTATTATAAAACTTAAATATGGATATTTTGATCACTCCGAAATTAAAGAAATTGATCTCAACTCAATTGCGCGATCAAGACGCAATTCTGCCATCATAACCAATGGACCTCTTCCTTTATATGGCGATTTTTTAAAAATTTCTTTAAGAAAATACAAGGATTTAAAAACACTTTGCGATAAAAATACAATACCTAAAAAGTTTCACAACGAATTTTTAAATTTAAAACACGATGAGTCTGTTAAAGATTCACTACCTGAAACAGACCAAGAGGACGAAATTTAATCCGAGTCAGTTTTTTGATTTATTTTACATTCTTATCTTAACCATTGAATTTAAGGTGTAAAAGTTTAATTTTTATTTATGTATATAAGAATAATTCGTACCGAAATTAAAAGTTTAGTTTTTCTGAAGAAATTTTTCTAATATATTTTTTTCTTATATTATTTTTATAACTACCATTGAATTTAAGGTTTAAAACTTTAATTTTTATTTATGTACACAAACAAATTTTCAAAATAAAAAACAAAACACAAACAGAAAATTATTTTTTTTTTATTGTTTTAACGTAACCGACACAACATTAGGCAGTAGCTTGCCAGCATGACAGCGAAAATAACGCAAGCGACATAAATACCCGTTATGCTATGGATATGTAAATAAAACCAATTTTATCATAAATATTGGACAAAATAATGCTTACATTTCAAATTTCACGGTAATACTTAGATTAAAAGCAACGATAATTACAAAAACCCTTCTCCTGTAAAATTTTGTTTTTGTCGCTTACAATATTTCCGCCGTAAGGGCTCGATATTATTCAATGAATAATTCGAAGTTGTGCGAGCTGACCCATCGAACACTACACGAAGTTTGGTTGTTGTACTAGAAGGTCTTAGTACACAATGGTGCGGTATAATATAATATGTATGACTAAGGGGCTATTAAAAAGTGACATATGACCAAGTGCCATATATTCATCCATAAAATCAATATACATCTATTTTAGTGTTGGATCACGTTCAAGTCTACGTTCGAGCGACAAAAATCTTCTTTTTGAATTTTCAAAAGACTCACCCAAGCAACCTGGAAATTGTTTAAAGGGCAAACGAACCATAATTCTTCCAGTTGACGTTATTGAAGTGTGTTCTATAAAGTGATTTTCACATGCTTGTTCCTCCTCAGAAAGTTTTGGGAGATTGCTTACATACTCTTCTACCTCCCAAAATTTTTTCAACATGTGACTCAACTCATCAGCCGACGAGTTCAATGTCAAGTGACAAGTTGCTGGCGCAGAAGTATGTTGAATATTAAATTTTCCACCAACAATCCATCCGAAAACTGTGTTAATGAGTGTAGGCATACCTTGTCCCAATGAAATGCGTCCTTCGAGCAACATATCGAAAAACGTTTCTGCACTCAACAACAAGTCAATTCGTTGCGGTTTGAAGAATAAAGGATCAGCTAATTCTACTGTTTCGGGGATTTTAAGCTTCGATATATCAATACATTCAGCAGGCTGTTGAGCTGAAATTGACTTGGTGACAGCGAATTTAGATGAAAATTCGTAGGAGCTAATTTGGGACTTTACGCTGGCGGATACAGAAAATCTGATTTTTGTTTGCACTTCACTTATCCCGGTAACATCTTGACAGGTGCGTTGGAATTTGAGCCTTAGCCTTTTAGCAGCTTTCTCTGTAATGAAATTAATTTCTGAACAAGAATCAAGAAGTACTCTTACCGGTTGAAAAGAACCACAAATGTCCTTTAATAGAACCACAGCAGTTGGTATTATTGTTCTTCTAAATGATCGAGTAACTAGTGACACTGCATGATTTGCACTAGTCGATGGTGCTGAGACATTACCACCTGATGGCGATTCTGTTTGGATGAATATATGTAACAAGGAATGATGAGCGGACTGACAAACTCGACAACGACTTTTTGAGGGACATTTCGATACTAAATCTCCTTTTCGAAGGCAATTTATGCAGTGCCCATTACATTTTACAAAATTAAAACGTTCGGAGACTAAAAGCGACGAAAGCGAAGAACAGGCAGCAAGTTGATGCTCAGCGCTGTTACAGTATGTGCAAGTTAAGTTGGAATTAGAGTTGACTAACGTGTTTGAATGACATTTCAAATTTTGTTTTGGTTTTGCACCAGTATTATGATGATGTTTAATTTCAGGTTTCTTACCATGACTTTCCAGGAATTGACAGCGATGGCTTAGAATTTCATAGCAGGTATCCCAGGTGGGCAATGATTTAAAATCAATTTTTTCATTGTAGCACTGACGAGATGCGTCATCGAGTTTCGAAAGCACCATATGGATAATTATCGAATTCATTACCTCCATTTCCGGTCCAAGCGATAAAAGTGATCCACGAATTGCTGAAACTGTATCAATTATGTTACGTAACGAGCTACTGTCACCCTTTGACATGTCGGAAATATTGAAGAGGGCTGTAATGTGTTCCAAGAAAATTAGCACTTTATTGTCATAACGCTCCTTTAATCTTTGTAGTGCCTTCGGGTAATTTTCATCTGTAACCTGATAGGGTTCAACGACAGCAAGGGCTTGACCAGAGAGACAATTCAATAAATAATTAAATTTATCGACTGGTGTGAGCAAAGAATTTTCATGTACCATATTATTAAAAGTCGCAATGAATCGCTTATAATCAGCATACTTTCCATCGAAGCGTGGCAATTTCAATGAGGGCAATCGAGTTTGACTGGGCATTCCAATTGAAGTGTTTATAAAACTGTGGTCCACTGAAGCCGAATGATTACTTTTGTTTAAAAACGATAATATTTTTGCCTTGGCTGCAATATAAATTTTTTCAAGGTCACCTCTGGCGGCGTCTGCAGGACATACCTTTTCGATTTGCGCTTGAATGTGGCAAATCTGCTTAAAATAAGATTCCAAAATTTCCAGCCTGCACTGCAAAATTGTTGGATCGGCTTTATCGCCATCCGTTTCAATTCTCTTCTGTATGCTAGAAATGTTTCGCTTTGTTGTGGCTCGTTGTTGCTTTAATGAAGCCAGTTCTGGAGCACTAGAAGTATTGGCTGCATCATCATTATTTGCCATAATTTTAATTTCTATAAGTTGTTCACGACTACACTCACTTCAGTTGTGTATCACAAACTAAAGGGTTCAATTGAAACTGCACCATATATATATATATATATATATATATATATATATATATATATATATATATATATATATATATATATATATATATATATATATATATATATATATATATATATATATATATATATATATATATATATATATATATATATATATATATATATATATATATATATATATATATATATATATATATATATATATATATATATATATATATATATATATATATATATATATATATATATATATATATATATATATATATATATATATATATATATATATATATATATTTATATATATATATATATATATATATATATTTATATATATATATATATATATATATATATATATTTATATATATATATATATATATATATATATATATATATATATATATATATATTTGGAAGGATTTCCGTCATCCCACGTTATTTGAATATATATATATATATATATATATATATATATATATATATATATATATATATATATATATATATATATATATATATAT
Source organism: Panzeria rudis (assembly GCA_956483635.1). Classification (NCBI taxonomy): domain Eukaryota; kingdom Metazoa; phylum Arthropoda; class Insecta; order Diptera; family Tachinidae; genus Panzeria; species Panzeria rudis. The sequence goes on from OY101448.1 coordinate 115,864,380, forward strand.
ATATATATATATATATATATATATATATATATATATATATATATATATATATATATATATATATATATATATATATATATATATATATATATATATATATATATATATATATATATATATATATATATATATATATATATATATATATATATATATATATATATATATATATATATATATATATATATATATATATATATATATATTCAAATAACTGAACTATTGGTTTTACTTTACTTTACAATTGAGTGAATATAGAAATTAAAATGTTATGTTTCCCCAAGCAATGATTGTTTTTTATTTAATTTCGGTGTTGGTGTCGCTCAGATTCTATGCGGAAATACTGGAGCACTTCGTCGATTGGTATCCAGCCGGAAATAATTCATCTTCTGTTAATTCTTCGCTGACTGATTCTTCTACGTTTTCCTTTTCTGCCAATTCGTCCATATCGACTTCACCTTCTTCAATGCATATATTATGCAAAATTGCAGCGGCAATAATTAATTTTCTATTGCTCCGATAGTCCGCGGAAAAAAGCGAGAGAATGAAATGCGAGTGCTGCCGCTTGTCGCTCCGACGATGTCTGTGGCATCCGAATAAATTCGGTAAAATAATTGAGCAACGCATCGCACACAATTGGCAAATTCGGACTAACGGTTGGCTGAGACACACGTACCATGGTAGAATTATACTACAGGTAGTAGCGAAGCTACACCAACCCAACAACAGCAAAAACAACACGGCTTTTTATTGTTGTTTATGTTCGAGGTTGTCAAAAAGCACAAAAGAAAATTTGAAAAAAAATTTATATGTTCACATGTGTGTGTTTACTTCGCCATGTTTTTTTCAGTAGTGTGGGTGTGTATTGGTATAACATAAACAACTTTTGACAGAGCCGAACCCAAAAAAAAAAGTTCGTTAAGGCTTCACCACTACCTGTATTATTCTACCATGACACGTACTAAATCTGCAGCATTCTGATCAAAGCTGCCAGCCGCCAGAAATCGCAGCAGAATCAAAACTCTCTGCTCAGTGGTGAGAGAACGGCATCTGTGGAAGCACGAATTATTTCTACTTAATAGCGAGCACTCAAATATAGACACTTACCGTCATGGCTCCGTTGCCATATTCAGTTCAACCATTGCAACCACGCGCCGAAAAGTGGTCTTTTTCATTCGAAATCGCTGATGAAAGGCCACATCATCCCATTCATCAACTACTGCATGGGTTCGTAGTGTATATGGTCGACGAGGGCGAACGTCTTCATATTCTTCGTCAGAGTTGGAATTGGTATCATCGTCGTCATCTGTTAAGAAGTCGGCCATCCCCATTTCTTGCAGTGCTGCTCGGCGTGCCATTTTTTCAAATTAATAATGTGATACAGAGGCAAAACTAGTTTTATCTACGCCAAATCCAGCTTTTTCTAGTTTTGACGAAAACTAGTTTCCAAGAAAATTAATTTTCAAAATCCGCGTTTTATCCCTCAAAACTACAATGAATAATACCGAACTTCTCAAAACAAATTTTTCAATTGCCTATAAAATCAGTTTTCACGTTAAACTAGTTTTCAAACTTATCAATAATACGGCCGTAATTGTTATTGCACTTTTAATACTTAAATTTTTTGATGTTCTCTTTGGTAAATTAAATATAATATTGACGAAGTCAAGAGTACCAGCATCGTTGAAAAACATCAGGAAGTAGTAGCCTTTTTTAACCTTAAAAGTACATTTTTTCGGGGGATCTCTCTTGGCTCTGGAGTTACGGGTTTTAAAACTTTAAGTTTTTATTGGCCATAACTCCTACAATTAAGAACAGATATAATTGAAATGGGTATCATGTTAAAGTTCTGTAAAATACCTTCCTACACACGGAAACAAAATGGAATGTAAAATCAACATGACGCAATTGTGATTTGAAATCATATTAAATTTACATGAAATAATTTGTTTATTTGCTTTCTTCATTGCTACAGTTCACTGTTGTGCTTAGCTGTGTGACTTGTTGTTGTTTATTCTTACATGTGTCGGCTATTTAGACGACAAAAACGAATTACCAGCGAAAACTTACTGCTGCTGGTTTAAAATTACCATTGTTTCATATTAATTTTAAATGAAAAATCTAACCTTAAATTTCTATGACTAAATTTTCACTGTTAACACAACTTTGTTATAAATATTACATTTCATTTTAAATCAACATAACTATAACTTTAATTTCAAAAAAGTTTTATGTTAAATAATCGTTTAAATCATGTTGAACTAAAATGAAATTCATTTTACATGCGATGGTATTTATTTAGAGTATAGTTAAAGCAAAGTTTGAAGCTGTTGCGGCTGCAGTGTTTACCGCGTGGACTATATTGCAGGTGGTACGAGCTCAAATCTTGGCTTGGGCAGCCAGCTACAACACAACGTTTTCTGATGCTTATCACGTAAGTAAAATACTTAATAGAATAGCTACATTAAAGTCATGTTCTTTCTTTCATGTTCTATAATCGTTATCTTAAAAACTAGTCGATACAACGATACATAGCCATGAATCCACTTTTATAGAGAACCTTCCATGATTTTATTTGGTATACTTTTGAAACCTGTCACCGGTGATATACGTAAGTTATGGTACTTTAAAAATGAGTTTATGAGTTAACTAGTTTTTACAATCTCATTTTTATAGTGCCATAACTTACGAATTACATCGATGACAGCTTCCAATTATGTGTCAAATTAAATCTTGGAAGGTTCTGTATTAAACTAAATATATCCTTAAGTACCGTTGTATCGGTAAATTTTTAAGACAACGGCGCTTTTACGTGAAAAGTCATATAAAAATATTTTAAACTCCATTTTGCTCGCAATGGATTTAAAAATGTTGTATACCGGTAAAAAAGTATTTCAGAGCTCTTTGTAATGATAACTATATCGTTTATATCCCCAGTAATAAATTTTCATCATTTTTGAAGCACTAAAGAAATAAAGCGCTTTATAATTCGCTTTAAAATATGAGCTTGTTCAGAAGCTGATTTCAAAGAAACGAAATAAGAAAAATTCAATATGGCGTTAACGACGCCAATCCACATTGAAACATTTTTTTTATATATTTTCAGTTCTAGTGCTGAAAATGTTGATGATTTTCAGCGCTTTTTTGAGCAAAAGTGTAGTACTCCAATCCGGGAACTCGCCATACAAAAATCAGCAGCGATATCAGCAGGTTTATTCCATAGTAGTAGAAACCTGCTTTATTGGAAGCAACTTTTTTACTGGGTCTGTTCTATATTGTAAGAATTATAATCAATAAAAAATTTAGGTTTTTAACACCGTAACTCCTGAAACAAAATTTGGCGCCGAAAAAAATATACTAACATTTTTAGGTTAAAAAGTGCTATTACCGTATAAATTTTATTTTTATTTTTAAACAATGTTGGTATTCTTGACTTGTTTCCGAATTTTTTTATTAAGCTCCTAATTATTTCATATTTCTCATTATGTTGGCAGCACTAATATTGTCGCCCGCAAAAATAAACTTCGAGTATGATCGTGGAACAGTACATAAACGAGACTTATCTGTTGTTTCCACAATGCGAACAAGCACTGCTTGTCTAAAATTTATATGAAAAGCTCTCAGTTTTGTTGAGTGATTTCCATACAAATTTTATACAAGCAGTACTTGTTTGCTTTGTGGAAACATCACATTAAGGGCCATTATTACAACGCGGCTTTAGTTATAATTAGCATTTTATCAGACGGATAAACAGTTTTTCATTATTACAACTTTAATTTAACCTAAAAGTGTATGATAACTTACTGGGAAGTTCATTCTTCTGCTAACTTTTATCGGCACACAAATTCATAGGCTGCCATACTTGCTTCTTTATCAAGTAAACACCAAGACGTATCTAACAGGTGAACTCTCTAGAGCACATGACCTTACTCGGAAAAGTTAGTGGAGTGATGAAATTATCACAATTTCGTCACTATCTGGAGCTTCACTTTTTTACGGTACTGGACATTTTATTATAGAGCTACCTGCGCTGATAATTCCTCCAAACTTTCAACATTTTTTGAGAACTGTATTGTAGTTTCTACAACAAATGTATACTTGTTGTAGACTTGTATGTACCTGTTATCTGTGCCTTTGTAAATTCACATGTATGACGTTGCCACTTGTACTATGGTATAGCCATACTTTGAAAAAGATAATTTATATTTTACAGGCAAATTGTAATAATGAAAAATTGTTGCAGGTCAGTTTACCGATCACTTCTGCTAATCATGCCAGTAACTATCTTCCACTTTACTGCTGAGTTGTAATAATGGCCCTAAGCCGAAAAACATACATGACTCCAGACATGTACATGAGCTTCACTCAATATTATAGAAATACAATTATTTATTTTGACATGTGTATAACAATATATATATATATATATATATATATGCAACATTTAAATTTTGTAATTTTCCTATTCATTTTACAATAAAAAGTATTTCTAAGCACTAATTTGCTTTACATATTTTGTTATATTTTCAACACTCTTTTTGTTTTGTAGCCAACAAAAATAGAAATTAGTTTAATTTGACTACACGAGAAAAGTAGCATGGACAACAACCTGTAGTCGTGTAGCCGTGAAAATAATAATTTTCGTATACACACATGTATTCTATTTTTGACATTTACAAATTTTGATATTGACAAATTTGTAGTCGGTAGCCCTGCTATCGTGAACGTGATTAATGCATCAGTCGTTAACACCACTACCAAAAACACTCGCACATAATATTTACATTCGCTCAAGAACATTAATAAATACTCATTTTCATATTTCTTTGTCATAATATAAATTAACAGTGTGTCTATTTATGAGTTTATATCCAAAGAAATTTAATTATTTTGGCTTTAGTTGGTTTTAATTTAATTTTTCAATTAAATTATATTTTTATTTAGAGATAAATGTGAAGCATATAGACAAAGAAAATTTGTGACTGCACGTAGGGTTGAACTGAAGTTTCGAACTAAACTCATAACTAAATTGAGACGTCAGTTCAACCCTCCGTGCAGTCAAAAATTTTCTCTGTCTATATACTTCACATTTTTTCCAAATAAAAATATAATTAAATTGAAAAATTAAATTAAAACCGAACTCAAGCCAAAATAATTAAATTTCTTTGGATATAAACCCATACAGTTCGACTAAACTCATAACTTAATTGTTAAACTCTTAAAGGCACCTAGCAGAAGGATGCACGTGTTCAAATAAACTGAACAAGCAAATATTCACACACACTACGGCTTGTAATTATTAATGATAATTCATACTAGAATAAATAAATAATAAAAGAAGCTTTAAGCTGGATTCACCCATTGTTTCCGAACAAAATTTTTGTCCGGGCAAAATTTTTTTTACATGTAGTTTGACGTCTCTCTTTGTGAGAGAGAGAAAAGAAGAGAAATAATTTTGTGAATCTAAACTGATTATTAGGCTAAGGTTCGTAACGTTATATTCAGAAAGAATTGGGTATGATTAATATTCCAAGGAACAAAGGAAAAATTAACATCAACTTAATTTTTCAACGTACACAGCAGAACAGAGTAGCGCCACTTTCGGAAGCCGCTACACTTCCATCGTCAGTGCTCACGTGTATTTTGCTATCACAGAAATAATTTTGTTCGGAACACTCTCAGCTTGAATTGGTTTAATTTTTGTCCGGACAAAGTGGAACTGAGTTGCCACATCAAAGAATGTTTTTATAGCAATTCTTTCATTTTTTGTTTTATTTCTATAAATGTGCCCTACAGTAATATCATAGTATTTAGTTTAGTAGTTAATAACATAAACACTAGTATTTTATCCAATTGCTACACAATTTTGTCGGAGATGTTTATTTGTTATTTACATATAACATATGGTAGCTTTGATTTTCCAGACAAATTGTTCGAAATGGGTGAATCGTGTTGCAAAACATTCTCAGTAAAAGAAATTTTGTCCAGACAAAAATTTTGTTCGGAAACAATTGGGTGAATCCACCTTAACACAAGACAAACATAAAAGTGAATATGAATAACTATCAAATGAAATACAGCTCTAAAGGGCCGTGGCAATTTATCAAACTGTTTGATCAAATTCATGTATGTTTGGTAATATTTTGTTTTGTTTAGCACAGCAACTTATCAAATTCATATCATCAAACTTCATTTGAAAGCTGTTGTGAAAAAGAAAGAACATGTGATTTTTTGGGCGGAAATGTTTCATTATTTATTAAAAAACTTTTTGTTTGTTGAAAATTAGTTTTTTTACTCCCTTTTTTAATTCCTTTTAACTTCTTTCCATATTTAGTTCGAAGAGAGTTAAAATTTTGTGCGACATCCTTTTTTAGCATTTGGGTTTTTTTCTGTATATGTTTCAAGCAATATCTCGTACTAAGCATTTTTTTTAATTTCTATTGCTATATTGCTTCGATTTAACTCGCCATAAAGCAGGCAAACCACGATAAACTTCAATAAATTCAATTTTGTTCATCCGCTTTTTAAATAGTGCGTCTCCACAGAAATGATGTGGTCGCTGCGAAAACTAAACAAAAAGGATATTTGAAGTAATTACACAGCCACACATCAAACAAGCTTTAAATTTCGTCATCGGCGGTAGTGATAATTAAAAGTGTTTTGTTTTCAATCAAACTCACATCAAACTATACGTGTGAGGTTTTTGCACTAATACAGTCACAAAAATCTCTGTTTGATCAAACAGTTTGATAAGTTGCCATGCCGCTTAAGAGTGACAGTATGAATTGATTAACTCTGCAGTTACACGTTCAAGAAATTGCTTTCAAGTTAATCACACGTATTGCTTGTTAAAACTACTTTAAATTGACGCTATTACGTAGGCTGTAAGCAACTTGATAGTCAATTTTGTTTTCAAGATGCCGTCGTCAAGGAATCAACAACGAAACAGTAAAACCCGGTTATAACGAATTGTCGGTTGTAACGATCTAAGTCTAAAGTGCCGACGTTTCGGTTGCCATTTTCATACAAAAATAATTCGTAATAGCGAATTCGTAGTTAACGAGTCCTCGTTTGTATCGAACTACGCTTATTACGAACTTGTCATAGAGCGGTTTTTTTTTGCTGTTTGCACAAAGTTAGTTATAGCCGAGTCTTTCTGTAATTTACTTACAATAATAGAGATCAGCTGTTAAAATTGAACGAAAAATTGAAACAAATCTTGAAAGCAAAATTGAAATCAAGTTGGTAGTCAATTTCCAATTATGTGAGTGTGTTAGTAAAAAAGTGTGAATGTATTGAAACTTGAAACAAAAATTGAAACAAAACTTGAACGTGTAACCTCCAAGTAAAAGTAGATAACATTCAACTCTTGACCACAGAATATGAAACAGAATACTCACTTTTGGCAGCTAAAAAAGGGTGTTATCATGTGTTAGGCGGTGTTTCATGCAAAATGTTCTTAGTAAAATAATATGAAAGAGGTGGGCAAATTAGAAACCATATTAAAAAATAAGATTTGCTTTCTCTTTCATACAATCTTCGTAATGTTGTTGTTAAGTGGCGCGTCTAGTTAGTAGTCTATGCTCTTGACTGCACCGACTTTGGTCGAGTGGTCAAGCGGAAAAAACTCTGAAGAGATTAACAGAAGCTATCGAAACGTCAGTTCAACCCTCCGTGCAGTCAAAAATTTTCTTTGTCTATATGCTTCACATTTATCTCTAAATAAAAATATAATTTAATTGAAAAATTATATTAAAACCGAACTCAAGGCAAAATAATAGAATTTCTTTAGATATAAATTGATTCAGTTTTAAATTTTTGACGAAATTCACATATCGTCACCTTAAATGCAAATGGAAGTAACTACACAAAAACTTAAATTTTATTAAAATTGAGTTTTTTATTGCTTATAGTTCGTTTTTATTAAATTACACTTGTTCGAGCTAAATTTTCTACTCGTACGATAAAAAACCGGCGACTTTATTAAAAAACAAGTGAATGTATTTTTTAATGCAAAAAGGAGAATGAAAAACATGCAAACACATGTTTTCTGAGAGTTTGAATACAACGGTGTTAAAATTGCGTTGAATTTCTTGTTCTTCATGTTTTACTTTTCTTTTCATTAAAAAATTCTAGTAATTTTAAAATTTTAGGTTTTTTCTTTTTCTGCAAAAAAATAAAGTGTAGTTACGTCTGTTTGCGTTTAAGGTGACGATATACAGACGATAATTTTTAGTTAAATACAAGTATACATTTATAAATCCCGTCTATAAAGGGGAAATAAACTCAACTTTTTAGGGTTCTTGAGCTAGACTTTGCGGCTATTCACATATTACGTAACGCTATTTTCCGGTAAAGCAATAACACTTAATTCATTAAACTGATTCTTTGAAGTAATTAAACAGTTTCATTCTATTTATGACATGGCTATCCAAATGAAGTTCATGAATACAGTGAAAAGTTCTTCATTCATCCAATGGAAGGCAAGATTGGCTCACTTTCAATAGAAAATTTCATTGATACAATTAAGAATTTCATTGTCTGAATGAATGGTTTTCTTTCAGTGATACCGGTGTACAATTTTAAGTAGTATTTAGTAGGTATTACTCAAGCCCTGTACAGACGGTTGTCAGATCCGTCAATATTGTCAGATCTACCAATGTGCTGACGATGTACTGACAATAAAAAATTGTCAGCCCAAGCTATATTAGTAGCTCACACGGTTGTATCAAAGTTGTTAGAAAAGCTTACAATTTATAATAAATTTATCTGACAATATTGTCAGTAAAAAAATTAGATGCGAAAATTGCCAGATCTGTTGTTTGGCGCTGCCAGACTCAGATCATTTAACAGAAATTAACAATTATTTATCATCTGTGCTTGTGTGAACTTTAAAAAGTGAATATATAAATTATTATAAAGAAGCAATTTTAACTACTGTAGCTGCATAGTTTCTTTCATTTTCCTTTTACCTTAAAAAAGATGTGTGCAGTGCTGCCAATATATAGAACTCTGACAATGACGCCATTGTCGCACATCTGACAATTAAAAAATATCTGTTCACACGATTGTGAGATATCTGAAAATTTTCGGCAGCAGGTAGTATTAAAATCGACTGGAAGTGCTTTTTTTGGCAACGTTGTCAGACAAAAATTTTCAGTTCACACGATTGTAAGAAATTTTTAGCACATTTTACTTACAATATTTTAAGATCTGACAATCGTCTGTACATAGCTTCACGGTATCGGTTTCCGAACACTAAATTAAATTATAAACACCTTTCGATTTTAATTATTTCATCAGTTAATTCTTACCAAACTAATACTCAGTTGAAATAGAACAATGCCCCATATAAGCAAACTCAATAAAAATTGAGATAAACTGATTTGTCTAAACATCTTATCCACAGTCATTACATAGCTGCAAAATAGATATGAAAGGAATTTTTTATTTTTAATAATAAAAATTTAAAAACTCACTCGTAAATACGCTGGTATGTAAAAATGCAATAACGCAAATACTCGACGCGTCTTTCTTTTGGTATATCAGAAGAAGTTGAATTTTCTATCATAGCGTTCAGTGCTTGAATTAAGCCAACACTATGCACGCACAACACTATGAAAACACCATCAAAACTTGCAGCACCTACAAATAGAAAATAACTTACAAATATGTAAATAAAAAGATTATATAGAACAGAATGATTGCATAAACTCGTTTGGTTTTTACCAGCGAGCGGTACTTAAAATTTCGAAAATGCATAGCAAAGACGAAATTTATTTAATTTCCTTCCTTCTATTTTGATTCAATTAGTTAAACATACATACTATGTATGTACATTAAGGGGCTTCTTATTTTTAAATGTTGAATTTTTATACACCGCCGGGCAGATTCTTGTTCTTTTATGTTAAAAAAGTATATAAATGAAATTTGAAGTAAATCCGAAACTCTTAATTGATCCGGAAACGACTTCAATATAAAATAAGTAATTTTTAAAAACTTCTAAAACGTTTATATTTTTACCATCTGCGATTCCAATGAAATCCGACGAATATATACCAATACATATTACGATCGCATCACATGGCGCAAGAATTTGCAAAAATGGCCGAGATGCACAAGTTTAGACGACTCAACAATAGGAACCATAAGAGGTATCGAACTAATTCGTGCACAATGTGATGCGCACGTAAGAGTAGTAGATACATATGTATGCATATGTTGAATTTCGTTAAAATCAGAGATAGTAAAAATATACTCTTTATTTTGTGTCGTATTTTTTACAAAAATTACTCTATAGAGGTATTTATATTTAAGTCGTTCCCTGGTCCTTTAAGAGTTAACGTAATCGCTCCATATTTGACTTATTTAATTTTTTAACATAAAGGATATTTTAAAATTTGCCCATACAAATAAGAACACCTTTAATGTACATAAATATGTATTCAATATTGGTTTATTATTACTAAAGCTAAATTTACAACTAGATACGCTTTGGGACAGTCATATTACTAGTTGTAATGTTACTGGTCAAAAATGGACAGTTATATTCCTAGTTGTAGCAAGACTAGTAACGATACTAGTAAAAAAAGGACAATCATATTACTAGTTGTATCGAGACAATAACGATACTGGTCAAAAAAACATATTTTTATCTCTTAGAAAAATAAGTAGAAAGTAGTTCAGTGGGTAGAGCACTTGCCTTGAAATATGAGGAATGTGTGTTCGAACCCTGGTTGAGCCAACGTTTTTTTGAGACTTAAAAAATCTAAATAAACAAACTAGTAAGAGCACTAGTTTACAACAACTAGGATTCCAACTGGGATATAACTGTATACAAATGAGCTAGTTGAGCTCCTATAACAACCTTATGTTAAAATCGATAGTGCGATATACATATGAAAAAAGGACAGATGGACAACTAGTCTGAAGTAAAAAGCAACTAGTATAGTTCTAACTACATACATACTAGTTACTTTTTCTGCTGGAAATTGAACTAAAGGAGTTTTTGTGGGACATAGTTTTTTTTATTTTATATTGATAATCTCAACTTATTATTATTACTTACACATGCCGGCAATATAAGCTGCACAACCGCCAAGATACATTTGAATGTGATAGTATGGAAATGACATTCCTTTGTCTTCCCACATAGGATAAACAGCGGGAAATGCTTAAATTAAAATTTTATAAATTATATTACATTATTAAACTAAGTTTTATTATAAGACATTAGACAGTCCCTATTTGCAAAAAACTTCTAAAGCATAGGCTCTACAAAGCTAAAGTGTTGCAGTCGTCAAAAAATATATGTATGCATATGCTGCAAAAAACAGACATATCGAACAATATTTAAAGGTCGCAATAACTTGAAAAATGTTCAGGTACCGTATAAGCGAAATAAAAATTGTATTTACTATATACAGTAGATACCGGATATAAGCACATCGCATATAAGAAAAAACCGCTTATAAGAAAGTGGACTAAAAATACCGCGTCTTTTTCTGTACTTGCCATAGAAAAAATGTTCTATAAAAGAAAATCGTATATAAGAAAAAACCTGGGGCCTAATTGCCGCATACGTGATCGAGTAAAATTGATCGAAAATATTCTTTTTGGGATTATGGCATACGATAATCGAGTAGCTGCTGCTTAAATTCCAATCGTTAGCACTAGAGCGATCGAAAAAAAATATTTTCTTTTTTTAATAATTGAGATATGAATTTTTAGTCGAACTGTTGGTTTTTATCCAAATTTATTTAATTAGTTTGACTTAAGTTAATTTTCAATTTAATCTTTCGATCAAATTATTTTACGAAAGAAATTCTAAATCACGTAAATATTGAACATTCAAAGAAAAATGTTGGATATACGGAAGGTTGAACTGACAGCTCTTTCGAGACTACCAGCGACAGTAGCAGCAACACTGTAGTGAAAATCCTACTAAATTTAGTAAGCTCAATTAACAGACTGTCGCCATCTCGCTGCGAGTCACACCTATTATTGAACTTTTTTCTAAATGTTCGGAACTTCACTAACTGTCTTTTCTTAGCATGTTCAACTATATTAAGCTTTTTTCCTTTCGGTCTTATCAGCGTGGAGTATCATAGATGTTCTCAATACTGGGATTTTTTGAACGTTTATTTTGCTCAAGTTTCTTTGGAGCAGTACACATTCATGTTTTAGCTAAGTGCCTTAATAGTTTTTTTTTTTAATAATTGAGATGAATTTTTAGTCAAACTGTATGGTTTTTATCCAAAGTTATTTAATTAGTTTGGCTTAAGTTCATTTTCAATTTAATCTTTCGATCAAATTATTTTTTATTTAAGAAAGAAATTCTAAAGCATGTAAATATTGAACATTCAAAGAAAAATTTTGGATTTACAGAAGGTTGAACTGACAGCTGTTTCGAGACTACTAAGTCTCTCATCAGAGCCCTTTACCTACACGACAGCGAAATAATTTGATCGAAAGATTAAATTGAAAATGAACTTAAGCCAAACTAATATTTTCTTTTATTATGTTTGTTTTGCAAAAAAGCATGGAACATTACCAATAAACCATATTACAGTTGTCAAATGGACTTGGGTGTCGTACTAGCTTAAAGAAACACAAAATTTTTCTTTAATGCAGTGGTTTTCAACCGGTGGGTCGCGAGCTGATCTAAATAAAATACATTAAGGGTTTTCATGAAAGCGAAAGAAATTGACTTTTGTGCAATTGCGCAAACTTTCGAGGCGTGTTTCGTGAAGCACCTTTTGAAACTGTTTTGCAGCTTTTAACAACCAATGTCAACTTACTTCTTCAGCTACTTTTTGCACTTGCTTCTGCATCATGACAACAATGAGTTATATGGATTTTTTCTCACTTTGTCTTTTTTTATATACTATTTTCTTATTTTTTCACATAAATTATTAAAAAAATATTTGTAAATTAAAATTTTTATATACATTTTTATGAAGTTTTTTTATTTTTCAAATACACAAATACTCTGTGCAAGTTTACGAGCCTGAGCTGTCTCGTATATTTTAATTAGTTGTGCAAATGAATATTCAAAAAATTTTTTACATTTCATTTACGAGAGTGGAAACATGCACAGTTTGCGAAGGTCTTAAACGTTTTCATGAGGACCCTTATTATTTTTTTTTAATATTTAATTTTTTTTAATTCAAAAACATAAAAAAATTTAATTCTAAAACATAAAAGTACTTATATTAATGCGAATGCTGGGCGTGCTTATTTTTAATTAAATGCGAAAAACGTGGTTGCAATTGTGACACGCAAGCAATCAAATCATTTTCTAAATTTAGTTTATTCCTTTTTTTGTTTTAATGTTCACCATTTTTGAAAGAGTCATTTCACACGGATAAGATGTTGAAAATTGAATTAATATTTTAAGTGCTTTTTTTTAACTAGCTCAGGGTATTCTGCCTCTCACTTTAGCCAAAATATAGAATTATTTTTAGATAAATATTCCATTTTGAGCATACTGTCCGCTGCCAGCTCACATAAATTTTCTTTCAAATTATTGGCAAGATCGGCGAACCCAACACAGTTAGTTATGAATGGATTTAATACCCAACAATCACCATGCTTTAATGTATTACGAATTCTTAGTCGTTTCAACAACTGGTGTAAAAAAATGTTTGTAAACTTATTAAACATTTCGATACGCTATTATTTTAAATGTACTTATCTGCCTTAATGTGCAGGTATACAAAGTGGCGCTAAAGCAAAGTTTTAATTATTATATTTACGAATATTTTTTGCCGAGTTCTATTGGAACTTGGCCTGAAAATCAGCACAAGATGGCGATTTCAAGGCCGTCTGTCAAAAAAGGTACCGATAGTCGTACGATTAGAAATTCGGAAAACCTTGCCGAAGTGTTTGAGAGAGTTCTGAACAATTTTCCAGGGATATTTTATAGGAATTTTCGATATGAATAAACAAAATCGAAAATTCGTCCTATCGTAGTAATGTTATACAAAATTCGGGGATAAAATTATAAATATATGTATTAGAAATGTTATATGAAGTTTGCACATCGAATCAAAAAGTTTTAAAACTAATCCGAAAACAATTACTCATATTTTCGGCCAAGTCACAGAGTTCAATTCCGTTCGGAAACGGAATTCAACCTAAAATACGCAAATTTGTCAGGTGTGTCCAGACTGTTGGCGACGCTACTATGCTGCGGTATGCTACAGCTAGGGCTTGAGATATTAGGGTGGATTGAATTCCGTTTCCGAACGGAATTGAACTCTGTGACATGGCCGTTTATGCTGATACGGCCACACTATGCAAATATTTGACTAAATAAGCGTTACTACCACTTTTGCTTAAGGTTGTTGGGATTTAACTTGGTTTTTATGTTACAAAAAAAATTAATTATGCTGCAGAAAGCTATTTTTATATAATTTTTATTAAATGCGTACCCATATTTAAACAAACATTGGAATTAAAGGAAATAATATATTAGTTTGTCTGTTGGTGACTTTTTACAATTATTTGCCAAGTGTGAACGTAGCTTAAGTTTAAAAACACACACCAGTGTTGCCACGGGAATAATAAAAAAGTTACGCTTTTCTTTCAAAATAGCTACGGTTTTCGTCAAAATTTACATTTTGAAATATTCCTTGAATAAATAGTAAATTTATGCAATTTATATAAAATAAATATATGTATTCCATATTTCAGTGATAATCTAGTATGTGATGGAAATCGATCGGATGTTCTATAAATTGCACGATAAAGTGGAATCGAATCTAAGTTCGAATAAAGTATTCTAAGCCTCGAAAAAAAATAAAAAAGCATCAATAAATTATCCATAATTTCCATCACATACCAGAATAACAAGACAACAAATTCATTTATTGAACTAAAAGATAACTTAGAATAAAAGTAGATAAACTCCTTAGTTTTCAAATAAAGATTTATTTGTTGAGGGTTAAGCAATGCCTTTATGCATTTCATTGGTGTTTTACCAAATCATCAGTAGTCTTCAACCATAGTTTTCAAAAGCTTCAAACCTCTTATCTTGTGCACAGGCTTTCAAAAGCGGTTTGGGAATTTAGTAAGCGTAGTAGGCAAAGAAACTTATACAAAACCCAACAAGCAATTTATATTCGATATGAATCTGTATAGACATTGCTTAACCCTCAACAAATAAATCTTTATTTTAAATGAAATTGGAAGAATATTTCAAATAATAAATTTAATAAATGCTTTTAAGTTTTCGTATTCATCTTCATAGTTAACTATTTTTCGTATGAAATATGACAACAAAGTTCAAAAGTTACGAAAAATGTAACAAATGCTTTTAAGTTTTCTTATTCATCTTCATAGTTAACTATTTTTCGTATGAAATATGACAACAAAGTTCATTTATTGATGTATGCAAGTGTATGATTGTTATGTTATTCAGGCGGAACTGTCAGTTTCTGTCTTAATTAATGAATCAAGTACTTTTTCAAAAATATTACTTTGTTTTTTGCCATGCAGCAAAAGTTACGAAAATTTGGTCAAATGTAACAAAATTATACATGTAATCTTGGGTCTTCAAAAGTTACGAAAAATGTAACAAATGTAACCAAACCGCAGCTCTCACGGACACATTTATAAATAAACTCTCCAGATATAAATGAGAGCTATTACAAAATCGGACAATGTGTAGAAGTGACGGATGAAAAGTTGTAGGTTAGACGATCTGCAGACTATTCTGTTAAACGTCTTAAATGATATTAATTTGCTATTCGATAATGTGCAGACTAGTTTGATATTTATTAATCGGAAAATTCAGAAAATGTGCACAAATGACATACCAGAAAATTGCCGACTATTGTGAAATGTCCAACGGCATTTTAGACAATTTGTTTGATTGTCTGGTAAAGTTTCAGATATTTCTGACGTTGACATGTCGGCAAAATATGTATGTTAATTTTTGCGGCTAAGTCAACGTTCAGACGATGCAAGTCTTATTGATCAGCTACTTATTTTGTTGGCGAGAGGAAAGAAACGGGCACACAACTTCATGTACTCATGCAATTCGTAATCTGAAAAACCCATTGCACAGGCACTTTACGTGCTAATAGAAAACTAAATCCTAAATCCATAATTAAAAAAAAGCTTACCAAAGGAGAACATATTTAATGTCGCAAAGGGAAGATATATGTATCTAAATGGAAAAATAAACGTGATGTAATTTGCATTACAACTGCTAATCATCCAAAAATGATTCAAGTGGCGAATAAACTTGGAAAAATTAAAATTAAACCCGAAGAGATTAGTAACTATAATAAATTTATGTCTGGAATAGACAGGAATGATCAAATGTGTGCTTAAGATTCATCACCACGTAAAACAATTAGATGGTATAAAAAGTTGATATTCCATTTTTTTGGATCTCGCAGTTTGCAATTCATATTATATGTATCTATACAAAAAACTGGAAAGAAAATTAAATATTTCGAATTTCGAGATATTCTTATCCATTCTATGATACAGTTGCCAAATAATGCTCAAAATGGGCGAGATTGTGTAGCATTGTGTCCCACTGCTGGAGGTGCACGAAATAAAAAAATTGAAACTCCAACTATTTCTGATAATAATCATTTTATTGAAAAAATTCCAGTACCTGTAGGAAAAAAGAGAAAGTCAACATACCAAAGATGTAGAGAATGCTCTAAACTAAAAATTCGCAAAGAAACTTCGTTCAGGTGCAAAAATTGTCCTGATAAAATTCCTCTTTGTCCAGGTCCAGCTTCGAAAAGTATCATAAGGAAGCTTGAATTAATTATTTATCTTCATAGTTAACTATGACAATAGTTTAGCTAATGATATTTTATTCACACTTCTTTGTTTACCAATAGTTCAACCGCCAAATGCCATTGGTTAACAATTAGTTACATGCTTTGAAACATGGTATAAAAAGTACCCAGGTGGTAGCGTAACTAGAGGTGCAAAACAATCGATGGTACTATCGATAGTTTTATTTTTAATGGACTATCGATGTTTTTTCCCACTATCGATACTATCGAAAAAAAATTTAATACATACATTCTGACCGCAGCAGTTGTTTAAAAGGCAAAACTGTCGATGTATTATTATTACCAAAATTATTGGATACTACTCGAGTTACTGTATATAACATTAGATTCGAAAAGCGATCCCATTATGACAAAATTTACAGTCTAGGAAGTTAACTATAATAGCTTCGCCAATTATATATTATTAAAAGATTATGTTTCTCATTACTTGAACCCGCATTTACCGCTAGTTTTTTTTATTGAGCTTATGATAATTAGTGGTGTAGGTAAACAAAAGTTTTAAATGAAATAGCATTGTCTGAACTATTGTAGTTAGGAGTATGTAGTGTGTATCTTTATGTCGGTCTGCACCATCGTAGAGCCCAAAGGTAGTTGGAAGTTTGTAGTGTTTATGTGTGTCTGTCTGCACCATCGTAGAGCCCAAATTTCTAGAACGGTTTATTTGAAAGGTGATTTTTATCAAAAGTGTTCTTAGTTATGTTTCAAGAAAATGCATGATTTCAGTAGCAAATAGATTTTTTAGACTACTTTTTCGACCCGAAGAGTATCAAAATTTTTGTTTTTTTAGAATTTTTGTTGAAAAGAGCGAATAGACCATGCATTTGATTCGACTCAAATTATGTATGTGGTCATACATAGTTTCGACCAAACGTATTTTAATGCACTTTAATGTAATGAACACAGACAGGTTTCATATTACGATAGCTATGACCAATTTCAAAAAGTTTTAAATACCGTAACACTGAAACAAAGCGTTAGATAAAAAACTACATACTTATATGTTAGTATTACTAGGAATTATGAAGTCATATATGTATATATATATATATATATGTATATATTTAATTTTTATCCGGCGGCGATGGCGATGGCCCTAGGTGTATGCAAATGCGGTGCAGCCCTTTCTACTTTGCCATTTATCTCAAAACCGGTTGATCCTACAAAATATAACTTGTTAGGAGATTGTATTCTCTATAGCTTTTATAAAAACCCTTACATATTAGTTATTGTAGATAAGAATGAGAGAGGCGAATGTAGCCCTCAAAATCAGCTTATAAATCTCAAAGTGCGTTTTGAAAACGCAAGTTTTGCATCAGTCTTAGTTGATATAAAAGATCATAAGGGGTTTTTACAGATGGATTAACATATATATGTATATATATATATATATATATATATATATATATATATATATATATATATATATATATATATATATATATATATATATATATATATATATATATATATATATATATATATATATATATATATATATATATATATATATATATATATATATATATATATATATATATATATATATATATATATATATATATATATATATATATATATATATATATATATATATATATATATATATATATATATATATATATATATATATATATATATATATATATATATATATATATATATATATATATATATATATATATATATATATATATATATATATATATATATATATATATATATATATATATATATATATATATATATATATATATATATATATATATATATATATATATATATATATATATATATATAGATATATATATATATATATATATATATATATATATATATATATATATATATATATATATATATATATATATATATATATATATATATATATATATATATATATATATATATATATATATATATATATATATATATATATATATATATATATATATATATATATATATATATATATATATATATATATATATATATATATATATATATATATATATATATATATATATATATATATATATATATATATATATATATATATATATATATATATATATATATATATATATATATATATATATATATATATATATATATATATATATATATATATATATATATATATATATATATATATATATATATATATATATATATATATATATATATATATATATATATATATATATATATATATATATATATATATATATATATATACATATATCTGTATATCCTTTAAATTTTCTTTATTTTGATGCCCCACTCGATAGGTTTGTTAAAATTTTTTTAGCCGTATTATGTTTTCGCGAAAAAAACCGCCATTTGGTTTTTTCTTTTCAAACGCTTATCTAAGAACACTTGGAGTCTTAAGACAAATTTATGCGATACCTTAACTGTCGAAATCCATTAATCCGTTTGGAGCACACGAGGTATTAAAGAAATTTACAAACATATGTACATACAAGAAACGCACGAAAAACATAACCCCTCTTAGCAGTCGGGTAAAAAGCAAGCAAAAAAAAAAGCATAGTGTGAAAGGCACTTACGAAATTTTGGATCATAGTTTGGAGTCTCCTTTATTTGATGATACATATTAACAAATAATGACATAAAAAAGTAATTGCTGATTATAGCTGTACAGGAACAGATATAAAATATTAATTGGCCGCGAATATCCTTCCAGTTGCCTTCCATAATATCGCGTATTATATTCTTAAGTTTTTTTGAGATAGTAAAATCTGTAACCAAAGAGTGTAAAATTATTATTATGGTTTTCTAAATGAATAACGCATTTTATAGAGACCTTTATGAAATATTTCTGATTTTGTTATAATTTCTTGTCCTTGTGCTTGGCTAAGAAGAACATATAACTTCCGTTGGTAACAGAGATAAAATATCATCTTAATTATCGATACAATAGTTTGTAGAGCTGTGCAGATACTCTTTTAAAAAGAAAAAATATCAATTATATATAATCTCTAAAATTTTTTTTAACATATTTATAAAGTATTTCGTCACCGAAAATTCAAACCACCCTATCTAACAAAAAATTAAAATCGGAAATTTCAATGATTCTTGTATATTAAGTTCAAATATATCTCCATGCAAAGTTTCAGAATTTTCCGACCAAATATAACGATTTAATGGCATAACCAGTTTTTTCGACCCGGGGATGCACGCTTTAAATATTTGGAGGAAAAGTCCTTAATGCGCAATTTATCGTCTACCTGGTCTAGCAATATGGACGAAACCTGCGGGAAATGTTTCAGCATGGGGGAGCAAATTTCTCCATCAATCTTGAAAAAAAATTACAGAATAAAACTGATGACAAACCCTTTTAAACAAGAATAAAATAATAATGTAGAAAATCACATATGACAGCGTTAACAATAGGAGGGGGGCGAATTTCTCCATCGATTTTCGACAAAAAAAATTATTGGACTAAACTTTAGGCAAACCATTTAAAGAATAATAATTTTGGTTATCAGTTAAAAATTACAGACTTAAGCATTGTGGATTAAAAGGGAGGGGGAGGGGGGGGGGGGGTCGCAAATTTCTCAACCGATTTTCGAAAAAGTTGTGGGACTAAGCAACCCCTTTCAAACAAAAAAGACTTTTAAAAATTGGTTGACAAATTAGAGAGTTAAGGAATTGGGGAGGGTATTGTCCCCACCGATTTTGGAAAACAAATTATGGGACCTAACTGCAAGTAAACCCTTTGAAACCAATAATTTTGAAAAACGGTTGACAAATGACAGAGTTATGCCTGGAGGACCAAAATATCCCCTCTAACCTCCCACGTTTTTCGGAAAAAGATGTAGGACCAAACTGTAACAAAATCCTTTCAAACAAAAAAATAATTTTGAAAATCGTTTCAGAAATGACAGATTTAAGAAATGGGGTGGAACATAGCCCCACCGATTTGGGAAAAAATGTGGAACCTAACTGCAAGCAAACCCTTTCAAACCAAAAAAGAATTTTAAGAATCGGTTCACAATTACAGAGCTAAGCATGATGGGTGTAGGAAATATCGAAAAAACAAATTATCGGACTAGGCCGCAAGCAAACCATTTCAAAGCAAAAAAGAATTTTAAAAATCGGTTGACGACTGACAGCGTTATGCGTGGGGAACTGAATTGCCCTCGCCCCTCCCTCCAACTTTCGAAAAAATTATGAGACCAAACTGCAAGCAAAAGCTTTCAAAGAAAAGAATTTTGAAAATCGGTTCACAAATGACAGAATTAAACATTTGAGAGGGGTGCGGGAGGTGGGGTAAAATATCCCCACCCGATTTTGGAAAAAAATTATGGGACCCAACTGCAAGCAAACCCTTTCAAACCAATAAAGAATTTTGAAAAACGGTTGACAAATGACAGTAATACATAGGGGGAGTTTTTGACCCATTTTATCCCCTCCCGGTGCACAATCCGCGATACACATATAGCCTATATTAATTTTGGCGCAAATATCTATCTGTGTACCTAATTTCACTTAAATCGGTTTAGCAGCTTAGCCGTGATGGCGTAACAAATGACAGAGTTATGCGTAGGGCGAGGTTTTGACCCATTGTGTTCCCTCCTGGTCCGAAATCCGGGAAACAAGTATAGATTTTATTAATTTTGGGCTAAATATTTATCTGTGTACCATTCAGGCGTGATGCCGTAACAAAAATCTGCAAACAAACAAATATGCACCTCATATTTATATAATAGTATATGTGCCCGCCCGATTCGCGCGCTTAAAGTTCGCTTTATGACTATAAGGTGTCTGTAAAATATAATAATCAGTGCTGACACGACCAAAAAATTATTACAACCAAAATTTTTGAAAAACTTACCAAATGTGGAAAAAATAACCAAATTTAAAAAGCATTGTTTTAGTTAAAAAAAACATTAGCGGAGTTCGATGTTTGATGCAAATGGTCTTGCCAAAGTGCAAATGCAAAATATCTTAGATTTTTTATGAAATACAAAGTGCACAAGATTTTCTAAAAAAGCTAAATTTCTAAATTGTATTTTCGCAAGACGATTTGCAACAAACAGTGAACTCTGCTATAAAAATTTATTTTATGTTGCATTGTAATCAAGCATGCACAGAAAAAAATATTTAATATTTTTCAATTAACGCTTTAATTGAAAATATAAAAAAATATATTAAATATTTAATATATTTAATTAAATTTTTAATTGTTTATTAACTATTACAACAAAAAATGACGCCAATTACTTTAAATAAATAAAAATCTTTTTTATTTGTGAAATATTCAACTTGGCGATTTCTTTTTTTGCATGCGTTTCTTGTTTTTTATTGAAGATAAACAACACTTTTATTAATAAGTTGTTATCATGGCACAACTAACAGGTACACCCAATTCTACAACAAGAGAAAAATTGTTGTAGAAAAGACTCTACTAGCTGTCGAAAACCGTTGGAAGACGACTGGGATTATCAGTTCACCTTTGAGATACGCCTTGGTTTTTATGTATCAAACCATAGTCATATGCTGTGCACATATACATTCACGGCCAACTATAACTATAATTAGGGGAAAACCCGTTTATAAGCTAAAGCAATAAAGAAACATTTTTAATAACCATACAAGCATAAAATTTTTAGTAGTGACCCTACGGTAAATGGAACTAACACAAAACAAGTCACGTGACCGGTCCCTAGGTGGTAGGGACCAGTCCGAGTTCTAACACTTCCAATGAAGCGGACCAGCCACTTTTACATGGGGATGGCCTAGGATGGGGTTAATTGATACTTTGTATGCACCTTGTAACTTTTCTCTGAACTATCTTATGGAGTCCTAATTGGTGTAGAATAATATAGTTTATATATAAATACTATTCCAAAATTCAGCTGCAATTATCGATTAATCTATTTTTTATCGTTACAAATCCAAGTAAAAATTGTATTTTATTTTTAAGCGGTGTCTTTGACAGGATTAGAACCGACAACCTCCGGCATGACAGGCTAGTACACAACCCACTCGACCACACGGGTACTTATATTTCAATTTTATAAATACTAGTTAAGCTGGAGTTAATATCTGAATATAGGCCTTAGATCCAAGTGCATCGAATTTGTTCAGTGCCGTTTACTACAATACTAGCAGCAGTACCAACTAAATTGACTGAAAATGGTTAATATGTGACCATTTACACAATATGTCTTTTTTCACCATTCACTACCCCTTATTTTTGGTACCAGTCTCATTTTCTCAAGTCATAGGACGAGTACTTTTGGATCATTTGTCACCAAATTTTCCGCAGGGGCAGAACAACTTGAGCCGGGCGTAAGAAAAAAATTTCAGTATTACAACATAAATATTACAAATTATTCTTTTGCAAAATCATTTCCCGTGTCTTTTACGGCAGGTTATAAAAATGAAGTGCTTTTTATGCGAAAACACATCCGACTGCACAGAGAAATATTTTGCACATATTAATCAACATGCCATTCCATTTGACATTGTATGTGAATGCAATAATAGCGGGTGCTTTCAAAAGTTTGATAGAAAATGTGACAAAGCATTTTGTGGGTGCCGGTAAAAAAAACGGAAAAAATTATTGATAGCGCCTGTCCTGAGATATGTGTTTCCGCATCAAATAATAAGTGCAGCGACAGTCCAACTAGTTCTTCTTATGTTATTCCAAAAACCTTTGATTACGAAAACAACCTAACAGAAATATATGATTCCGCAGCAAAATTTATTACAAAATTGCATTCAATTTTGAATTTTTCTCGATCCGATGCAAATAGTGTAAGAAATTTCGTGGAAAAATTAATATTATTTACTGTGATTACTTTTATTGAAAAGTGCCAAAATCCTAACAATTGTATTGAAAACTCTCTCTCAAGTGCCTTAAGCGATACAAAAAATTTATTTGATCATGTTAAATCCGACTACAAATTTGAAAAAAAAACTTTAAAAAACAAGGAAAAGTTGAGTGTTTTGGTATTGACACCGAATGTAATAATAGCGGTATACTAATGCCACTTGAATATCAATTTGAAAAAATTTTTGAGAAAAATAATTATCTCGAGGATGTTTTAGAGCATATGCAAAACTTGGAAAAAAGCGAAAAAATTGAGAATTTCATACAGGGTAAGCTTTAGAAACAAAAAAAATATTACTGTATCCAAATGAAACTTTAGTTCGATTTATATGAAGGCATTTGTCACTATATTTTATCCGATTCCTTACTGTATTTTGTTAAAACAATGAAATTTTGTACTTTAGAAGTTTTAAATGAACGTGTTAAGGCTTTCAAATATGATCAGCACGATAAGGGTAATGAGAAACTTTCAATAACACTACATGAATTAGAAAATCGTAAATCTAAAATGTCTGCAAAGCAGATGATGTCGTTTTGCCATATTTTACCCAAGACATGTTCAGTACAGGTACCACCATAACTAAAACAAATACAACACCAAAAAACACATGTATTTGGTTCGTAGAAATACCCTAGTAATATGTCAAATCCATTATCTGTGAGTCGCACACATTCATAAATCAAATTTACTAACACATGCCCGTTGTTGATACAAGAATCCCAGACATGTGTCAAAATCTATTGGCTGCGTGACGCACACATTCTCAAATTTACTAAAACAGCTGTTCTTGTAGTGGTACCTGTTCAATCTACCTTGATTTTACCATTTTATTTGGTGAATTTATTCCTAACGGTAATAAGGTTTTATATTTCTGTTAAGATTTTTTGAATTAATTGATGATATATTGTGTTATCAAGTTACGGATTCATTAATAGAACAAATAAAAAAGTTGAGTATATAAACAAAACATTTCAAGTTTTGTTTAAACGTCACTTAACATCGAAATTTCATTTCCTCCTTCACTACCCTACAATCATAAGTCAATCTGGACCGCCTAGAAATTATTGGACTTTCAAATACGAAGGTAAACATAAAGAATCTAAAATTTATTCCCACGTAATTACTTCTTGGAAAAATATTTCAAAAGGTTTTTCGTTTAAGCAGCAGATATCCTTTGCTGATATTTTATTTGTAACAGAAAACATAAACGACATTTCGTTAAAATCTTCATTTGTAAATTTGGATATAAAACATAACATAAGCAACAAGCTACAGATTTATACAGAAAAATTTTCTGTTTACTTAGAAGCAAGTATATGGGGCTACAGTTACAATTCGAAAAGCATTATTACATTTATTTATTTATTATTATTACATTTACAATTGATTTTAATTTATTTAAAGTAAAATGCATAGTTAAAACTACATTTGGCGAAATAATATTTTGTTGTAATAAAGTTTTAACTGAATTCAATACTCATTACTCAGCTTTTCAATATACAAATATTTCAAAAGAATATATGTACGTTTATAAACATGAATGATATTGTTGGACCACCAGTGAATCAAACTAAAACAGGTCATGACAAGGAATTTATAAAATTAAAAGAATTTTATAACAATATTTACTAGCAGCCAAATGAGCTAGAGATGTAAAAAATTGACTAGTTTTTAATGAAATATTCGATTGTAACATTTTTATTTTAAAAATTTATAGATTTCATTTGAGATAGTCTTAGAAATTAACTGGATGTTCGCCGATGTCGAAAGGGTTCTTTCTTTCACACAATTACATTTAAAATAAAAACTGAATTTTAGAACAGGCAGTAATTATTTGAAAAAGTGCTGTACGGAAGTTAATGCGACAACGAGCAATTTTGTAAATAATTTTTATTTTATTTATGCATATTTTATTTTTGAATTGAAGAAAAGCGTTAAAATATTGAATATCGATCACAAAAATATACTGGCACTTTATAACTTTAAAATGGACAATTCCACAAACATAAAAGATCTTTTCCTCAAATGGACCCTTCAGCATTTGAACGATCAATTTTTAGGTGACTAGATATTAATATGTATCTGTATAGAAACATGTTGGCTTAATTGAAAAACCGAATTTTTAAAGTTCTACGTTGATAACCATAAAAATTGTAAACAAAAATAAAACTTCCAATCGCTATCACTTGAGAGATTTTAAATATACTATTTTCATGGTTTTCTACTTAATCAAATGATCTGTGCACAAGTTTCTGTTTAAAAAATAGTTTGCTTACAGATGAAAATATAAATTTACCTACCATGAAAATACTACAACCACATCATATAAAAAATTATTTTCCACGTTGCGGACTGGCGACCAAGCTATTTTTGAACACGAGCTAAAAAGTGGAAATCGGAAATTAGATATGACAAAGTTGAAGCGAAAAATGTTGAAGAAAAAATTATTGCACATTTTCCACTGGCAGCGTCCATTAGTTTCGGTTTCTGATATATTATCAAACACTAAAACTGGTTTAAGCATTTTAAAGTTTTATGATAAAAACAATTAGGGAGTTCACAACAGCGTTCTAAAATGTGTCTTAACCCATTAAGGCCCGATCCATGATCCCATTGAGCTATAATGATGAAACTTTTAAAATTTAATTGTATATACCTAAATAAGAAAGAAAACAATTTTTAGGCAAATCGGATCAGTGGGGGCCCAGATAACCTCCGTTGCGAAAACGCAACGTTAGGCCTAAACGATATAAAAATTAAAGGCATTTGTAAACATTTTAAATTAAAATATTTTATTCACGTCTTTAGAAAAAAAAACTAAAAAGTATACATATACATTAAATATTTAAATCAATTATGATAGGCTGCAAAGCACTTCAGGTGCACTACTACGTCACATTTCTCACATTTGTAAATTGTTTGGCTGCTACATTGCCGACATCTCAAACGTTTTCCGTGGCGAATAATTTTATGATCGACTCGATCAGTTCGAATCATTGAATTAGTAACACTACTGGTGGTAGCTATTATCCTCTCACAATTTTCAGTCCGCAAAAGAGATTCAATAATAAACATTCTGAATTCTAGTTGAGGCATTTGAGCTTGTTTTCCCCGTTTTTGTAATAGGCAATGTAATTTCCAGGAGTTTACTAAAGCTGCATCTAGAGCATTAGTTAAAAGTGGCCAGTACCATTATTTTCCTCTGATTTGAATACGGTAGTTGTTCATCGCGTTGTCAAATAAATCAACACCACCCATAGTTTTATTGTACTCATATATGGCGTTAGGCATAGAAATCGTAATCATTTTTTTATTTTTGCGGTCGTATCTCTTAACTTGTTTCAGTGGCTCTAAAGAAACAAAATTTGACAAGATAGTGACTACAGAATTGTCATTCCAACGTATAGCACTTATCTCATTTTTCGGGTCATAACAGTAGTCATAACTTCCACGTTCTTTTTTCTTTAATACCTTGGGAGAGGATAATTTCGCATTACTTGTGCGGTTTTCTCTTACTGTACCTATTGAACTCACGTTGTGAATAACTTAAATAAGGAAATTGATATGGAGAACTTACCTGTTGCAAAATATCCTGCATTTTGCAAATTCGCCATTAGTTTGTAAGAGGTGAAAAAATTATCAAAAGTGATGGTATGCTGATTTGGTTTTTCAACATGTTTTAGCAGTTGCATGACGACATTCTCACCTAATCCAAAACCAGGAACTTTAGCGTATTGCCCAGCATATGGAATAAATTGAAATAAGTAGCTATCAGATGATCGAAGGCACCAGTATTTGTATCCGAATCTTATCGGCTTTCCTTTAATGAACATCTTACAAGAATGTCTTCCATAATATGCCACCATCTGTTCATCAATAGATAATTTATGAGAAAACACGCCAAATTGCATAAACTTCTTATTTATCATGTTGTTTAGTGGATTTACTTTTGAAAATTTGTCATCTTTGTCCAATTTGGTATTGTTACATAAATGGATGTTTGATTTAATACGTTTAAATCTCTCTCGTGTCATACTTTGTTTTACTAATTTGTTAGAAAATGCAGGACTTTCTGACCAATACAATCTTGTGTTGGGCATTGTGTTCACACCGGTTAGATACAATATACCAATAAATTTCTGAATTTCATCATAATCCGTTTTAAAAGTAAAGTCATTTTTGTCTACATTACTGTAACGATTACTGTAATCAACAATAAAATCAATAATTTCGTCATCATTGAACAACTTAAACAGTTGCATTGGATTAAAAGAGTTGAAGGAATCGTACAAATTTATGACTTTTTCATCACATATATCAACAGGACATCTTGAAAATTCGTTATTACGATGACGTTTTACCAATTAACAGATAATGGAGCTGACTGCTCTTCTTGTGCTTTTTTGTCTTGTTTGTCTTCATTGTACGTACATAACAACTCGACCTCACCTGCTACATCAGTTGGAAGCGTTCCTGGGTTATATAAAACCTGTTCATTTTCTTCAATATCTTCCGTATCAGTTATTTCATCCACTTTTGACGGTGGCAAAATTGCAATATCTATTTCAGAAGCATTTCTTAATTCGATTTCATCCTCATCGGAGCTATAATTTAAAATATCGTTGATCTCTTTTAAACTCAAAAACTTTTTACAAAACATTCTTTTTATTTGCTCTAGTATTTTCTCTAGTCTGCTTTAGCTCAATTCACCAACTGATTAAGATCTTAAAACATTTTTTGTATCAACTAAGCTAAGAAGCAATTAAAATTTGTACATATGCGAACTACCGTTACCTACACGAGACATTATGACGCCACTCAAAAAGTGAAAACACTTGAATAACAACAACTAACTATTAACATATGTATATACATACATATGTATGTATGTTTGCATAAATATGTTTTCATTTGATAATTTTATATAATTTGTATATCGCTTAGGCCCACTGTTGCGTTTTCGCATCACGAATATATCCAATCATAAAAATAGTGGCAAATGCCTAAGATAATTGGGATTTTCACTAAAAATAATAATATTCGTATGTCAGCTACCTCCGTCAAAAGTTTGAGATAGGTATATTATATATTACTGTATTTTTTTTTAACAATTTCTAAAAGTACCCAAAAAACAGGAAAAATTAAAAATTTAAATAAATTTTTTTTTATAAAAAAACTTATGTGTGATAAAAATCCAAAAAGAGGTCGATTAGATATTAAGCTAAATTTTATTTCTCTGTGCTTTATTACAATATCATGTAATCACAAAATGCCTGAGGGGGGGCTTAAGTGAACGTTGCGAAAACGCACGCAGGGCCTTAATGGGTTAATATAACGACGTTTCAATTTTAGTGTTTTATTATGGGTTGGCAAGTTTGTTGTTTTTGTTTTGCATGTAAATGAAATTTACTAACAGATGACAATTTTATACGTCCAAGAAGCATGTTTTTTTCAATGCGACAATATTTTAAATAGAGAATTTGTGTGTGGTTTAAGTGTATTGGTGTTTCTTTGCCATGTTGATAGGTACCAATCACTAACGTGCTTGTGTTGTTGTTTTGTTTGTTGTGTAGTTTGAGTTCGTGTTCTATACATCTAAATAGTGAGAAATATTCGGCAAATTTCGTCGTTACTTTTATTACTTTAATATGCTGTGCATTGTATCGTTGCTCACAATGAAATTTAAGGTGTAACGATATTGCTATTACCAAATTTTAAGATACAGATTGCGAATTCCCTAAATATTCAAGAAGAACACCGAACGTTATTCATAAATACAATCACGAAGTATTTAGATGTAAATGGGACCGATTGTTTCCTTTCCGAATGTGCCAACTTAGAGAAACAAATTGCATTTTATCTCCATCGGAGGAACTGGTAACTATTTCACTTCCAATTATGTTATTATTTATTAAAGTTTTGGTTTTTCTTTTTAGGCTTTTTATACTCATGGCAAGAGAGGTAAAATATATAACAAGTTGGCAAATTTAAAACTAGGGATGTAACGATACGCCGTTTTGCCGATCCGATACCGATACCGATACTTAAAAATAAATATCGCCGATACCGATTCCGATACCGATACGAATATTAAAATTGAGTTAAAGTTTAGATTAACAAAACTCAAGTGCAATTTTTTTATTATACAAAATTACAGTGTAAGAGATTATTAATATTTAAAATTGTTATTAACCCAGTATAAAAAATTGCGAGTATTTTTTAAGAGCTACATTTTCTTTGCTTCCAAAAAATCTTTATTAAAAATATGCAGATAACACAGTGCAACAGTCCAAAAAACACACGGACTTGACAGTATAGATTCGATTGTACTACCACGGTGTAGTAAAACCCTATACTTAGCTTGGCGAATTTGGTGACCAATTTCGTTTTATGAACCTCCAAAGTTTTGGAAAATCAGCGGGCCCTCAAAAAAAAGGTGTCATCAACTTTTGGCCAACAGAAAATTCAAACTCGGTGATACCGCTTAACTATATATGGCAATAATGTAGCTAAGAGTTCGCTAAACAGATTTATTACCATTTTATGCCAAAAAATAATTTTTTCGTGTACCTTTTTTGAAAAATTAAGGAAAAACATTTTTTTTCACTTTCCAGAATAACTTACAGGGACTCGTAATTTTTTATTAACAATATTTGGCAAAGTTGTAGCTACGGTAAAGCTGAACAACTTTTGTGAACATGTCAATACAATCTGAATGTATATGGGCACCCTAAACAGCCCAGAAAAACTAATTTCTACCTTAAAAGTTTTTACGAGTTAGGCTATATTTTTATTGCATTTTTTTTTGCTTTCTTTGTTATTGTTCCACTTCTTATGTTGCTGATTTTAGTATTTACTATTTTGTTTGTTGTTGTTTTGCCAAATAATGGTAATGAAAAATTTGGAGTTCCTACAAGTTATACTGAAAAAAGTGAATAAAATAACTTTTTTAACTTTTTTTTTTCAAAAAAGTACAGGAACATATTATTTTTCTGGGCACAAAATGTTAGTGAAACAGAACAAAGAAATATGCACTTGAATATACTATTTTCAAACAAAAATTTTTTTTAGCAGAAAAAAATTTTAATTCCTTTATAATTTTAAAAAATTCTCGCCATACTCGCATTAAAAAAATTGTGAAAATGGGTAATTTCTTATCCTTTTTCTTGAGGAAAAATCATTATAGAACACCGAAAAGGAAATTTGTCCGAGCATCGCTTCCAATTCGGTGATTGGTAATCGAAAAACAGAACTTCTTGCAATGGCAAGGATATGTAAAACTAATTAGAAATGATCCAAATTTGCAATACTTCCGGATCGCGAACTCTACATTTTCATGACATCTTTGGAGTGTCTTTTTTTGCTGGAATAAGATTTTAAAAACAACGAATTGAATTTGAATTCATGGTAAAATTAACAAAAAATAAATAATTTTTTTACAAAATAATAGTATAAAATATTATTAATTTTTAAAATTGATATTAATAAGATTTAAAAAATAACGAAATGAGTTTAGTTCATGGTAAAATTAACAAAAAATAAATAATTTGTCAGAAAAAAACTCTGAAAAAATGTTTAAAAGTATCGTCGTATCGACAGTAAAATATCGCCGATACCGATGTATCGGAAAATCTGAAATATCGCCGATATATCGGTATCGGTATCGGTATTCGTTACATCCCTATTTAAAACACAAATTTAAAAAACCTGATACTTCTACTGAGGAAAAGTTTGAATATGGTAAGTAAAAACTTTTTTTTATTAACAAATATTATTGCTTTTAAAAAATTTGTTTTTTGAGATATTAAGTGCATTCGTAAATTCATTAATTATGCAAATTAATCAAAGTTCATTTACAGTGTAAAAATGTTCAATTAGAGCGTGTTCTATTTTGAACTGACAAAGCACCTGACATCAGCTGTTTTGCAAGTCAATTGTTTGTGGCACCAAGAATATAGTGTTTGTTATTCGGCAATTATATACTGAAATCTATTTATTTATACATATTCTTAAAAAAATATAATAAAAATAGTTTAAATATAAATTGAATACAAGAACACAAAACTCTCGCGAAAAATAAAAAAAATTATCACAAGACAAGCTGTTGTAAACTATTGTAGGTTATGTCAGATGGAACTAAAAACATAAGTGTGAAACAAAAATTATAAACCACCTGTAAACTGCCAATTTTGACAGACATGCACAATTACAGATGGATCGTCAAGCTGACAAAGCCACTCTAAAGTGCATAATGTGTAAAAGTATCTTAAGCGAATACGACAATGTTTTTTCAGTAAAGTTTGCTCACACTATTCTGCGATCTTTCAAATTGGCCAAAACAACACAATTGCTATGGTATGACACTGCA
This sequence comes from Panzeria rudis, assembly GCA_956483635.1. Taxonomy (NCBI): domain Eukaryota; kingdom Metazoa; phylum Arthropoda; class Insecta; order Diptera; family Tachinidae; genus Panzeria; species Panzeria rudis. Next base: position 115,896,434 of record OY101448.1, read on the forward strand.
TCCCATGAAGGAGCTGAACACTTTTCACATATCATTGTTTTAAACTTATGTTTCATCTCCTGTAGTTTCGCACTACTATCACGCTGTTTATATTTGCTTATTTCATTAATTTAAGAGCAAAATGTTTAGTAAAACAAAGTAATTTTGATAACTATTCCAAAGATTTTTTTAGAAAAACATAAACATAACAAAATATTTAACATGCTTGCACTCATGATACAACAACACAAAAGAAAACTGTCAGCGCAGCTGTGTTATGTGCATGATACAATCATTGCAATATGCAATGCAATATAAGCATTGCTGATGTAAATGTACTATTATTCAAAAAAAATTTAATTTATAAACATTCAATCAAATAAATTTTGTATGGAAATTTTTCGGGCTTAAGTCTTATAAAACAAAAATAGTTTTTATGAATAAGTTCTCAAATAAATAACAACTTTTATTTTAATTTAGCCCCTTATTCTGAACTTTGTGACAATAGACAAAACTATAACAAATCACAATTTTTACCCTAGGTCTCCACGTAGCCATTTTTATTGTGGCAATTGCAAAGCTACATATACAACATACAACCTAAAAAAAGGAATTTAATTTTCAGTATGGAATTTTACAATTGCCGGCAATAAAAATTGCTACGTGGAGACGAGCACTTATATTTTAAGCAATGTAAAAATGAGCTTAGAATAAGGGCTTAAGTTTCTCATTATTTTGCATTTATTAGTAAGAACATTTTAAATGTAAAATAATTACATTTCTTGTTTTGTAATTATTATTTAACTATAAAGTGCAAATAATCTTTGTATGTATTGCAATCAAGGTTGGCAAATGGTATCGTAAAAATACCGTTACCGACTCAAATACCGTTAAAATTAGATACCGGCATCACTACCGATACCGAAACCCATTTCGGTTAGAAAAATATCGGTATCCAAAATACCGGTTACGTATATATGTATATATATATATATATATATATATATATATATATATATATATATATATATATATATATATATATATATATATATATATATATATATATATATATATATATATATATATATATATATATATATATATATATATATATATATATATATATATATATATATATATATATATATATATATATATATATATATATATATATATATATATATATATATATATATATATATATATATATATATATATATATATATATATATATATATATATATATATATATATATATATATATATATATATATATATATATATATATATATATATATATATATATATATATATATATATATATATATATATATATATATATATATATATATATATATATATATATATATATATATATATATATATATATATATATATATATATATATATGTATATATATATATATATATATATATATAGTAGTTCTTCTCTTAATTAATGAATCGAGAACTTTTTCCAAAATATTACTACGTTCTTTGCTATGTACCAAAAGTTACGAAAATTTTGTTAACTATAACAAAAATATATATGTTACGTTGGGCCTTTAAAATTACGAAAAATGTAGCAAATGTAACCGAACGGCATCACTGGTACATACATACATAAGGACTGTTCAATAACTGAAAGTTGTTACTAATTGGTACTAGTTGTTACCATAGTTGCCATATAAAATTGTCAAAAACGTCAAAATAACTATCCGAAATCGTCACAAATTCGTCAAAATTTGAAAAACACTTTTTCGAGGTTAATAAAACAAATTTTGTATGGAAACCTGGTTTATAAGCAGAATAATAATGTATTATGAATAACATTATAAATAAATTAACTGTTTTTACATAAAATAAACGTTACGTAATATGTGAATAGGCCCTTAGTGAATTATTTAGAAGTTAATATACATACACTCTGAACCATTATTTAAAATTTAGGATCATATATTGTCTAAAATTTAACAAAAAGTTTAATACGGCTATGGCTCAATGGTAGATACGTCGATAGTCTGACGTATCTACCATTGAGCCAGGAGGTCGCGGTTCAAACCTACACGCAGCCAGTCAATTTTGTTAGTAAAAACATTTTGTTCAAAAATAATACGTGTGTAATTTTAGGTCGATAATAATAGACCTAATTTTCAACAAAAGTGTTTTATAGTGGACATACACATTAATTAAAATATGTGCATATGACAGGCTTAGTGCAATAACTCTTTAAGCCTTAAAAACAAAAAATGAATAAATCGACTTTTAAGTTTAAACAAATTATTTGCAAAATAATAGAACTATTTACAAAATACTAGAATTTATCAAAAAATTTCTCTAGAATACAATGCTATGATACCTAGCAAGAGAATGAGCACATAAATCGAAATTTTGATTTTGTGTGGCTTATTGAGTTATTGCACAAAGCCTTTCATATATTCACAAGATTTTATACGTTTCAATACTAATTTAATAGTGCAATACCAAAAACTTGCAGAATTTAAGTCCATATGTGCATACATACGTATCGCTCTTTTAATACGTATCGCTCTTTATGCATAGAAAAGTTTTCAGAAACAAATCTTAACCTAAACCAAAGTTATAACTGGTAAAAAGCTAATAACAGCCATATCTATGCTAACATTTTTAAAACTTTAAATACATTTCGCCAAGCTACACTTTTTTGAGATATGTGATACCAATATATTTGTAAAACTTACAACAGCGGAGTTCAGAGTTTTTTGTGAAATACAACAGCAAAATGCAAAAGAATTCATAAAAAATCTGCGATAATTTGCTTTTTTGCAAAACTATTTGCATCAAACACTGAACTCCGTTAATTTCTTTGTAAATATTTAAGCATTGCTTTCTACAGTGTTTAACATTTTCTACATATGATATACATCCATATATATGTATGTATGCAGCAGTTGATAAATTATGGAGAGGAAGAGATTTAATTAAACTCTGTAATAATACTAAAAATATCTACATAAAAATAGTTAAGTATGATATAACTATCCTTTTTACTCCCTACTTTTATTACATATTGTAGCCAAAGCTGCGAAGTTCTCGATCAAGTTCAAAATTCTTTTAAAAGTTCTAAAAAATGGTGTCAACTTATAATTCTTAAAAATCGTCAGATTTATGGTGAAAGTCGTCCAGTCGTCAAAATGCCATTTTTGACACCCTAATTCGCCAAAATGACGATAAATCGTCAAATATGGCAACCGTGGTTATTACTGGAAAAAGTTCAAGTACTCGAAAAACTAGCACCGAAAGAGTGAAAAAGAGCCTAAAACGTTGAGAGAGAAAAAATTTTTTTAAAGTTTTTGCTAGTAAAAATTTTACTAGCAGGAATTAGCCAAACAGCTGTTTATATCTTTTGTTTACAAAATAAATGTTTGAAAATGTCAGGAAAAATTTTACTTTTTCTAATTTTAATGAATTATTAAGAAATTGGTCATTTTTAATTAATATGATTAATTCGAACGTATTTGTTTTGTGAATCCAAATTGATTATTAGGCTATGGTTCGCAACGTTATATTCGGAAAGAATTTTTAAGAAGTCAAAAATATTAAATACGGTAAGATTCGATATTTTTCTTTAATTTAATTTAATTTAATTAATTTAAAGAGTTTAAAACGCTTGAATTGTGTGGCAGAAAATTGGTCACCTTAAGGCTGAATCATAAAGGCTTTACTCGAACTATGTGAGTCAAATATAAAAAAAAACGTGACAAGCTCCTGCAAAGAACAAATTGAACTAAATTGGTTCAAATAATCCACAATTACATGGAAATCAACTTTATTTCTACTGTTTGCAGATATTTTAACTAAAAAATTCTTATTTACAAACAGTTTGAGTTGGTTTGGTAGTTTTTAAGTTACGCTACTATTTGTAGCGAATTATTTGGACCGGAAATTTCCATATCGCCATGACAGAAAGCCGGAATTCTTAAATTCCTCTCTTGTTTTCTTTAGTGTTCCACCACGATTTCAAAGTACGCTTTCTTAGAAAGCTAGGTTAGGTTATCAAAATAAAGTTTTTGCATGCGATTAACAACCAACGACACGAAACAGTAACTCGGCACCGTTAACTGCCACCAACTTGCTAATCGCATGCGGGGGGCATGGTGAAATAAGTATACAGGTGACCGCACAAGGGAAACAAAAACAACAATACAACAAAAAAATAGATGATGCTTGTCAAAAATATATACGTGCTGGACGTGGATTATGGACAAAACTAGTAGAGTAAAACATAATCAGGTGACGTTATGCAGCCACCTGTATACTTATTTCACCATGGCGGGGGGTGAGACGAAAAACTCTCGAAGGCCAATAAACGAACAGTAGCCTGGCTGCATTTACGAAGTAATTGCCAACGACGCGTGATGTTAACTCGCCCAGAGCTGCTTTACGACCCTGTACAAACAGTTGTGTTTTTATTTCTGCTATTTAAATACTTTACACGTAAAGCGTAGTATGGAGTTCTTACTGAAATTCAGGTTTGGAGTTTTGCATTTATTTCTACACGAAAAAATAATCGTGTAGAGTTCTATACAGAATTTTGTTTGCATACACACAAATTTATATATTTTTTAATTTACAACACACAAAAACAATAAAAATTAATTACAATGTACAAAAAATTAGAAATGTCAAAAATTCCGTGAACAAGCAATTGTCTGAACATTAATTTTTGTTTCAGTTGATGGAAAAAATTCTCCACTTATTGTTATAACATGCCTGTAATAGACAATAAATACCAAAATTCGGTGTACTTTTCTTTTGGAACTGCGCACTAGTAAACGGAAATATCTTTAACAAGTTTACCAACCTGAATTTCAGTTTGTTTTTTTTACACATATTTCTTAAAGCAGCCTGAATTTCAGGCAGAGCTGCATACTACGCTTAAACCTTCATTTCCGGACAGTTAAAATATAAACCTTTTTTTACCCGACTGCGCGACGCAAAGAAGGGTATTGTCAATCGATTCGTCTTAATCCGGGGAGTGTCACTAAAGACATGACAGTAGTCATTCAATTCAATTTAGCGGCCGACAGACGCCATTTTGTTTATACGAAAAAAATAAAGAGTCGGCAAACTGTATCAAAATGAGTATCAATCGATAGGTATTTGAAAATCATCTTTATGCTTCTCTTATGATTTTTAATTTCGAATAACCCGTTAGGATCTTTAACGGTTTAAAGTTGGTCGCATCCAAAAAAACCCGATTTCGTAGGTAAATCAAAAAAAAGAGAACATTAAACAAAAACGGTATACGAAAACCAAAAACCCAACAAATAAAGCTAAATAAAAAAATTAAATAATAAAAAATAAATTTAAAAAATCAAAAAACCCCATTGTGTAAAAAAACTAAAGAGGAAATAAAAAATAAATTTAAAAAATCAAAATGCCGACTGTGTAAAAAAACTAAAGAGGAAAAAACAAGTCCAGTTGTCTATAATTCTGCTAAATAATGTTGAATAACTACAGAATTGAAATAGTAAATTATAATGTGGAACATGGCGCCATTTAAAGTCGGGAGGCCTTCAAAATCTAATCTTCAAATCTTCTCAATAATGCCTCCCGACTGCGAATGGCGCCGCATTATAATTTACTATTTCAATTATGTAGTTATTCAACATTATTTAACAGAATTATAGACAACTGGACTTGTTTTTTCCTCTAGTTTTTTTACACAGTCGGGTTTTTTGATTTTTTTAATTTATTTTTTATTTCCTCTTTAGTTTTTTTACACAGTCGGGTTTTTTGATTATTTTAATTTATTTTTTATTATACTAATTTGCGTTCAAGATCATATACCTCAAAATGATAAAATGTTCATATATATTTTACGATATGTTTAACTCTTCATACAAAGTACTAACAGTTAATGTAAAGTTTTTTGGGTCTGTTTGTGTAACTTTCAAATTTTCCTAGTAAAGCGTAGTATGCAGTTCTCACTGAAATTCAGGTTTGAAGTTTTGCATTTATTTCTACGCGGAAAAATAATCGTGTAGAATTCTATACAGAATTTTGTTTGCATAAACACAAATTTATATATTTCTATATACTTATTTTATATACTATATGGAATATAAACATAAATAAGAAAAAATATGGCTGCCTTCCTAAACGTCTGTATGCAACGTCAAATCAGTGCTTAAATTAAGCAATTATACTTTACAACACTGCAAATCAAATGCATTGTCAATAGAAAGCATTGCCAATTTAAGTAGTGCGCTAGTTCCGTTTCAAAACTGCAAAACAAATGACTTTAGGAATGCAATACTTTGTCAAAGTTTGCACGGTTGCGTTTGGGAATACGTGACATTGTTGAACTGCAAGGCAACATGCGTTTAGGAAGGCAGCCTATCATGCATACTAACACAAGCACATACATTACACCATAGCAATGATCATGCAGTAATACTTAAAGATACTTGCATTACATCATAGTTAGAGATAAAGAGAGACAACTACCCTGCAAAAGTTTATGGGCCACGTAGTCCATTTCAGTTGAAATGGACTAGTTACAGCATGGTCCTATGTAATGCAGTAATGGACCATGTCATTTGCAAGCAAGAGTTTGTAGTTAAGCGACAAGTGTTCGCGTTGTAACGATTGCAAATAGTATATGCAATCGTCAAAAAACGAGCACTTAAGTGCTCCATCAAGTAGTGACATAGAGTAGTTTCAAAACTAACCTCATGTAGGTGCTCCATGGAGCAGTTACATAGTGGTAGTTTTTGGGATAGTCCGATGCAATAGAAAGATGGACTACATGGTCCAGTCCTAGGACATTGCAATGTTAAATGGATCACTTTTTTCATAAATTTGTAACCACTTGTAACTAGTCCTGGTCCCTTGTGGAGTACTCTATACACGCGTGTATGGAGTAGTCCCAGTTTTTGCTGGGTACATTCCAGAAAGTGGGGGAACTTACCAGAAGCAGACTATAAATTTATAGTCTTTGCCAGAAGGTTTTATAGTTTACAATATAAGGCCGGCTGCCGGACGGCAGTTATTCAGTGTATTTCTGAACTTAGACGATTAAAGATCGCCAAGAAGAGTGAGTTGCTACATAGCGTTTAGTTGTACGTATAATAATCAAAGTTAATTAATTATTAAACAGTGCTGCCGAGAAGTTATTTGTAAAAATAAATACCCGTGATTTATTTTATTGCAATTCACAGAATCCAACAATATCGTTTTTATATAAAGGACTAAAAACGTAACAATATGTTTAAGTTTAAGACACAAAGAACTATGGTGAGCCATGTCGAACGCTCTGGAACGATCGAAGAGAACTAAAAATGTAACATTACCGCACTCTACCTGTTGTCTTATATCTTCAGCAACATCCACAAGAACCATCATACAACTATGATTTTTACGAAAACCAGATTGCCGATCAGTCTGCATATTATTGATTGCAAGATATTGTGTAACTTGATTATGAATTAATCTTTCACAGACTTTGGATAAAATTGGCAAGATTTCTATGGGCCTGTAATCAGAATTGGATTTAGGAATAGGAATAATTTTAGTCAGGTTCAGGATACTGGTTTGTGGTAAAAATCTTGTTAAAAACAAATGTTTTAAGAGGAAAAATTGGAACAAGAATCTTCAATCTATCCCATCCACACCAACACATTGGATTTTATTGATAACGGACCGGATAAGACATCAAATTGCCTTACGTTGGTGAAATTTAAATTATTGTGTGAGATGTCATTAGCGAAATTATAGTAATCAGTATCTGTTGCCACATTCGAAATATTTAAAAGTTGGTTATTTAGGGTGTTTGCGTCGATAGCACAGAGCTTTTGGCTACCAGGTTTGCCAGTGCCAATTTCACGAATCGTTTGCCAAGTTTTCTTCGAGTCTATGGCAGTGGAGAACTTTCATGCATAGGCCGACTTCATAAACGCCACAATGCATTGCAGTGATGCGACTTCACATTGTTTACAACAACAAAGCTTATACAACTTTTCAACACTGCAATGCATTGTGGCGTTTATGAAATCGGCCATAGTATTCGGATTTTGCTTTTTTAATTAGCCCATTCTTCAACGTGGCGTGTTTGGCCGAAAACAGCTGTCCAGATCAAAGATAGATTCTCGTGGTATGTTCGGCTGAGTTCCGTTGTTCTTTTTATATTTAAAATTTGAATTTTTGTTTGTTTTGTTAGATTAAATTCAGTTTTTTTCGAATTAGGTGGAGAAACCGCTCCCGAGATACTGAGCTAGTGACAAAATCCGCACCTTAAGTGTATTATGCAATTCTGCCTGAATTTCATGCTGCCATAAGAAGCATTTGTAAAAAAACATACTGAAATTCAGGTTCTAGCAATTTGCAGGCAAAAAGTGGAGGGACCGAGGGATCCCTCGAGACCATTGTCGTTAAATTTATAAATCAATTTTAAATTCTTCGTACCATTCAAATATCGCAATATATGTTTGAGTTTTACCATATGCTCTATGTGGGGATCATAATTACTCTGAGTCATTTTCGACACAGAGTGCAATATATCTAGTCTAGTAGATATTGCTTGGTACATCAGCGTACCAACAAGTGACTGATTGTCGTTGATCAATCCTTTCACAATTGCCATCACAGTTCACTTGATAACCAGGTTCTAATGACACACTTACAGGTTTACATTTGTCCACACCATATTGTTCCAAAATATCTGGCTTAACTTGAGTGGACCTGTATTGCCCTCAATCTATATTTCCATCCCTAGAAAATACTTTAGAACGCCTTTATCTTTCACTTCGAAATTATCGGCAATTTGTTTTTTCACTTCTTGAGCAACTGCTCGCAACAATTAAATCACGAGCCGGCAAAGAGAGTCACATGGGGTTTTTTACTCTTTTACTCTCACACGTATTTACTCACACGTTTTAACTAAAAGTAAACAAATTCAATCAGTTTGGCATGGAAATTCAAACAAGCAGGTTGTGTTATCGCTTGTTTTGTTTGTGTTGTTGCTTTTTGTTGGATATACACTAAAAAAAATGCTTAATGATAATGAACAATATGAATATGATTTTTTGTTTGCAGAAAATTATTTCGGCAAAGCAGAATGCTTGGTATGCCAACGAACAGTATCAAGGATAAATTTTTTTTAGGAAGGCATTTTCTTTTATGTCACAAAGAATATGAAAATATTACCGGTGACGAAAGAAAATCTTTAATTTTAGAATTAAAGAAAACGTTTTATGAAAAAATTATTATTGCTGCTGAGAAATCAAAAGGTGAGGAAATAAATGAACCCAGTTCAAGAAAAAGAGCATCATTCGTTGTTGCTGCATCTCTTGCCAAACGTTGCCGCCCTTTTGATGATGGCGAATTTTACAAGGAGCTAAGCAATGAAGTTTTAGAATGCTTTGGCTAAAAGGCCGAAGAAATGCGCAGGATTATTAATGAGATACCCTTGTCCGCTCGAACGATTACTCGTCGAACGGAAGATATTAGTGGATTCATCTATTCAAATATTAAGAAAAGAATTCTTAATTGCAAATATTTTTTAATATGCTTAGATGAATGCAATGATATTAACGACATATCTCAATTACTCATTTGTTTAAGAACAGTTGATGAAACTTTTGATGTCCATGAAGAAATGCTAACCTTAATTGGTTTACATGGCAGTGTAGAAGGAAAACGTATTTTTGATTTGGTAAATGAAGAGGTTGCAGATAAAACTAAGATTTGCTCTGTATGTACTGATGCTGCCAATGTAATGGCAGGGAAAAAAGAAGGCTTTGTAGGGCATTTGCTAAAAAACAATTTTAACATTTCTGTTTTTCATTTTATAATTCATCAACAGGCACTATTTGCAAAAAGTCTGAATACGTTAAATACAATGAAAATTGTGGTTAGAGTTGTCAATAAAATTCGAGGCGGACATAATGCTTTGACGCATAGAAAATTCAAGACTTTTCTTGAATTTTCTATGCGATGGTTTCTCTGATGTGGTACTGTACACCGAAGTTAGATGGCTAAGGCAAAGGGCGTTGTCTTGAAAGGCTATTTAGCCTTCGAGAAGAGGTTGCTAATTTTTTTGAAAGCAATTTGCAAAATGAAACAGAGCTGCTTGGATATTTGAAAGATAATGCTTTTTTATTAGACTTTGCATTTTTAACCGATGTAACAGAATTTGTCAATCAACTTAACCTTCAGTTGCAAGGGAAAAATAAAACAATTTTTGAGCTTTTTCATGCAGTTAAACAATTTATAAGTAAGAATAATGGAAATTTCAACTCAAAGTTTAAAGGAAAACAATTTAAGTAGCTTAAAAAGCACATTTGAAATGTTTAGTAAATTTTCCAATAGTAGTAAATTAAATGAACATATTAATGTGCTTGAATGTTTATTAACCAACTATAATAGTCGTTTTTCTGATTTCCGAAAAATCGAAAATATAATTGAACTGCATAATAACCCACTGCAATGTAATATTGAAAACCAAAACGAAGATTTGAAAGAAGAACTCACGAAAATGCGAACAGATTTAATTTTACCTCTTGCTACCGGAATAGAGTTTTGGAAAAATATTTATGAAGCTACAAATCCTAAAGTAAAAAATGAAGTTTTTAAATTATATGCAATGTTTGGATCGACCTACATTTGCGAGTCTGCATTTTCGGTGTTAAAATGCATTCAATGTAAAAGAACCCGTTTAACGGATGAACCCGTTGAAAATCGACTACGCATAAAAAGTTTTCCATACGAAATTAACATCGATGATGTAATGCAAAAAGTAAACTAATTTTTTTTAGTTCACCAGCAACCCGCATTTGCATGAGTTCTCCTGTGACATCTAGATTTTAGTTTTCAATATTGCATTGCAGACGGTTATTATAGAATTCAATCATATATAAAATTTTTCAAAAATCTAAAAAGCGGCTATTATAGTTAGTTCATACGCACTCGAGTGAATTGATGTGTTTATTTAATTAACTACTGTTGGAAATTCATTAAAAATGTTAGATGTTCTTTTTCAGATATTTAAATTGTTTTTCTTTATATTATGAACTATAACTTAAATTTTCATAAACTGTTTTACTGCAAAGACTAGCTCAAATAACGTGAAATTTTTTACTGTGAACTGATTGATAAATATTGACATTTATCAAAAAGAAAGAATAACGTTTATCTTTCAAATATTTAAATAGTTCAGTTTCATTTTCTATGTGTCAAAGCACTATGGAATGTCTATACTTTTTTAAATATGTAACTTTAACCGCAATTTTTATTGTATTCATTAAATTATGCTATTTGTAAATAATGGCTTCTAATGAAATATGAAAGGAAAAATAAGAATATTGAAAATATTTTTCAACAAATAGCCTGCAAACTTTTTTCCTGCATTTAAGATATATATATATATATATATATATATATATATATATATATATATATATATATATATATATATATATATATATATATATATATATATATATATATATATATATATATATATATATATATATATATATATATATATATATATATATATATATATATATATATATATATATACATATATATATATATATATATATATATATATATATATATATATATATATATATATATATATATATATATATATATATATATATATATATATATATATATATATATATATATATATATATATATATATATATATATATATATATATATATATCTATATCTATACTATATATATATATATATATATATATTATATATATATATATATATATATATATATATATATATATATATATATATATATATATATATATATATCTAGATTTTAGTTTTCAATATTGCATTTTTTTCTTTCGGTTATATGTATTTATTTATTGTATCTTCAATAAAATTGAACTAACAATAAGTAATCAAATCTTAATTCTAAAATTTTAATTTTTAAGTCCAGCCAGACAAAAATATTTGTTTCAGCGGTTAGTTGTTTGGTTGTTTACGTCTCTCGTGTTCGGCTGAGAGCAAGAGTGTCCCTCCTTCTCAGCCGAGTGTGGCCTCTAAAGTTAATGATGTTTCGGGCTAGGGGACTTGGGTGTAACTCAAGTCTTTTTATGTAGCTGGTCACGTGTTTAGAAAACACTGTCTTAACCGGCGGCACATCTAGGTCTTTATGAATTCGCTTGTTTCTGACATACCATGGGGCTGCTGTAATCGTACGGAGTATTTTATTTTGTTGCCTTTGAATTTTTTCTACATTTGATGCCGTGGCAGTGCCCCGTAACTGGATTCCGTAGGACCATATTGGTTTTAGAATGGAGTTGTATAGAAGAAGTTTACAATCTAGGCTTAGAGTAGAGTTCCTTCCAATGAGCCAATTCATTTGAGCTACTTTTAGTTTCATTTGGGTCACCTTTGCAATTATGTGTGACTTCCATGTTAGACGACGATCAAGATGAACACCGAGATATTTTACTTCAGTGTGTTGAGGTATAGTTTGGTTATTTATTTGTATAGGTGGACAGGTTTCTTTGCACAATGTAAAAGTAATGTGTAGACATTTTTGTTCGTTAATTTTTATCCGCCATTGTTTTAGCCATTGTTCCAACTGGGGTATATAATCTAGCAAATTGCGGGTGGCTTCTTGATGGCTTTTGTGAACACTTAGAAAAGCTGTATCATCAGCGAATGTTGATATGTGTATCTTACTGCTTACCGGCAAGTCAGAGGCATATATCAGATATAATACAGGACCGAGGATGCTGCCTTGAGGAGCTCCGGCTTCAATGGGTTGCGGAGGGCTTTGAAAATTACCTTCTTTAACAACAAATTTTCGCTCAGTTAAGTAGCTTTCTAAAAGTTTGAGGATGTTTTCGGGTAGGTTTTGCTTTAGTTTATGTATTAAACCTTCGTGCCATACTTTATCAAATGCCTGAGAAACATCGATGAAGAGCGCAAAACAATATTTCTTTTCTTCGAAGGTTTTTCTGACCACGTTCTCGAGTCTATGTGTTTGTTCAATCGTACTATGTTGTCTCCTAAAACCGAATTGGTGGTCTGGAATGCATCCAGTACGATTCAGTATGGGTGTTAGCTTACTCATAAGTAGCTTTTCAAATAGTTTTGACATGTTAGACAACAGGCTTATAGGACTCCACCTTGGTATGATCTTTGCCTGGTTTAGGTATCATGGTAATCAGCGAAACCTTCCATTCTGCGGGATAGCATTTAAGGCGCAAAATACTGTTAAAAATAAATAGAATTATCCGTTTTGCAGTATAGGGTAGCTCTAAGAGCATTTTATTGCTTATTTTATCAGCGCCTGGAGCTTTTTCCGAGTTTAAGCCCGCAATATAGTGTTCAATCTCACGAATGTTGAACCTCAAAGTAACATCTGGTATAGCGAGGACTGGTGGCAGCTCAACTATAGTATCAGACGTATTTGGAGTAAATACTTTCTGCAAGTGGTTTACAAACAGAGTACCTTTTTCAGCGTCAGTTCTTGCCCAGTCTCCATTCGAAGCTCGCAATGGAGGCTTATATATCACTGGTCTTTTGAGGCCTCGGGCTGCTCTCCATAGCGAATAGTCTGTTTGAGGTGTTGCGTCGAGCCCATTTAGAAAGTTTTGAAGAGAAGCGGTTTTTTGATATTCTAGTAGAGTTTTCAGCTGTTTAGTACATTCCTTCAGCCTAGATTTTAGCTGAGGGGATCTGTAGCGTTGCCATTCTCTACGAAATCTTCTTTTTTCGGAAAAAAGCCGTTCTACATCTGCTGAAAAAATTTTATTATATCTCACCTGACGATTTGTGGTAGTAGCATTTAGAGCAGCTTGCTTAAGGTTTGCCTCAAACATTCTAATAGAGTCATCTATGTCAGCAGGCGTTTTTAATGGAATATTTTCTGGGCAATGAGCACTCAAATATTTTTTGTATTTCAACCAATTTATACGTGTGGTTGTCATCGTTAAATCACAAGTGGGTGAATATGTTGTATGTGAATATATAGTGACAATAGTTGGTGAGTGCTCTGAAGACAAATCTAAAGATGCTTCAACTTGGATCATTTCGCTGGGCACACCCTTTACTACTCCAAAATCAATAACATCAGGTATTTTTCGGCGATCTGTTGGCCAGTAAGTTGGCTGCCCACTTGATACAACATTTAACCGCATTTTTGAAATTGTGTCAAACAAAACGCGACCCTTTGGTGTGATGAGGCGAGATCCCCAGAACGTGTGCTTAGCGTTGTAATCACCGGCGGCCAAAAAGCGTGGGCCTAGTGAATTATCTACTATACTGATTTTCTGTAATAGAGTACCTGGGAGGAGAGTAAATTGATGAAATCACCAGGTTTTGATGAAAAGCTTCAATGCAGATGTTAGTTGCTTGAAGATAGTCTTCACAATGATCACTCATTAAGTAGTGTTTTAATCGCGATTTTATTATTATACCCGAGCCACCACAAGCTCTACCTTGGGGGTCCTTTGTGTCGTAGAGAGTATATCCGTTGATTTTAAAAAAAACTTCTAGCAGTCAAGTGCGTCTCAGAGATAAGCATAACATCAATTTGTTTATCCATCATGAAGTATTCTAGTTGGGTTTTATGTTGGCGGATGCCGTTTGCGTTCCAGAAACAGATTTTTAAGTTCATGGTTTGTTTAATGCAGCCTGCAATAATGTAGACTGCATTTTCAACACTTCCTGCATCATGCAGGTCATGTTGGTTGTAAAAAAATTTACGGTTTGTATTAAATTTTCTATTGAAGCCTCAAGTCGATCAACATTGAAACCACTGTTTTCGTTGGCAAGAGGCCGTTTTTGAGCTGGGGGCTGGTTAGACTTTAAAGCATTAGCGTACGAGAACTGGCTGTTTGGTATGTTTTGCGCTATGGGCTGGTTAGCCTTAAAAATGTTGGCGTATGAAGGCCGGCTGGTAGCTGGTTGGCGCAACTGGGGATAATTTGTATTATCGAAATTAGGTTGAGCATAGGTGTGATTACGTCTGTTAGACAAAGACTGCTTAACATGTACATAGACAGAGCAGCCCCTATAGTTTGCAGTGTGATTTTGATGGCAATTGCTACACTTTTTCATTTTGGAATCATCTTTTTGCTTATTACAATTGGCAGTGCTGTGTAGTTCACCACAGACGACACACACACATATATATATATATATATATATATATATATATATATATATATATATATATATATATATATATATATATATATATATATATATATATATATATATATATATATATATATATATATACATATATATATATATATATATATATATATATATATATATATATATATATATATATATATATATATATATATATATATATATATATATATATATACATATATATACATATATATATATATATATATATATATATATATATATATATATATATATATATATATATATATATATATATATACATATATATATATATATATATATATATATATATATACATATATATATACATATATATATATATATATATATATATATATATATATATATATATATATATATATATATATATATATATATATATATATATATATATATATATATATATATATATATATATATATATATATATATATATTTATATGAAATTCGTAAATTTTTACCTAAAATGCAGTATAGATATGACAACGTACATTAAACATGGGTCATTGTTGCATGGAACAAACTTTAAGTTTCGTAGAATGCCATCAAGTTTACAGTTCCATTCCTTACCGCTTTGTTTCAAGCCATAAATCGCCTTCTGCAGACGTAAAACTTTTGTCGGTGACTTCATCTAAAAAATGTGTTGGTTGTTTCAAGTAAATCTCATCATGTAGGCTACTGTTTAAGTATGCTGTACATACGTCCATTTGGTGCAACTGCATTTTGTTTTCCTCCGCCAATGCTAAAAGCAATCTTATCGATGTATACCGTATGACTGGAGAGAAAGTTTCTTTGAAATCGATACCGAATCTTTGATTGCAACCTTTGGCGACTAGGCGTGCCTTGTACCGTTCAATTTCACCGCTTGTACTTCGCTTTAAAACAAAAACCCATTTACATGGTATAGCCTTGTGGTCCTTAGGTAAATCGGCCAAAGTCCAAGTTTCGTTCTTCTCTAAAGCAAGAAATTCTTCTTCCATGGCTCTCTTCCAAAAATTTTTGCTTTTATTTGAAAAAGCCTCCAACTGTTTGTGGAACAGTTATCGCTATACATACATTATTCTCAGGTTGAATGACGGTAAATTATTTTTTCTGCCTGCCTCGCATACCATTTCGAATTATTCTTGGCCTTCCAGATCCAATAATTAATTCTTGTTTCTCACTATAATCATCTGCAGTGTCAAAACTATCATCATGATTATCCACATGTACAGAAGGTTGGCAATCGCTGTCAACTACATCTCCACTGTAATCATGATTATCCACATGTACAGAAGGTTGGCTGGTACTGTCAACCACATCTCCACTGTAATCATTATTATCTAGACAAAGTGTTAAATAGTCATCTGCTTTAAAACGTTTTTCAATGTTGTTGCTATCATCTACATTAAACATATTTTCATTCAGTAGAACATTGCGTTGTTCTACAATACATGATGTTGTTGTATGAAAAAGGCGATACGCTTTCGACGTAATCGAATATCCAACCATTATATATGGAGTACCTTTCGCTTCAAACTGTGATTTCTTTCCAGATATGTTCAAGCTTACAGCGTATGCACGTCTTGAAATGCTGCACACTCGAGTTTCTACCGAACCATATTTCATACCCAGTTTTGTCTTTCAACTGTTTTGTGGGGCATATATTTCTTATGTATGCTGCTGTATTTACAGCCTCCGCCCACAAGTACTCTTTTACGCCAGCATGCACCATCATGGACCTTGCCATTTCAATAAGTGTACGATTTCAATAAGTGTACGGTTGCCTCTTTCTGCCACGACATTCTGCTGCGGGGTATACGGCACGGTTAACACGGTTAAGTTCAGATATTCACGTCCATTATCCGTTCGTAGTATTTTTATTTTACAGCCTGTCGGCTTCTCAACATGTGTTTTGAAATGTTTAAACTTTTCAAATATTTCGTTCTTACGTTTAAGAAAATAGACAAAAATTCTTTTTGACATGTCGCCAATAAACGTCACAAAGTTTTTTGCACCACGAAGAGACTGGACCCTGAACGGCTCGCAAACATCAGAATGGACAACCTCTAGCAATTCATTGGTTTTTGTAAAACTTTCCTTGGGAAATGCCAAAACATGTATTTTACTTAGCATAACATTTTTGCATTTAAAGGAATCCTGAATGTTAAAAACTCATTCCCACCACCAGTTTTTCCTTACATAAATCTTGCAGATTTTTAAAGTTTAAATGACCGTACCTGTTATGCCAAATAGTATTCATGTTATTTGCAATGCAAACCCTTGTTACATGATCATTAGCCGTAACAAACATGTTCTGTCTGTGCTCTGCTTATAATACAATTGTTCCATTTGCTCTCTTGATAACTGCACCCTGAAGAGTAAAAATTACTGAGAAACCACAGTCAACGGATTTGTTGACAGAAATAAAATTTGCCTGTAACTCAGACGAAAATAGGACGTTTTGAAGCGAAATTTCATAATTGTTGTTGTGTATCAAAACATCACCTTTTCCACTAGCATTAATGTGTTTGTTGCCAGCCAACGCCATAACTTCATGATGTTCTTGAAAACAGATAAACATAACTTTACTATTGCACATATGTGACGTAGCGCCACTGTCGATGTACCAATTTTCAAAATTTAGTGGCCCTGTATCTATCTGCTGCAGCCAATATCGTCATTGCCTGTGATTTGTTGTACTTTTGTTTTCTGTCACATTTATTAGCGTAATGGCCAGCCATACCACACGAAAAACATTTACCTTTGAAATTCTTCTGTTTCGACTTTTTGTCTTTGCTTGCATGCGTAGATTTTGCTACGAATGCTTGTTGTGTTGAGTTTAATAGTACATGATCGCTGAATATTTAATCTTTTCTACGTTTACCCTCTTCAAGCAGTGCAATGACAAAATTTTCGAAGTCTTCTGGCAAAGTAGACAGCAGCATTATCACCAATAGCTCCTCCTGAATTTCAATTCCAATCTCCGTTAATTTTTCAGACACCTCAGAAAATTCATTTAAATTGTTACAGACCGGTTGACCTGGCGAGGTTTCCGTCTAGCTCAGATGTTCATTTTTATCTGAACACAAACAAAAGGAACAACAAAAATCAAAACAAACTACAATCACGATACCACTCGAAAAAATTATAGGAGATAGGTGTGGTTTCTCCTATCATGCCCACCCAACCTCGTCGCGACATATCCAGTGACCCACTATCCACCTGACCTTTTTCCCCTCATACCTTTCCATCGTCACCTTTATCTAAATGGGATTAAACAGACATTATTTCAATATCCTTTTAAAATTCACAACATAATTTATTTAACTTAATTATACCTAATCTAACAATAACCTTCATAATACTTATCACCAAATAAATTTTAATTTAGCATGCATAGTATTAATAATATTTCCTTATAATTTTTTTTACCTAATTCTATTATTTAATAACTTTACTTTCTTCTATCTTTTTTCTTTAGATTTCATTATCACACCATATATACTTTATTTATTTTTTTATACCCCTATATTCTTAAATTTTCAATTAATTTATTTTCTTATAATCTATTTTTTTTTTATTCTACTACTATACTTTTTTTTAATTTTTTTATAATTATAAAATTTTTTCCTATTTTTTTAAAATCCCTACCTAATCTATTTATTTCTTTGCGCTACGGTGCTTATTATTTCATTAACTGTATTCAATTTTCTATTTTCTAATATTTTTCTTCTTTTCTCCTTTTTTTTCTTCCAGCAGGACCAAATCAAAAAAAAATACTCCAAACAAACTCTGGCTAAACGTTTCTCTAGATGTCTAACCTAAAAGAGCTCCCTGAGGCTAGAAAAATTGGGAGTTATTATATTGTCCCCTTATATAAATTTAATAATTAAATAAACGATTGATTTGTCGCTCACTGTAAAAACATCTTGACTTATTATTTTGTTGTTTTGCTAAATAGCCAAAAGGAAATAGATGGTTACTAGCGCACTCTTTTGGGAATAAATTATGTCCCAAACCCAATAGCGCAATGAATAAATCCTAACCTACTTTTGGGGTTTACTTATTTTATGATACTGTATAAAATAGACTCTATAAAATTACACGACACACAAACAAATTTTATATAATAGGTTAGTATAAAATAAAAGGTACATAAAACACGATACAAAATAATTGTTAGTAAAATAAATGTTTATATAATGTAAAAATCGCGATAAAATTATTTAAAAATAGCTGGTTTATATCAAATTATATATATATATATATATATATATATATATATATATATATATATATATATATATATATATATATATATATATATATATATATATATATATATATATATATATATATATATATATATATATATATATATATATATATATATATATATATATATATATATATATAAGTTAATACCCTTATTATTTCCGCTAATATTCTTAATAAAAGTTAATACCCTTATTATTTGTGCTAACATTCTTAATAAATAAGTATGACCTAGAAATGAGTATATTGAACCTTATTGTGAAATCATATTGCAACAAACAAAATAAATGTCTGCGCGTGTTGTAATGTGATCCGTATTTGAAAGGCTTAATAAAATCAAACCATGTAAAATAGAAGTGTAAGCATTTTCCCACAGTAATTTTAAGGAATTATAATTAATAAAAATTAATGAAATAAAATTCAATTCAAATTGGGATTTGGAAGCTTAAACAACATAAATCGGTTTTTGGTTTTATTAAATACAGTTGTGTGAGTACACAGGCTGTCAGGCCACTTATGTGGCCTGACAGTAATTTTTTTAAATCAAGGTTTCGTCCTTGATTAACTGGCGCCCGAGCAGGGACCGGCCAGTCGGGAAAAAGGATATGCGCCGGATCCTTATATAAAAAAAAAGAAAGAATTGGCTCAGTGAAAAGTGGGATGAAAAATCCAAAACAAAATAAAAAGTGATTAAAAAAATAATTTTAAATGCTTTGATAAAGTGAAAAAAAGGTAAATGCTCTATTAAAGACAAAGGAAAAATTATTTAAAAAATAAAAGTGTAAAAAATAAATGCTTTGGTGAATGTAAGAAAGAAAATCCAAAGCAGGAATAAAGTTATAAATAATTATGTGAGAAGGTTAAAATACAAAAAAAAATTAAAAAAAGGTAATACAAATTATTATATCTTTTTACTGAAACAAAGGACCCTGGAAAAAGGTAAAACTTTAAGTTATAACATTTAAACTAACTATAAATATAATCAAATTATATTTTTTTTGTAACGCGAACTAATATTTTAGTCATATGACAGTTTATTAATTATTTTCCCATTTCCTGGAAACATGTCGGAAATAAAATTATTTCCGAACAAAACTAAAAGGAAATGGAAGTTAAATTTATACGAATACTAGTTCACCAAATGAAAAAATATATTCTCAAAAAGGAAAAATATAAATCCTTCCGTAGAGAAGGAGCAATGTGCTATAACTAGATAAAGTGACCAATATGAAACCAATTGTTTCAGCGTGCTGCGATCTCGAACTCCGAGCACTCCAGTGCGTAAAAAATTAGAATTGTCACAAAATAAACAATAATCACTAGTCCTGTTGAGGAAATGTGCAATCCACCTTCGCAACATCCTTTCATTAAATTGAGATTACAGAAGGCTAAAGGGGGCTTCCTCTGCAAGTCGCAGTAAACATAAGAACCTGTGCTACTTAGCGGAAATCCTGCAAGTCGCAGTAAACATAAGAACCTGTGCTACTTAGCGGAAAACCTGTAAGTTGTAGTCAACATTTGAACCTACACCACTTAATGGGAACTAATCCTCACTTTTTGCCTGGTAATAAAGGATTAAGGTTGGTGCATTCACAGGGTGAGACAAATCGTGCCTTAGTACGTCGGCCGTAGCCGCTCGAAAAGGGACCACACGATCCTCCACTCAAGGATTATAAAATTAAAATAAAATACAATGAGATATAAAAATTATACAGCAAAATGCAAATAAGATTTAAATAAAATTCATAGAGAATGAAAATAAGAAAAGAAATAAATTGCAAATGAAAATAACCTTCTCACTAAACGAAAATTAATAAAAGAGCATATGAAAATTCTTTTTGTTTTTGGTTTTATTCCCAACTTAAATCACGAGCCAAATTCGAGTAAAAAAAGGGAAATTAATTATTAAATAAATTTTCTTATTAAATCCATTTTCTTCATTTCATTTTAGAAAAAATTTCCTAGATATTTTTCACAAATTCCCAGCATCACCGATGTTCAGGTAGATACCCTTAAGGAAAAAATTATAGATTCCTTTAAATATTTTTAAGTGCTCTAACTGTACTGGAAGTCTTGTGCTCGTGTAAAATTCTCTAAATATCTTTATTAAGTAAATACTGTTCTGTTCTTTGCTTTTATAATTTTCAATATTTTCTGAGTTTACGATTTACGGAGGTTTCCAAAAAAAGGTATCCTTAAAAGAATTTTTAGAATGGAAGCGTTACAGAAGCAAGTCCTTGAAATGACCGGGGCTCTCAATGCAACTCTTGCCCAGGTGAAGGTCTTGGAAGCTAAGATCAAGGACATGGAGAAGGGTCCTACTCCACCGGAGGCTGACCCTCAACCAGCTCCAGCTCCTCGAACTGAATATGAGCTAAAAGAAATATCTCAACTACCTGACCGAGTGAAGGAGTTACAGCCTTTTGATGGCAACCCAACTCATTACGTGTCATGGATCCACAGCGTGGAATCTATTTTGCGTGACTATGAGATAGTCCGAAACAAGCCCATATACAGGGCAATATTGCAGAGCATTCGACAAAAGATAAGGGGAGGTGCTGACACAGCACTGGTATCCTATAACGTATTTGAGCCGGATTGGCTTAGAATGAAGGAATGCCTATCACTTCATTACGCCGATAAAAGGGATATAAGTACCCTTGAACACCAACTGAACCAATTGACACAGAAAAACTCTAAGATTGACGAATTTTATGCAACGGTAAATCGCCAATTCTCCTTAATCATAAATAAGATAAGAACTGAAGCTTATTCTAAGGAAACCGTAGATGCGCTTATAGAAACGTATCGTAATAGGGCGTTGGACGTTTTTGTTCGTGGCTTAAACGGAGAGCTTTCAAGATTATTAATTGTGCAAAGACCCAAGACACTACCGGAGGCATATGCCATGTGCCTAGAAATGCAAAACTTGAGTTTGAGAAGCACCAATTTGCATCCAGTTAGTCGGAATCAGATAACTGTTCCTATGAACGCAATGCCGCGTTTTGAATATAGACCACAATTGCCAGCGAGACCATATAATAAATTTCAAGGAGGAAAATTTAGACCGTGGAACAATTCTTTAGTACCGCAAACATTGCCACCAAGGCCTCTAGGGCCAAAACCAGCGGAGAAAATGGAGGTAGATAATTCTATGCAATCCAGGGCAGTTAATTATATGAATCGGCCTTCAGGATTTAAAATGGGTTCCAGGTCAGATAATTTTAGGAATCCGTTCAAACGGCAAAAGCTTTTTAATACCTTTATGCAACACCGCCCTCCTACATCTGACACTTTGGCAAATGACGAATACGCAGAATATGATGGCGAAGAAACACAAGAGAGTGAGACAACCCTTCCTGATATAAATTTTATGACAGGGGCCTCCCTTCCAGTGTTCCATACTTAAAAGTAATAACAAAAACTAGGGTGCCCTTAAAATTTCTCATAGACACTGGCGCGAATAAGAATTTTGTAGCTTCCCATTTATGCGCTATGGGCACTCCACTAAGAGAACCGGTTCCCATAAAAACAGCTGGGGGAACATTAGAAATAAAGGAGAAAATACAGGGAAGATTTTTCGAATCCATAGGAATTAAGGATAATATAACATTTTACATACTTCCTGGGTTAAAAACGTTTGATGGCATTATAGGCGACGACACTCTAAAGGCATTAGGTGCCATTATCAACAGGGAAAATAATACCCTGACGCTTAGCACGGGTGCAGTTCTGCCTCTAAATGAGAAATTTTCTCGGGAGATAAATTTTATATCGCAAAACCTTCCAGAAGAGGTGGCTCATAAATTAAAAAACTTAATTGATAGATACGATGCACTATTTGGTCCACTCGAGGCAGGTGAAATGGTCACTACCTCTATACGAGCTGAGATCAAAACAAGCACTGATGAGCCGATCTACACCAAAAGTTATCCTTACCCAGCGAATATGCGACCCATTGTGGAGGAGCAGATTTCGGAATTACTAGCCCAAAATATAATAAGACCCTCAAGAAGCCCTTATAATTCTCCAGTATGGGTTGTACCAAAGAAACCCAAACCGAATGGAGAAAAACAATACAGAATGGTGATTGACTTTAAAAGATTAAATGCGGTAACCATCTCTGACACCTACCCAATACCGGACATCAATTCAACTTTGGCAAGCTTAGGAAAGGCCAAATATTTTACAACGTTGGACTTAACTTCGGGATTCCATCAAATTCCAATGAAAGATTCTGACATACATAAAACTGCATTTTCGACCTTAAATGGGAAATTTGAATTTTTGCGTTTACCCTTTGGTTTGAAAAATGCGCCGTCTATTTTTCAGAGAATGATTGACGACGTATTAAAAGAGCACATTGGGAAGATATGCTATGTGTATATAGACGACATCATTGTCTATGGTCGTGATGTTGATGACCATTTAAGGAATGTAGAAACCATATTTGAGAAACTATTAGAATCTCGCCTCAAGGTAAATCTGGAGAAAACCCATTTCCTCCAAACTGAGGTATCATTTTTGGGGTATATTGTCTCAGAAGATGGAATACGAGCAGACCCCCAGAAGGTTCAAGCTATACAAAATCTGGCTCCGCCTAGTACATTGAAGGACTTAAAAAGTTTCCTCGGTATGACTTCCTATTATAGGAAGTTTATCAGAGATCATGCAAAGGTCGCCAAGCCCTTAACCAATCTGACTCGAGGCGAAAACGCACAGGTTAAGGCTAACAGATCTAGGAAAGTACCGATCACACTGACGGAGGAGGCACTGAAGGCTTTCAAGGAATTGAAAATCTTATTGGTGTCATCCGAAGTTTTGGCATTTCCGGACTTCGACCGTCCTTTCAATTTGACTACCGATGCTTCCAATCTTGCTATTGGAGCGGTTTTGTCTCAAGACTTTGCAGGGGCTGATAAACCCATTGCATTCATTTCCCGTTCGCTAAAAGCAGCTGAAGAAAATTATGCGACCAACGAGAAGGAAATGTTGGCCATTGTTTGGGCTTTAGACAAATTACGCTCATACCTTTACGGTGCCAAAAAATAAAAATCTTTACTGACCATCAACCGCTTACCTATGCTCTGGGGAACCAGAATCATAATGCCAAATTGAAGAGGTGGAAAGCTAGAATTGAGGAATATAATTATGAACTAGTGTATAAACCTGGCAAATCGAATGTTGTGGCTGACGCATTATCTAGATTAGAATCAAACATAAATCAAGTCTATATGCTCAATGATGAGGAAACAATTACAGCCTCAGAAGGTGATTCCGAAACTATAACGGCTGATGAGTCTCAAGGAGATGATAACGGTACAGCCCACAGTGCCCAACAAGATTCTAGTGACCTGATTCCTCATGTGGAAGCTCCTCTAAACGTTTTTAAAAACCAAATTATAATACGGCAGGGCAAAGAGTTACACAGTAGTATACAACCACATCCAGGGTTTACTAGGCATCATGCTACTTTAGATCAAATCTGTTCCCAAACTTTGACACAAACACTAAAAGGATGCTTAAATCCAAGCTGTGTGAACGGCATAAAAATTCCTGAATGTTTTATCCCATTGCTAAATAGAGTTTATTTAAATCATTTTGTTTCCTATAAGCTTAGAATCACTCAACGGGTAGTGGAGGATGTCAATAATCCAGAAAGGGTCTGTGAAATAATAGAAAATGAACATAAGAGAGCTCATCGCAACCCCAAAGAAAACGGCTTGCAAATATTGGAAAATTATTATTTTCCCCGCATGGCGAGCCTTATTCACAATTACACAAAGAACTGCGAAATATGCAGGTTGAATAAGTACGAAAGACACCCCATTAAGCCTAAAATACATCCAACACCTATCCCTACGTACCCTTGTGAAATCTTGCATGTGGATATTTTCGAGCTCCAAGGGTTTAAATTCATAAGTTGCATAGATAAATTTTCAAAGTTCGCCAAACTCTTTCACATTAAAAATCGTTCGGCTGTTCACTTAAGAGCTAAATTAACCAAACTCCTTCACTACTTTACAGCACCACGCATAATCGTTTCGGATAATGAAAGGGGCTTCCTTACCCCTACAACATTAAACTTTATTAGATCTCTAAATATTGAAATTTATCTTACACCTACGCAGAAAAGTGAGGTTAATGGGCAGGTGGAGAGGTTCCACTCAACGCTAATAGAAATTTATCGTTGCATATCTAAAGAAATAAAGAACCTCAATCCTAAGGATATGATATACCTTGCCGTAGACCGTTATAATAACACAATACATTCAGTTATAAAAAAGAAGCCTTCCGACATATTTTTTAACAGATCTGAAAGATTTAATTACCAACAATTGGTTAATTTCCGTGATCAGGTAAACCAGGACATTCGTGGTCTTATTGAGAGTAATCAAAAAACCACTAATGACCGATTGAATAAGAATAGATCAGTCCCAATAACTTTAGAAGAGAGCCAAAATGTCCTTGTCAGGGACAAACAAATTAAACCAAAGCATAAGCCACTTTATAAACAGCACAAGGTTTCCAGGGACAATCGGGTAACGTTTTATACACAAAAAGGAAGAAAATACCATAAATCCCATGTAAAAAAGCCTATACCCGAGCACACTTAGTTAAGGAAAGATTAAGATAAGAAAAAAGATATGAGTAAATGATAATTGTTTTTTAAAGAAATCACATAATAAGGCTTAACAAAAAAGAAAATCAAAGCCAATGTTGTAAAACATATGAAATTTTACAAACAAATACTTAATAACTAAAGATTATAATCGACTAAGGGCCATAAGGCTAAATTTAAAAATTGGAAACTAATTTGAACAAAGAATTTATCTAACAAGTCATATAAAAAGTCAAATCCAATTTGTTAATAAAATTTTTTTGTAATAAACTATAAGCCCAATTTTTACTAATTATATTTCAAAATTTCAAAAAAAAAAGAAAAGAGAAAATTGTAACAAAAAAATAAGGAAACTATGAACTTACTAAAATTTGTATATAAACTTACATATAAAAGTGGGAAAATCTATTAAATTCATTTATAAATTTGGCTATATTTTAATCTGAAATTTTATCACTTAAGCATACTCCTATTACTCCCCATCGTTGGTGCCTATCAGGTATTCGAATACCAATCACCTATTGTGACTGTAAAAAATGGAGAAGGTTGGATAATAAGCGGCTATCTCAATATTGTCCATGTTATAAACCTCGAAAAACTAGAAAGAATGCTGAATACTACTGCTGAAGTCTTTTTTTCCACTGAAAACAATGAACTTAACAAAGAAGCGTTTCAATACTACCTCCAAAAGTCCTACGATAGAATAAATTCAATCAAGAATATCAAAAGAAATAAAAGATCTATAGATTGGATTGGTTCAGCGTGGAAATGGATTGCAGGGAATCCCGATGCAGCGGATTGGAACCAAGTATTACAAGGTCAAGAGAAGCTAATAGATAACAACGAACACCAATATGCTATAAATAACAAGTTATTCGATACAACTAGCGAGATTGTGGAGAGAATGAATGATTTAATTAAAACTTTCAATAACAAAATATCTAAGTCTGAAGCGGAAGAACTTACCAAGGAGTCGTTAAACCAGCTGCTTATTGTAAAAGAGGATATTGAAGAGGTTGTACGAGCCTGTCAGCTAGCGAAAAGTGGCATAATCAATACCAATCTTTTAGATATGGAAGAAATTCATCGAATAGTCTCCGAAGTAGATTCACTACCATACAGCAACGAGGTAGAGGCTATTGAATACGGTAGGCCGAGTATATTTTCGAACGGAACTTCCCTACTGTATGTTCTGTCAATACCAAAAGTTAATTCAAAGAAATACGAAAGAATTACGATAAAGGCATCCATAATTGAAAACAGACAACTTGATTTGAAATATGGCTCAGTCCTGCTGAACCATGACAACGTTTATGGCATTGGTGGGGGCTGCACGATGATAAGTAATACAACAATTTGCAACACACAGCAATTAAAGAAGCTTAATATTGACGACTGCTTGCCAAGAATCTTGAGAGGTATCAACGCAAATTGTACCTTCGTATCAAACAAAGAGGTTGTGATTGAACAACTAGAAGACGACATTATATTTGTCACAAATTTTAAAGGTATCATTCACTCCCAGAACGGCAACAGAAGCCTAGAGGGTACGTACTTAGTAAAATTTTTTAACGAAACAATTGAAATTGGGGACAAGAAATTTAAAAATGAAAAGATAACCAGTGTACAAGCCCTACCTCCTTTGCTTGCTAATGTTTATGAAAAGGAACGTAAGCTCGACGTGAATCTTTTGCATGAACTTCACGAAAAGAATAATAAACATATTGGGCATCTAAAATACCATTTGCATCTCTCATTCTGGTCACACTTGACTGGCTATTTTTTACTAGCCGTCATTGCAATCATCATAGTAGTCCTTTGGAAAAGAATATTCGCAACGCTAAAAATCCCGGCAATACAGTCACCCGAACCTACCGCCAAAGAATCGGTCTAATCAGCGGGACGCTGATACTTAAACGGGGGGGAGTTAATACCCTTATTATTTCCGCTAATATTCTTAATAAAAGTTAATACCCTTATTATTTGTGCTAACATTCTTAATAAATAAGTATGACCTAGAAATGAGTATATTGAACCTTATTGTGAAATCATATTGCAACAAACAAAATAAATGTCTGCGCGTGTTGTAATGTGATCCGTATTTGAAATGCTTAATAAAATCAAACCATGTAAAATAGAAGTGTAAGCATTTTCCCACAGTAATTTTAAGGAATTATAATTAATAAAAATTAATAAAATAAAATTCAATTCAAATTGGGATTTGGAAGCTTAAACAACCTAAATCGGTTTTTGGTTTTATTTAATACAGTTGTGTGAGTACACAGGCTGTCAGGCCACTTACGTGGCCTGGCAGTAATTTTTTTAATCAAGGTTTCGTCCTTGATTAACTGGCGCCCGAGCAGGGACCGGCCAGTCGGGAAAAAGGATATGCGCCGGATCCTTATATAAAAAAAAAAGAATTGGCTCAGTGAAAAGTGGGATGAAAAATCCAAAACAAAATAAAAAGTGATTAAAAAAATAATTTTAAATGCTTTGATAAAGTGAAAAAAAGGTAAATGCTCTATTAAAGATAAAGGAAAAATTATTTAAAAAATAAAAGTGTAAAAAATAAATGCTTTGGTGAATGTAAGAAAGAAAATCCAAAGCAGGAATAAAGTTATAAATAATTATGTGAGAAGGTTAAAATACAAAAAAAAATTAAAAAAAGGTAATACAAATTATTATATCTTTTTACTGAAACAAAGGACCCTGAAAAAAGGTAAAACTTTAAGTTATAACATTTAAACTAACTATAAATATAATCAAATTATATATTTTTTGTAACGCGAACTAATATTTTAGTCATATGACAGTTTATTAATTATTTTCCCATTTCCTGGAAACATGTCGGAAATAAAATTATTTCCGAACAAAACTAAAAGGAAATGGAAGTTAAATTTATACGAATACTAGTTCACCAAATGAAAAAATATATTCTCAAAAAGGAAAAATATAAATCCTTCCGTAGAGAAGGAGCAATGTGCTATAACTAGATAAAGTGACCAATATGAAACCAATTGTTTCAGCGTGCTGCGATCTCGAACTCCGAGCACTCCAGTGCGTAAAAAATTAGAATTGTCACAAAATAAACAATAATCACTAATCCTGTTGAGGAAATGTGCAATCCACCTTCGCAACATCCTTTCATTAAATTGAGATTACAGAAGGCTAAAGGGGGCTTCCTCTGCAAGTCGCAGTAAACATAAGAACCTGTGCTACTTAGCGGAAATCCTGCAAGTCGCAGTAAACATAACAACCTGTGCTACTTAGCGGAAAACCTGTAAGTTGTAGTCAACATTTGAACCTACACCACTTAATGGGAACTAGTCCTCACTTTTTGCCTGGTAATAAAGGATTAAGGTTGGTGCATTCACAGGGTGAGACAAATCGTGCCTTAGTACGTCGGCCGTAGCCGCTCGAAAAGGGACCACACGATCCTCCACTCAAGGATTATAAAATTAAAATAAAATACAATGAGATATAAAAATTATACGGATCACATTACAACACGCGCAGACATTTATTTTGTTTGTTGCAATATGATTTCACAATAAGGTTCAATATACTCATTTCTAGGTCATACTTATTTATTAAGAATGTTAGCACAAATAATAAGGGTATTAACTTTTATTAAGAATATTAGCGGAAATAATAAGGGTATTAACTCCCCCCCGTTTAAGTATCAGCGTCCCGCTGATTAGACCGATTCTTTGGCGGTAGGTTCGGGTGACTGTATTGCCGGGATTTTTAGCGTTGCGAATATTCTTTTCCAAAGGACTACTATGATGATTGCAATGACGGCTAGTAAAAAATAGCCAGTCAAGTGTGACCAGAATGAGAGATGCAAATGGTATTTTAGATGCCCAATATGTTTATTATTCTTTTCGTGAAGTTCATGCAAAAGATTCACGTCGAGCTTACGTTCCTTTTCATAAACATTAGCAAGCAAAGGAGGTAGGGCTTGTACACTGGTTATCTTTTCAATTTTAAATTTCTTGTCCCCAATTTCAATTCTTTCGTTAAAAAATTTTACTAAGTACGTACCCTCTAGGCTTCTGTTGCCGTTCTGGGAGTGAATGATACCTTTAAAATTTGTGACAAATATAATGTCGTCTTCTAGTTGTTCAATAACAACCTCTTTGTTTGATACGAAGGTACAATTTGCGTTGATACCTCTCAAGATTCTTGGCAAGCAGTCGTCAATATTAAGCTTCTTTAATTGCTGTGTGTTGCAAATTGTTGTATTACTTATCATCGTGCAGCCCCCACCAATGCCATAAACGTTGTCATGGTTCAGCAGGACTGAGCCATATTTCAAATCAAGTTGTCTGTTTTCAATTATGGATGCCTTTATCGTAATTCTTTCGTATTTCTTTGAACTAACTTTTGGTATTGACAGAACATACAGTAGGGAAGTTCCGTTCGAAAATATACTCGGCCTACCGTATTCAATAGCCTCTACCTCGTTGCTGTATGGTAGTGAATCTACTTCGGAGACTATTCGATGAATTTCTTCCATATCTAAAAGATTGGTATTGATTATGCCACTTTTCGCTAGCTGACAGGCTCGTACAACCTCTTCAATATCCTCTTTTACAATAAGCAGCTGGTTTAACGACTCCTTGGTAAGTTCTTCCGCTTCAGACTTAGATATTTTGTTATTGAAAGTTTTAATTAAATCATTCATTCTCTCCACAATCTCGCTAGTTGTATCGAATAACTTGTTATTTATAGCATATTGGTGTTCGTTGTTATCTATTAGCTTCTCTTGACCTTGTAATACTTGGTTCCAATCCGCTGCATCGGGATTCCCTGCAATCCATTTCCACGCTGAACCAATCCAATCTATAGATCTTTTATTTCTTTTGATATTCTTGATTGAATTTATTCTATCGTAGGACTTTTGGAGGTAGTATTGAAACGCTTCTTTGTTAAGTTCATTGTTTTCAGTGGAAAAAAAGACTTCAGCAGTAGTATTCAGCATTCTTTCTAGTTTTTCGAGGTTTATAACATGGACAATATTGAGATAGCCGCTTATTATCCAACCTTCTCCATTTTTTACAGTCACAATAGGTGATTGGTATTCGAATACCTGATAGGCACCAACGATGGGGAGTAATAGGAGTATGCTTAAGTGATAAAATTTCAGATTAAAATATAACCAAATTTATAAATGAATTTAATAGATTTTCCCACTTTTATATGTAAGTTTATATACAAATTTTAGTAAGTTCATAGTTTCCTTATATTTTTGTTACAATTTTCTCTTTTTTTTTTTTTTTTTTTTTGAAATTTTGAAATATAATTAGTAAAAATTGGGCTTATGGTTTATTACAAAAAAATTTTATTAACAAATTGGATTTGACTTTTTATATGACTTGTTAGATAAATTCTTTGTTCAAATTAGTTTCCAATTTTTAAATTTAGCTTTATGGCCCTTAGTCGATTATAATCTTTAGTTACTAAGTATTTGTTTGTAAAATTTCATATGTTTTACAACATTGGCTTTGATTTTCTTTTTTGTTAAGCCTTATTATGTGATTTCTTTAAAAAACAATTATCATTTACTCATATCTTTTTTCTTATCTTAATCTTTCCTTAACTAAGTGTGCTCGGGTATAGGCTTTTTTACATGGGATTTATGGTATTTTCTTCCTTTTTGTGTATAAAACGTTACCCGATTGTCCCTGGAAACCTTGTGCTGTTTATAAAGTGGCTTATGCTTTGGTTTAATTTGTTTGTCCCTGACAAGGACATTTTGGTTCTCTTCTAAAGTTATTGGGACTGATCTATTCTTATTCAATCGGTCATTAGTGGTTTTCTGATTACTCTCAATAAGACCACGAATGTCCTGGTTTACCTGATCACGGAAATTAACCAATTGTTGGTAATTAAATCTTTCAGATCTGTTAAAAAATATGTCGGAAGGCTTCCTTTTTATAACTGAATGTATTGTGTTATTATAACGGTCTACGGCAAGGTATATCATATCCTTAGGATTGAGGTTCTTTATTTCTTTAGATATGCAACGATAAATTTCTATTAGCGTTGAGTGGAACCTCTCCACCTGCCCATTAACCTCACTTTTCTGCGTAGGTGTAAGATAAATTTCAATATTTAGAGATCTAATAAAGTTTAATGTTGTAGGGGTAAGGAAGCCCCTTTCATTATCCGAAACGATTATGCGTGGTGCTGTAAAGTAGTGAAGGAGTTTGGTTAATTTAGTTCTTAAGTGAACAGCCGAACGATTTTTAATGTGAAAGAGTTTGGCGAACTTTGAAAATTTATCTATGCAACTTATGAATTTAAACCCTTGGAGCTCGAAAATATCCACATGCAAGATTTCACAAGGATACGTAGGGATAGGTGTTGGATGTATTTTAGGCTTAATGGGGTGTCTTTCGTACTTATTCAACCTGCATATTTCGCAGTTCTTTGTGTAATTGTGAATAAGGCTCGCCATGCGGGGAAAATAATAATTTTCCAATATTTGCAAGCCGTTTTCTTTGGGGTTGCGATGAGCTCTCTTATGTTCATTTTCTATTATTTCACAGACCCTTTCTGGATTATTGACATCCTCCACTACCCGTTGAGTGATTCTAAGCTTATAGGAAACAAAATGATTTAAATAAACTCTATTTAGCAATGGGATAAAACATTCAGGAATTTTTATGCCGTTCACACAGCTTGGATTTAAGCATCCTTTTAGTGTTTGTGTCAAAGTTTGGGAAGAGATTTGATCTAAAGTAGCATGATGCCTAGTAAACCCTGGATGTGGTTGTATACTACTGTGTAACTCTTTGCCCTGCCGTATTATAATTTGGTTTTTAAAAACGTTTAGAGGAGCTTCCACATGAGGAATCAGGTCACTAGAATCTTGTTGGGCACTGTGGGCTGTACCGTTATCATCTCCTTGAGACTCATCAGCCGTTATAGTTTCGGAATCACCTTCTGAGGCTGTAATTGTTTCCTCATCATTGAGCATATAGACTTGATTTATGTTTGATTCTAATCTAGATAATGCGTCAGCCACAACATTCGATTTGCCAGGTTTATACACTAGTTCATAATTATATTCCTCAATTCTAGCTTTCCACCTCTTCAATTTGGCATTATGATTCTGGTTCCCCAGAGCATAGGTAAGCGGTTGATGGTCAGTAAAGATTTTTATTTTTTTGGCACCGTAAAGGTATGAGCGTAATTTGTCTAAAGCCCAAACAATGGCCAACATTTCCTTCTCGTTGGTCGCATAATTTTCTTTAGCTGCTTTTAGCGAACGGGAAATGAATGCAATGGGTTTATCAGCCCCTGCAAAGTCTTGAGACAAAACCGCTCCAATAGCAAGATTGGAAGCATCGGTAGTCAAATTGAAAGGACGGTCGAAGTCCGGAAATGCCAAAACTTCGGATGACACCAATAAGATTTTCAATTCCTTGAAAGCCTTCAGTGCCTCCTCCGTCAGTGTGATCGGTACTTTCCTAGATCTGTTAGCCTTAACCTGTGCGTTTTCGCCTCGAGTCAGATTGGTTAAGGGCTTGGCGACCTTTGCATGATCTCTGATAAACTTCCTATAATAGGAAGTCATACCGAGGAAACTTTTTAAGTCCTTCAATGTACTAGGCGGAGCCAGATTTTGTATAGCTTGAACCTTCTGGGGGTCTGCTCGTATTCCATCTTCTGAGACAATATACCCCAAAAATGATACCTCAGTTTGGAGGAAATGGGTTTTCTCCAGATTTACCTTGAGGCGAGATTCTAATAGTTTCTCAAATATGGTTTCTACATTCCTTAAATGGTCATCAACATCACGACCATAGACAATGATGTCGTCTATATACACATAGCATATCTTCCCAATGTGCTCTTTTAATACGTCGTCAATCATTCTCTGAAAAATAGACGGCGCATTTTTCAAACCAAAGGGTAAACGCAAAAATTCAAATTTCCCATTTAAGGTCGAAAATGCAGTTTTATGTATGTCAGAATCTTTCATTGGAATTTGATGGAATCCCGAAGTTAAGTCCAACGTTGTAAAATATTTGGCCTTGCCTAAGCTTGCCAAAGTTGAATTGATGTCCGGTATTGGGTAGGTGTCAGAGATGGTTACCGCATTTAATCTTTTGAAGTCAATCACCATTCTGTATTGTTTTTCTCCATTCGGTTTGGGTTTCTTTGGTACAACCCATACTGGAGAATTATAAGGGCTTCTTGAGGGTCTTATTATATTTTGGGCTAGTAATTCCAAAATCTGCTCCTCCACAATGGGTCGCATATTCGCTGGGTAAGGATAACTTTTGGTGTAGATCGGCTCATCAGTGCTTGTTTTGATCTCAGCTCGTATAGAGGTAGTGACCATTTCACCTGCCTCGAGTGGACCAAATAGTGCATCGTATCTATCAATTAAGTTTTTTAATTTATGAGCCACCTCTTCTGGAAGGTTTTGCGATATAAAATTTATCTCCCGAGAAAATTTCTCATTTAGAGGCAGAACTGCACCCGTGCTAAGCGTCAGAGTATTATTTTCCCTGTTGATAATGGCACCTAATGCCTTTAGAGTGTCGTCGCCTATAATGCCATCAAACGTTTTTAGCCCAGGAAGTATGTAAAATGTTATATTATCCTTAATTCCTATGGATTCGAAAAATCTTCCCTGTATTTTCTCCTTTATTTCTAATGTTCCCCCAGCTGTTTTTATGGGAACCGGTTCTCTTAGTGGAGTGCCCATAGCGCATAAATGGGAAGCTACAAAATTCTTATTCGCGCCAGTGTCTATGAGAAATTTTAAGGGCACCCTAGTTTTTGTTATTACTTTTAAGTATGGAACACTGGAAGGGAGGCCCCTGTCATAAAATTTATATCAGGAAGGGTTGTCTCACTCTCTTGTGTTTCTTCGCCATCATATTCTGCGTATTCGTCATTTGCCAAAGTGTCAGATGTAGGAGGGCGGTGTTGCATAAAGGTATTAAAAAGCTTTTGCCGTTTGAACGGATTCCTAAAATTATCTGACCTGGAACCCATTTTAAATCCTGAAGGCCGATTCATATAATTAACTGCCCTGGATTGCATAGAATTATCTACCTCCATTTTCTCCGCTGGTTTTGGCCCTAGAGGCCTTGGTGGCAATGTTTGCGGTACTAAAGAATTGTTCCACGGTCTAAATTTTCCTCCTTGAAATTTATTATATGGTCTCGCTGGCAATTGTGGTCTATATTCAAAACGCGGCATTGCGTTCATAGGAACAGTTATCTGATTCCGACTAACTGGATGCAAATTGGTGCTTCTCAAACTCAAGTTTTGCATTTCTAGGCACATGGCATATGCCTCCGGTAGTGTCTTGGGTCTTTGCACAATTAATAATCTTGAAAGCTCTCCGTTTAAGCCACGAACAAAAACGTCCAACGCCCTATTACGATACGTTTCTATAAGCGCATCTACGGTTTCCTTAGAATAAGCTTCAGTTCTTATCTTATTTATGATTAAGGAGAATTGGCGATTTACCGTTGCATAAAATTCGTCAATCTTAGAGTTTTTCTGTGTCAATTGGTTCAGTTGGTGTTCAAGGGTACTTATATCCCTTTTATCGGCGTAATGAAGTGATAGGCATTCCTTCATTCTAAGCCAATCCGGCTCAAATACGTTATAGGATACCAGTGCTGTGTCAGCACATCCCCTTATCTTTTGTCGAATGCTCTGCAATATTGCCCTGTATATGGGCTTGTTTCGGACTATCTCATAGTCACGCAAAATAGATTCCACGCTGTGGATCCATGACACGTAATGAGTTGGGTTGCCATCAAAAGGCTGTAACTCTTTCACTCGGTCAGGTAGTTGAGATATTTCTTTTAGCTCATATTCAGTTCGAGGAGCTGGAGCTGGTTGAGGGTCAGCCTCCGGTGGAGTAGGACCCTTCTCCATGTCCTTGATCTTAGCTTCCAGGACCTTCACCTGGGCAAGAGTTGCATTGAGAGCCCCGGTCATTTCAAGGACTTGCTTCTGTAACGCTTCCATTCTAAAAATTCTTTTAAGGATACCTTTTTTTGGAAACCTCCGTAAATCGTAAACTCAGAAAATATTGAAAATTATAAAAGCAAAGAGCAGAACAGTATTTACTTAATAAAGATATTTAGAGAATTTTACACGAGCACAAGACTTCCAGTACAGTTAGAGCACTTAAAAATATTTAAAGGAATCTATAATTTTTCCTTAAGGGTATCTACCTGAACATCGGTAATGCTGGGAATTTGTGAAAAATATCTAGGAAATTTTTTCTAAAATGAAATGAAGAAAATGGATTTAATAAGAAAATTTATTTAATAATTAATTTCCCTTTTTTTTTTACTCGAATTTGGCTCGTGATTTAAGTTGGGAATAAAACCAAAAACAAAAAGAATTTTCATATGCTCTTTTATTAATTTTCGTTTAGTGAGAAGGTTATTTTCATTTGCAATTTATTTCTTTTCTTATTTTCATTCTCTATGAATTTTATTTAAATCTTATTTGCATTGTGCTGTATAATTTTTATATCTCATTGTATTTTATTTTAATTTTATAATCCTTGAGTGGAGGATCGTGTGGTCCCTTTTCGAGCGGCTACGGCCGACGTACTAAGGCACGATTTGTCTCACCCTGTGAATGCACCAACCTTAATCCTTTATTACCAGGCAAAAAGTGAGGATTAGTTCCCATTAAGTGGTGTAGGTTCAAATGTTGACTACAACTTACAGGTTTTCCGCTAAGTAGCACAGGTTCTTATGTTTACTGCGACTTGCAGGATTTCCGCTAAGTAGCACAGGTTCTTATGTTTACTGCGACTTGCAGAGGAAGCCCCCTTTAGCCTTCTGTAATCTCAATTTAATGAAAGGATGTTGCGAAGGTGGATTGCACATTTCCTCAACAGGATTAGTGATTATTGTTTATTTTGTGACAATTCTAATTTTTTACGCACTGGAGTGCTCGGAGTTCGAGATCGCAGCACGCTGAAACAATTGGTTTCATATTGGTCACTTTATCTAGTTATAGCACATTGCTCCTTCTCTACGGAAGGATTTATATTTTTCCTTTTTGAGAATATATTTTTTCATTTGGTGAACTAGTATTCGTATAAATTTAACTTCCATTTCCTTTTAGTTTTGTTCGGAAATAATTTTATTTCCGACATGTTTCCAGGAAATGGGAAAATAATTAATAAACTGTCATATGACTAAAATATTAGTTCGCGTTACAAAAAATATATAATTTGATTATATTTATAGTTAGTTTAAATGTTATAACTTAAAGTTTTACCTTTTTTCAGAGTCCTTTGTTTCAGTAAAAAGATATAATAATTTGTATTACCTTTTTTTAATTTTTTTTTTTGGTATTTTAACCTTCTCACATAATTATTTATAACTTTATTCCTGCTTTGGATTTTCTTTCTTACATTCACCAAAGCATTTATTTTTTACACTTTTATTTTTTAAATAATTTTTCCTTTATCTTTAATAGAGCATTTACCTTTTTTTCACTTTATCAAAGCATTTAAAATTATTTTTTTAATCACTTTTTATTTTGTTTTGGATTTTTCATCCCACTTTTCACTGAGCCAATTCTTTTTTTTTTATATAAGGATCCGGCGCATATCCTTTTTCCCGACTGGCCGGTCCCTGCTCGGGCGCCAGTTAATCAAGGACGAAACCTTGATTTAAAAAAATTACTGTCAGGCCACACAAGTGGCCTGACAGCCTGTGTACTCACACAACTGTATTTAATAAAACCAAAAACCGATTTATGTTGTTTAAGCTTCCAAATCCCAATTTGAATTGAATTTTATTTTATTAATTTTTATTAATTATAATTCCTTAAAATTACTGTGGGAAAATGCTTACACGTCTATTTTACATGGTTTGATTTTATTAAGCATTTCAAATACGGATCACATTACAACACGCGCAGACATTTATTTTGTTTGTTGCAATATGATTTCACAATAAGGTTCAATATACTCATTTCTAGGTCATACTTATTTATTAAGAATGTTAGCACAAATAATAAGGGTATTAACTTTTATTAAGAATATTAGCGGAAATAATAAGGGTATTAACTCCCCCCCGTTTAAGTATCAGCGTCCCGCTGATTAGACCGATTCTTTGGCGGTAGGTTCGGGTGACTGTATTGCCGGGATTTTTAGCGTTGCGAATATTCTTTTCCAAAGGACTACTATGATGATTGCAATGACGGCTAGTAAAAAATAGCCAGTCAAGTGTGACCAGAATGAGAGATGCAAATGGTATTTTAGATGCCCAATATGTTTATTATTCTTTTCGTGAAGTTCATGCAAAAGATTCACGTCGAGCTTACGTTCCTTTTCATAAACATTAGCAAGCAAAGGAGGTAGGGCTTGTACACTGGTTATCTTTTCATTTTTAAATTTCTTGTCCCCAATTTCAATTGTTTCGTTAAACAATTTTACTAAGTACGTACCCTCTAGGCTTCTGTTGCCGTTCTGGGAGTGAATGATACCTTTAAAATTTGTGACAAATATAATGTCGTCTTCTAGTTGTTCAATAACAACCTCTTTGTTTGATACGAAGGTACAATTTGCGTTGATACCTCTCAAGATTCTTGGCAAGCAGTCGTCAATATTAAGCTTCTTTAATTGCTGTGTGTTGCAAATTGTTGTATTACTTATCATCGTGCAGCCCCCACCAATGCCATAAACGTTGTCATGGTTCAGCAGGACTGAGCCATATTTCAAATCAAGTTGTCTGTTTTCAATTATGGATGCCTTTATCGTAATTCTTTCGTATTTCTTTGAATTAACTTTTGGTATTGACAGAACATACAGTAGGGAAGTTCCGTTCGAAAATATACTCGGCCTACCGTATTCAATAGCCTCTACCTCGTTGCTGTATGGTAGTGAATCTACTTCGGAGACTATTCGATGAATTTCTTCCATATCTAAAAGATTGGTATTGATTATGCCACTTTTCGCTAGCTGACAGGCTCGTACAACCTCTTCAATATCCTCTTTTACAATAAGCAGCTGGTTTAACGACTCCTTGGTAAGTTCTTCCGCTTCAGACTTAGATATTTTGTTATTGAAAGTTTTAATTAAATCATTCATTCTCTCCACAATCTCGCTAGTTGTATCGAATAACTTGTTATTTATAGCATATTGGTGTTCGTTGTTATCTATTAGCTTCTCTTGACCTTGTAATACTTGGTTCCAATCCGCTGCATCGGGATTCCCTGCAATCCATTTCCACGCTGAACCAATCCAATCTATAGATCTTTTATTTCTTTTGATATTCTTGATTGAATTTATTCTATCGTAGGACTTTTGGAGGTAGTATTGAAACGCTTCTTTGTTAAGTTCATTGTTTTCAGTGGAAAAAAAGACTTCAGCAGTAGTATTCAGCATTCTTTCTAGTTTTTCGAGGTTTATAACATGGACAATATTGAGATAGCCGCTTATTATCCAACCTTCTCCATTTTTTACAGTCACAATAGGTGATTGGTATTCGAATACCTGATAGGCACCAACGATGGGGAGTAATAGGAGTATGCTTAAGTGATAAAATTTCAGATTAAAATATAACCAAATTTATAAATGAATTTAATAGATTTTCCCACTTTTATATGTAAGTTTATATACAAATTTTAGTAAGTTCATAGTTTCCTTATTTTTTTGTTACAATTTTCTCTTTTCTTTTTTTTTTTTTTTGAAATTTTGAAATATAATTAGTAAAAATTGGGCTTATGGTTTATTACAAAAAAATTTTATTAACAAATTGGATTTGACTTTTTATATGACTTGTTAGATAAATTCTTTGTTCAAATTAGTTTCCAATTTTTAAATTTAGCTTTATGGCCCTTAGTCGATTATAATCTTTAGTTACTAAGTATTTGTTTGTAAAATTTCATATGTTTTACAACATTGGCTTTGATTTTCTTTTTTGTTAAGCCTTATTATGTGATTTCTTTAAAAAACAATTATCATTTACTCATATCTTTTTTCTTTTCTTAATCTTTCCTTAACTAAGTGTGCTCGGGTATAGGCTTTTTTACATGGGATTTATGGTATTTTCTTCCTTTTTGTGTATAAAACGTTACCCGATTGTCCCTGGAAACCTTGTGCTGTTTATAAAGTGGCTTATGCTTTGGTTTAATTTGTTTGTCCCTGACAAGGACATTTTGGTTCTCTTCTAAAGTTATTGGGACTGATCTATTCTTATTCAATCGGTCATTAGTGGTTTTCTGATTACTCTCAATAAGACCACGAATGTCCTGGTTTACCTGATCACGGAAATTAACCAATTGTTGGTAATTAAATCTTTCAGATCTGTTAAAAAATATGTCGGAAGGCTTCCTTTTTATAACTGAATGTATTGTGTTATTATAACGGTCTACGGCAAGGTATATCATATCCTTAGGATTGAGGTTCTTTATTTCTTTAGATATGCAACGATAAATTTCTATTAGCGTTGAGTGGAACCTCTCCACCTGCCCATTAACCTCACTTTTCTGCGTAGGTGTAAGATAAATTTCAATATTTAGAGATCTAATAAAGTTTAATGTTGTAGGGGTAAGGAAGCCCCTTTCATTATCCGAAACGATTATGCGTGGTGCTGTAAAGTAGTGAAGGAGTTTGGTTAATTTAGTTCTTAAGTGAATAGCCGAACGATTTTTAATGTGAAAGAGTTTGGCGAACTTTGAAAATTTATCTATGCAACTTATGAATTTAAACCCTTGGAGCTCGAAAATATCCACATGCAAGATTTCACAAGGATACGTAGGGATAGGTGTTGGATGTATTTTAGGCTTAATGGGGTGTCTTTCGTACTTATT
The DNA here is from genome assembly GCA_956483635.1 of Panzeria rudis. Classification (NCBI taxonomy): domain Eukaryota; kingdom Metazoa; phylum Arthropoda; class Insecta; order Diptera; family Tachinidae; genus Panzeria; species Panzeria rudis. Next base: position 115,937,309 of record OY101448.1, read on the forward strand.
CTACCTGCATATTTCGCAGTTCTTTGTGTAATTGTGAATAAGGCTCGCCATGCGGGGAAAATAATAATTTTCCAATATTTGCAAGCCGTTTTCTTTGGGGTTGCGATGAGCTCTCTTATGTTCATTTTCTATTATTTCACAGACCCTTTCTGGATTATTGACATCCTCCACTACCCGTTGAGTGATTCTAAGCTTATAGGAAACAAAATGATTTAAATAAACTCTATTTAGCAATGGGATAAAACATTCAGGAATTTTTATGCCGTTCACACAGCTTGGATTTAAGCATCCTTTTAGTGTTTGTGTCAAAGTTTGGGAAGAGATTTGATCTAAAGTAGCATGATGCCTAGTAAACCCTGGATGTGGTTGTATACTACTGTGTAACTCTTTGCCCTGCCGTATTATAATTTGGTTTTTAAAAACGTTTAGAGGAGCTTCCACATGAGGAATCAGGTCACTAGAATCTTGTTGGGCACTGTGGGCTGTACCGTTATCATCTCCTTGAGACTCATCAGCCGTTATAGTTTCGGAATCACCTTCTGAGGCTGTAATTGTTTCCTCATCATTGAGCATATAGACTTGATTTATGTTTGATTCTAATCTAGATAATGCGTCAGCCACAACATTCGATTTGCCAGGTTTATACACTAGTTCATAATTATATTCCTCAATTCTAGCTTTCCACCTCTTCAATTTGGCATTATGATTCTGGTTCCCCAGAGCATAGGTAAGCGGTTGATGGTCAGTAAAGATTTTTATTTTTTTTTGGCACCGTAAAGGTATGAGCGTAATTTGTCTAAAGCCCAAACAATGGCCAACATTTCCTTCTCGTTGGTCGCATAATTTTCTTCAGCTGCTTTTAGCGAACGGGAAATGAATGCAATGGGTTTATCAGCCCCTGCAAAGTCTTGAGACAAAACCGCTCCAATAGCAAGATTGGAAGCATCGGTAGTCAAATTGAAAGGACGGTCGAAGTCCGGAAATGCCAAAACTTCGGATGACACCAATAAGATTTTCAATTCCTTGAAAGCCTTCAGTGCCTCCTCCGTCAGTGTGATCGGTACTTTCCTAGATCTGTTAGCCTTAACCTGTGCGTTTTCGCCTCGAGTCAGATTGGTTAAGGGCTTGGCGACCTTTGCATGATCTCTGATAAACTTCCTATAATAGGAAGTCATACCGAGGAAACTTTTTAAGTCCTTCAATGTACTAGGCGGAGCCAGATTTTGTATAGCTTGAACCTTCTGGGGGTCTGCTCGTATTCCATCTTCTGAGACAATATACCCCAAAAATGATACCTCAGTTTGGAGGAAATGGGTTTTCTCCAGATTTACCTTGAGGCGAGATTCTAATAGTTTCTCAAATATGGTTTCTACATTCCTTAAATGGTCATCAACATCACGACCATAGACAATGATGTCGTCTATATACACATAGCATATCTTCCCAATGTGCTCTTTTAATACGTCGTCAATCATTCTCTGAAAAATAGACGGCGCATTTTTCAAACCAAAGGGTAAACGCAAAAATTCAAATTTCCCATTTAAGGTCGAAAATGCAGTTTTATGTATGTCAGAATCTTTCATTGGAATTTGATGGAATCCCGAAGTTAAGTCCAACGTTGTAAAATATTTGGCCTTGCCTAAGCTTGCCAAAGTTGAATTGATGTCCGGTATTGGGTAGGTGTCAGAGATGGTTACCGCATTTAATCTTTTAAAGTCAATCACCATTCTGTATTGTTTTTCTCCATTCGGTTTGGGTTTCTTTGGTACAACCCATACTGGAGAATTATAAGGGCTTCTTGAGGGTCTTATTATATTTTGGGCTAGTAATTCCAAAATCTGCTCCTCCACAATGGGTCGCATATTCGCTGGGTAAGGATAACTTTTGGTGTAGATCGGCTCATCAGTGCTTGTTTTGATCTCAGCTCGTATAGAGGTAGTGACCATTTCACCTGCCTCGAGTGGACCAAATAGTGCATCGTATCTATCAATTAAGTTTTTTAATTTATGAGCCACCTCTTCTGGAAGGTTTTGCGATATAAAATTTATCTCCCGAGAAAATTTCTCATTTAGAGGCAGAACTGCACCCGTGCTAAGCGTCAGAGTATTATTTTCCCTGTTGATAATGGCACCTAATGCCTTTAGAGTGTCGTCGCCTATAATACCATCAAACGTTTTTAGCCCAGGAAGTATGTAAAATGTTATATTATCCTTAATTCCTATGGATTCGAAAAATCTTCCCTGTATTTTCTCCTTTATTTCTAATGTTCCCCCAGCTGTTTTTATGGGAACCGGTTCTCTTAGTGGAGTGCCCATAGCGCATAAATGGGAAGCTACAAAATTCTTATTCGCGCCAGTGTCTATGAGAAATTTTAAGGGCACCCTAGTTTTTGTTATTACTTTTAAGTATGGAACACTGGAAGGGAGGCCCCTGTCATAAAATTTATATCAGGAAGGGTTGTCTCACTCTCTTGTGTTTCTTCGCCATCATATTCTGCGTATTCGTCATTTGCCAAAGTGTCAGATGTAGGAGGGCGGTGTTGCATAAAGGTATTAAAAAGCTTTTGCCGTTTGAACGGATTCCTAAAATTATCTGACCTGGAACCCATTTTAAATCCTGAAGGCCGATTCATATAATTAACTGCCCTGGATTGCATAGAATTATCTACCTCCATTTTCTCCGCTGGTTTTGGCCCTAGAGGCCTTGGTGGCAATGTTTGCGGTACTAAAGAATTGTTCCACGGTCTAAATTTTCCTCCTTGAAATTTATTATATGGTCTCGCTGGCAATTGTGGTCTATATTCAAAACGCGGCATTGCGTTCATAGGAACAGTTATCTGATTCCGACTAACTGGATGCAAATTGGTGCTTCTCAAACTCAAGTTTTGCATTTCTAGGCACATGGCATATGCCTCCGGTAGTGTCTTGGGTCTTTGCACAATTAATAATCTTGAAAGCTCTCCGTTTAAGCCACGAACAAAAACGTCCAACGCCCTATTACGATACGTTTCTATAAGCGCATCTACGGTTTCCTTAGAATAAGCTTCAGTTCTTATCTTATTTATGATTAAGGAGAATTGGCGATTTACCGTTGCATAAAATTCGTCAATCTTAGAGTTTTTCTGTGTCAATTGGTTCAGTTGGTGTTCAAGGGTACTTATATCCCTTTTATCGGCGTAATGAAGTGATAGGTATTCCTTCATTCTAAGCCAATCCGGCTCAAATACGTTATAGGATACCAGTGCTGTGTCAGCACCTCCCCTTATCTTTTGTCGAATGCTCTGCAATATTGCCCTGTATATGGGCTTGTTTCGGACTATCTCATAGTCACGCAAAATAGATTCCACGCTGTGGATCCATGACACGTAATGAGTTGGGTTGCCATCAAAAGGCTGTAACTCTTTCACTCGGTCAGGTAGTTGAGATATTTCTTTTAGCTCATATTCAGTTCGAGGAGCTGGAGCTGGTTGAGGGTCAGCCTCCGGTGGAGTAGGACCCTTCTCCATGTCCTTGATCTTAGCTTCCAGGACCTTCACCTGGGCAAGAGTTGCATTGAGAGCCCCGGTCATTTCAAGGACTTGCTTCTGTAACGCTTCCATTCTAAAAATTCTTTTAAGGATACCTTTTTTTGGAAACCTCCGTAAATCGTAAACTCAGAAAATATTGAAAATTATAAAAGCAAAGAGCAGAACAGTATTTACTTAATAAAGATATTTAGAGAATTTTACACGAGCACAAGACTTCCAGTACAGTTAGAGCACTTAAAAATATTTAAAGGAATCTATAATTTTTCCTTAAGGGTATCTACCTGAACATCGGTGATGCTGGGAATTTGTGAAAAATATCTAGGAAATTTTTTCTAAAATGAAATGAAGAAAATGGATTTAATAAGAAAATTTATTTAATAATTAATTTCCCTTTTTTTTTTACTCGAATTTGGCTCGTGATTTAAGTTGGGAATAAAACCAAAAACAAAAAGAATTTTCATATGCTCTTTTATTAATTTTCGTTTAGTGAGAAGGTTATTTTCATTTGCAATTTATTTCTTTTCTTATTTTCATTCTCTATGAATTTTATTTAAATCTTATTTGCATTGTGCTGTATAATTTTTATATCTCATTGTATTTTATTTTAATTTTATAATCCTTGAGGTGAGGATCGTGTGGTCCCTTTTCGAGCGGCTACGGCCGACGTACTAAGGCACGATTTGTCTCACCCTGTGAATGCACCAACCTTAATCCTTTATTACCAGGCAAAAAGTGAGGATTAGTTCCCATTAAGTGGTGTAGGTTCAAATGTTGACTACAACTTACAGGTTTTCCGCTAAGTAGCACAGGTTCTTATGTTTACTGCGACTTGCAGGATTTCCGCTAAGTAGCACAGGTTCTTATGTTTACTGCGACTTGCAGAGGAAGCCCCCTTTAGCCTTCTGTAATCTCAATTTAATGAAAGGATTTTGCGAAGGTGGATTGCACATTTCCTCAACAGGATTAGTGATTATTGTTTATTTTGTGACAATTCTAATTTTTTACGCACTGGAGTGCTCGGAGTTCGAGATCGCAGCACGCTGAAACAATTGGTTTCATATTGGTCACTTTATCTAGTTATAGCACATTGCTCCTTCTCTACGGAAGGATTTATATTTTTCCTTTTTGAGAATATATTTTTTCATTTGGTGAACTAGTATTCGTATAAATTTAACTTCCATTTCCTTTTAGTTTTGTTCGGAAATAATTTTATTTCCGACATGTTTCCAGGAAATGGGAAAATAATTAATAAACTGTCATATGACTAAAATATTAGTTCGCGTTACAAAAAATATATAATTTGATTATATTTATAGTTAGTTTAAATGTTATAACTTAAAGTTTTACCTTTTTTCAGAGTCCTTTGTTTCAGTAAAAAGATATAATAATTTGTATTACCTTTTTTTAATTTTTTTTTTTTGGTATTTTAACCTTCTCACATAATTATTTATAACTTTATTCCTGCTTTGGATTTTCTTTCTTACATTCACCAAAGCATTTATTTTTTACACTTTTATTTTTTAAATAATTTTTCCTTTATCTTTAATAGAGCATTTACCTTTTTTTCACTTTATCAAAGCATTTAAAATTATTTTTTTAATCACTTTTTATTTTGTTTTGGATTTTTCATCCCACTTTTCACTGAGCCAATTCTTTTTTTTTTATATAAGGATCCGGCGCATATCCTTTTTCCCCACTGGCCGGTCCCTGCTCGGGCGCCAGTTAATCAAGGACGAAACCTTGATTTAAAAAAATTACTGTCAGGCCACACAAGGTGGCCTGACAGCCTGTGTACTCACACAACTGTATTTAATAAAACCAAAAACCGATTTATGTTGTTTAAGCTTCCAAATCCCAATTTGAATTGAATTTTATTTTATTAATTTTTATTAATTATAATTCCTTAAAATTACTGTGGGAAAATGCTTACACTTCTATTTTACATGGTTTGATTTTATTAAGCATTTCAAATACGGATCACATTACAACACGCGCAGACATTTATTTTGTTTGTTGCAATATGATTTCACAATAAGGTTCAATATACTCATTTCTAGGTCATATTTATTTATTAAGAATGTTAGCACAAATAATAAGGGTATTAACTTTTATTAAGAATATTAGCGGAAATAATAAGGGTATTAACTCCCCCCCGTTTAAGTATCAGCGTCCCGCTGATTAGACCGATTCTTTGGCGGTAGGTTCGGGTGACTGTATTGCCGGGATTTTTAGCGTTGCGAATATTCTTTTCCAAAGGACTACTATGATGATTGCAATGACGGCTAGTAAAAAATAGCCAGTCAAGTGTGACCAGAATGAGAGATGCAAATGGTATTTTAGATGCCCAATATGTTTATTATTCTTTTCGTGAAGTTCATGCAAAAGATTCACGTCGAGCTTACGTTCCTTTTCATAAACATTAGCAAGCAAAGGAGGTAGGGCTTGTACACTGGTTATCTTTTCATTTTTAAATTTCTTGTCCCCAATTTCAATTGTTTCGTTAAAAAATTTTACTAAGTACGTACCCTCTAGGCTTCTGTTGCCGTTCTGGGAGTGAATGATACCTTTAAAATGTGTGACAAATATAATGTCGTCTTCTAGTTGTTCAATCACAACCTCTTTGTTTGATACGAAGGTACAATTTGCGTTGATACCTCTCAAGATTCTTGGCAAGCAGTCGTCAATATTAAGCTTCTTTAATTGCTGTGTGTTGCAAATTGTTGTATTACTTATCATCGTGCAGCCCCCACCAATGCCATAAACGTTGTCATGGTTCAGCAGGACTGAGCCATATTTCAAATCAAGTTGTCTGTTTTCAATTATGGATGCCTTTATCGTAATTCTTTCGTATTTCTTTGAATTAACTTTTGGTATTGACAGAACATACAGTAGGGAAGTTCCGTTCGAAAATATACTCGGCCTACCGTATTCAATAGCCTCTACCTCGTTGCTGTATGGTAGTGAATCTACTTCGGAGACTATTCGATGAATTTCTTCCATATCTAAAAGATTGGTATTGATTATGCTACTTTTCGCTAGCTGACAGGCTCGTACAACCTCTTCAATATCCTCTTTTACAATAAGCAGCTGGTTTAACGACTCCTTGGTAAGTTCTTCCGCTTCAGACTTAGATATTTTGTTATTGAAAGTTTTAATTAAATCATTCATTCTCTCCACAATCTCGCTAGTTGTATCGAATAACTTGTTATTTATAGCATATTGGTGTTCGTTGTTATCTATTAGCTTCTCTTGACCTTGTAATACTTGGTTCCAATCCGCTGCATCGGGATTCCCTGCAATCCATTTCCACGCTGAACCAATCCAATCTATAGATCTTTTATTTCTTTTGATATTCTTGATTGAATTTATTCGATCGTAGGACTTTTGGAGGTAGTATTGAAACGCTTCTTTGTTAAGTTCATTGTTTTCAGTGGAAAAAAAGACTTCAGCAGTAGTATTCAGCATTCTTTCTAGTTTTTCGAGGTTTATAACATGGACAATATTGAGATAGCCGCTTATTATCCAACCTTCTCCATTTTTTACAGTCACAATAGGTGATTGGTATTCGAATACCTGATAGGCACCAACGATGGGGAGTAATAGGAGTATGCTTAAGTGATAAAATTTCAGATTAAAATATAACCAAATTTATAAATGAATTTAATAGATTTTCCCACTTTTATATGTAAGTTTATATACAAATTTTAGTAAGTTCATAGTTTCCTTATTTTTTTGTTACAATTTTCTCTTTTCTTTTTTTTTTTGAAATTTTGAAATATAATTAGTAAAAATTGGGCTTATGGTTTATTATAAAAAAATATTATTAAAAAATTGGATTTGACTTTTTATATGACTTGTTAGATAAATTCTTTGTTCAAATTAGTTTCCAATTTTTAAATTTAGCTTTATGGCCCTTAGTCGATTATAATCTTTAGTTACTAAGTATTTGTTTGTAAAATTTCATATGTTTTACAACATTGGCTTTGATTTTCTTTTTTGTTAAGCCTTATTATGTGATTTCTTTAAAAAACAATTATCATTTACTCATATCTTTTTTCTTATCTTAATCTTTCCTTAACTAAGTGTGCTCGGGTATAGGCTTTTTTACATGGGATTTATGGTATTTTCTTCCTTTTTGTGTATAAAACGTTACCCGATTGTCCCTGGAAACCTTGTGCTGTTTATAAAGTGGCTTATGCTTTGGTTTAATTTGTTTGTCCCTGACAAGGACATTTTGGTTCTCTTCTAAAGTTATTGGGACTGATCTATTCTTATTCAATCGGTCATTAGTGGTTTTCTGATTACTCTCAATAAGACCACGAATGTCCTGGTTTACCTGATCACGGAAATTAACCAATTGTTGGTAATTAAATCTTTCAGATCTGCTAAAAAATATGTCGGAAGGCTTCCTTTTTATAACTGAATGTATTGTGTTATTATAACGGTCTACGGCAAGGTATATCATATCCTTAGGATTGAGGTTCTTTATTTCTTTAGATATGCAACGATAAATTTCTATTAGCGTTGAGTGGAACCTCTCCACCTGCCCATTAACCTCACTTTTCTGCGTAGGTGTAAGATAAATTTCAATATTTAGAGATCTAATAAAGTTTAATGTTGTAGGGGTAAGGAAGCCCCTTTCATTATCCGAAACGATTATGCGTGGTGCTGTAAAGTAGTGAAGGAGTTTGGTTAATTTAGTTCTTAAGTGAATAGCCGAACGATTTTTAATGTGAAAGAGTTTGGCGAACTTTGAAAATTTATCTATGCAACTTATGAATTTAAACCCTTGGAGCTCGAAAATATCCACATGCAAGATTTCACAAGGATACGTAGGGATAGGTGTTGGATGTATTTTAGGCTTAATGGGGTGTCTTTCGTACTTATTCAACCTGCATATTTCGCAGTTCTTTGTGTAATTGTGAATAAGGCTCGCCATGCGGGGAAAATAATAATTTTCCAATATTTGCAAGCCGTTTTCTTTGGGGTTGCGATGAGCTCTCTTATGTTCATTTTCTATTATTTCACAGACCCTTTCTGGATTATTGACATCCTCCACTACCCGTTGAGTGATTCTAAGCTTATAGGAAACAAAATGATTTAAATAAACTCTATTTAGCAATGGGATAAAACATTCAGGAATTTTTATGCCGTTCACACAGCTTGGATTTAAGCATCCTTTTAGTGTTTGTGTCAAAGTTTGGGAAGAGATTTGATCTAAAGTAGCATGATGCCTAGTAAACCCTGGATGTGGTTGTATACTACTGTGTAACTCTTTGCCCTGCCGTATTATAATTTGGTTTTTAAAAACGTTTAGAGGAGCTTCCACATGAGGAATCAGGTCACTAGAATCTTGTTGGGCACTGTGGGCTGTACCGTTATCATCTCCTTGAGACTCATCAGCCGTTATAGTTTCGGAATCACCTTCTGAGGCTGTAATTGTTTCCTCATCATTGAGCATATAGACTTGATTTATGTTTGATTCTAATCTAGATAATGCGTCAGCCACAACATTCGATTTGCCAGGTTTATACACTAGTTCATAATTATATTCCTCAATTCTAGCTTTCCACCTCTTCAATTTGGCATTATGATTCTGGTTCCCCAGAGCATAGGTAAGCGGTTGATGGTCAGTAAAGATTTTTATTTTTTTGGCACCGTAAAGGTATGAGCGTAATTTGTCTAAAGCCCAAACAATGGCCAACATTTCCTTCTCGTTGGTCGCATAATTTTCTTCAGCTGCTTTTAGCGAACGGGAAATGAATGCAATGGGTTTATCAGCCCCTGCAAAGTCTTGAGACAAAACCGCTCCAATAGCAAGATTGGAAGCATCGGTAGTCAAATTGAAAGGACGGTCGAAGTCCGGAAATGCCAAAACTTCGGATGACACCAATAAGATTTTCAATTCCTTGAAAGCCTTCAGTGCCTCCTCCGTCAGTGTGATCGGTACTTTCCTAGATCTGTTAGCCTTAACCTGTGCGTTTTCGCCTCGAGTCAGATTGGTTAAGGGCTTGGCGACCTTTGCATGATCTCTGATAAACTTCCTATAATAGGAAGTCATACCGAGGAAACTTTTTAAGTCCTTCAATGTACTAGGCGGAGCCAGATTTTGTATAGCTTGAACCTTCTGGGGGTCTGCTCGTATTCCATCTTCTGAGACAATATACCCCAAAAATGATACCTCAGTTTGGAGGAAATGGGTTTTCTCCAGATTTACCTTGAGGCGAGATTCTAATAGTTTCTCAAATATGGTTTCTACATTCCTTAAATGGTCATCAACATCACGACCATAGACAATGATGTCGTCTATATACACATAGCATATCTTCCCAATGTGCTCTTTTAATACGTCGTCAATCATTCTCTGAAAAATAGACGGCGCATTTTTCAAACCAAAGGGTAAACGCAAAAATTCAAATTTCCCATTTAAGGTCGAAAATGCAGTTTTATGTATGTCAGAATCTTTCATTGGAATTTGATGGAATCCCGAAGTTAAGTCCAACGTTGTAAAATATTTGGCCTTGCCTAAGCTTGCCAAAGTTGAATTGATGTCCGGTATTGGGTAGGTGTCAGAGATGGTTACCGCATTTAATCTTTTAAAGTCAATCACCATTCTGTATTGTTTTTCTCCATTCGGTTTGGGTTTCTTTGGTACAACCCATACTGGAGAATTATAAGGGCTTCTTGAGGGTCTTATTATATTTTGGGCTAGTAATTCCGAAATCTGCTCCTCCACAATGGGTCGCATATTCGCTGGGTAAGGATAACTTTTGGTGTAGATCGGCTCATCAGTGCTTGTTTTGATCTCAGCTCGTATAGAGGTAGTGACCATTTCACCTGCCTCGAGTGGACCAAATAGTGCATCGTATCTATCAATTAAGTTTTTTAATTTATGAGCCACCTCTTCTGGAAGGTTTTGCGATATAAAATTTATCTCCCGAGAAAATTTCTCATTTAGAGGCAGAACTGCACCCGTGCTAAGCGTCAGAGTATTATTTTCCCTGTTGATAATGGCACCTAATGCCTTTAGAGTGTCGTCGCCTATAATGCCATCAAACGTTTTTAGCCCAGGAAGTATGTAAAATGTTATATTATCCTTAATTCCTATGGATTCGAAAAATCTTCCCTGTATTTTCTCCTTTATTTCTAATGTTCCCCCAGCTGTTTTTATGGGAACCGGTTCTCTTAGTGGAGTGCCCATAGCGCATAAATGGGAAGCTACAAAATTCTTATTCGCGCCAGTGTCTATGAGAAATTTTAAGGGCACCCTAGTTTTTGTTATTACTTTTAAGTATGGAACACTGGAAGGGAGGCCCCTGTCATAAAATTTATATCAGGAAGGGTTGTCTCACTCTCTTGTGTTTCTTCGCCATCATATTCTGCGTATTCGTCATTTGCCAAAGTGTCAGATGTAGGAGGGCGGTGTTGCATAAAGGTATTAAAAAGCTTTTGCCGTTTGAACGGATTCCTAAAATTATCTGACCTGGAACCCCTTTTAAATCCTGAAGGCCGATTCATATAATTAACTGCCCTGGATTGCATAGAATTATCTACCTCCATTTTCTCCGCTGGTTTTGGCCCTAGAGGCCTTGGTGGCAATGTTTGCGGTACTAAAGAATTGTTCCACGGTCTAAATTTTCCTCCTTGAAATTTATTATATGGTCTCGCTGGCAATTGTGGTCTATATTCAAAACGCGGCATTGCGTTCATAGGAACAGTTATCTGATTCCGACTAACTGGATGCAAATTGGTGCTTCTCAAACTCAAGTTTTGCATTTCTAGGCACATGGCATATGCCTCCGGTAGTGTCTTGGGTCTTTGCACAATTAATAATCTTGAAAGCTCTCCGTTTAAGCCACGAACAAAAACGTCCAACGCCCTATTACGATACGTTTCTATAAGCGCATCTACGGTTTCCTTAGAATAAGCTTCAGTTCTTATCTTATTTATGATTAAGGAGAATTGGCGATTTACCGTTGCATAAAATTCGTCAATCTTAGAGTTTTTCTGTGTCAATTGGTTCAGTTGGTGTTCAAGGGTACTTATATCCCTTTTATCGGCGTAATGAAGTGATAGACATTCCTTCATTCTAAGCCAATCCGGCTCAAATACGTTATAGGATACCAGTGCTGTGTCAGCACCTCCCCTTATCTTTTGTCGAATGCTCTGCAATATTGCCCTGTATATGGGCTTGTTTCGGACTATCTCATAGTCACGCAAAATAGATTCCACGCTGTGGATCCATGACACGTAATGAGTTGGGTTGCCATCAAAAGGCTGTAACTCTTTCACTCGGTCAGGTAGTTGAGATATTTCTTTTAGCTCATATTCAGTTCGAGGAGCTGGAGCTGGTTGAGGGTCAGCCTCCGGTGGAGTAGGACCCTTCTCCATGTCCTTGATCTTAGCTTCCAGGACCTTCACCTGGGCAAGAGTTGCATTGAGAGCCCCGGTCATTTCAAGGACTTGCTTCTGTAACGCTTCCATTCTAAAAATTCTTTTAAGGATACCTTTTTTTGGAAACCTCCGTAAATCGTAAACTCAGAAAATATTGAAAATTATAAAAGCAAAGAGCAGAACAGTATTTACTTAATAAAGATATTTAGAGAATTTTACACGAGCACAAGACTTCCAGTACAGTTAGAGCACTTAAAAATATTTAAAGGAATCTATAATTTTTCCTTAAGGGTATCTACCTGAACATCGGTGATGCTGGGAATTTGTGAAAAATATCTAGGAAATTTTTTCTAAAATGAAATGAAGAAAATGGATTTAATAAGAAAATTTATTTAATAATTAATTTCCCTTTTTTTTTTTACTCGAATTTGGCTCGTGATTTAAGTTGGGAATAAAACCAAAAACAAAAAGAATTTTCATATGCTCTTTTATTAATTTTCGTTTAGTGAGAAGGTTATTTTCATTTGCAATTTATTTCTTTTCTTATTTTCATTCTCTATGAATTTTATTTAAATCTTATTTGCATTGTGCTGTATAATTTTTATATCTCATTGTATTTTATTTTAATTTTATAATCCTTGAGTGGAGGATCGTGTGGTCCCTTTTCGAGCGGCTACGGCCGACGTACTAAGGCACGATTTGTCTCACCCTGTGAATGCACCAACCTTAATCCTTTATTACCAGGCAAAAAGTGAGGATTAGTTCCCATTAAGTGGTGTAGGTTCAAATGTTGACTACAACTTACAGGTTTTCCGCTAAGTAGCACAGGTTCTTATGTTTACTGCGACTTGCAGGATTTCCGCTAAGTAGCACAGGTTCTTATGTTTACTGCGACTTGCAGAGGAAGCCCCCTTTAGCCTTCTGTAATCTCAATTTAATGAAAGGATGTTGCGAAGGTGGATTGCACATTTCCTCAACAGGATTAGTGATTATTGTTTATTTTGTGACAATTCTAATTTTTTACGCACTGGAGTGCTCGGAGTTCGAGATCGCAGCACGCTGAAACAATTGGTTTCATATTGGTCACTTTATCTAGTTATAGCACATTGCTCCTTCTCTACGGAAGGATTTATATTTTTCCTTTTTGAGAATATATTTTTTCATTTGGTGAACTAGTATTCGTATAAATTTAACTTCCATTTCCTTTTAGTTTTGTTCGGAAATAATTTTATTTCCGACATGTTTCCAGGAAATGGGAAAATAATTAATAAACTGTCATATGACTAAAATATTAGTTCGCGTTACAAAAAATATATAATTTGATTATATTTATAGTTAGTTTAAATTTTATAACTTAAAGTTTTACCTTTTTTCAGAGTCCTTTGTTTCAGTAAAAAGATATAATAATTTGTATTTCCTTTTTTTAATTTTTTTTTTCTTTTTTTTTGGTATTTTAACCTTCTCACATAATTATTTATAACTTTATTCCTGCTTTGGATTTTCTTTCTTACATTCACCAAAGCATTTATTTTTTACACTTTTATTTTTTAAATAATTTTTCCTTTATCTTTAATAGAGCATTTACCTTTTTTTTCACTTTATCAAAGCATTTAAAATTATTTTTTTAATCACTTTTTATTTTGTTTTGGATTTTTCATCCCACTTTTCACTGAGCCAATTCTTTTTTTTTTTATATAAGGATCCGGCGCATATCCTTTTTCCCGACTGGCCGGTCCCTGCTCGGGCGGCAGTTAATCAAGGACGAAACCTTGATTTAAAAAAATCCATACCACACGAAAAACATTTACCTTTGAAATTCTTCTGTTTCGACTTTTTGTCTTTGCTTGCATGCGTAGATTTTGCTACGAATGCTTGTTGTGTTGAGTTTAATAGTACATGATCGCTGAATATTTAATCTTTTCTACGTTTACCCTCTTCAAGCAGTGCAATGACAAAATTTTCGAAGTCTTCTGGCAAAGTAGACAGCAGCATTATCACCAATAGCTCCTCCTGAATTTCAATTCCAATCTCCGTTAATTTTTCAGACACCTCAGAAAATTCATTTAAATTGTTACAGACCGGTTGACCTGGCGAGGTTTCCGTCTAGCTCAGATGTTCATTTTTATCTGAACACAAACAAAAGGAACAACAAAAATCAAAACAAACTACAATCACGATACCACTCGAAAAAATTATAGGAGATAGGTGTGGTTTCTCCTATCATGCCCACCCAACCTCGTCGCGACATATCCACAAAAAATATATATTTCCAGTGACCCACTATCCACCTGACCTTTTTCCCCTCATACCTTTCCATCGTCACCTTTATCTAAATGGGATTAAACAGACATTATTTCAATATCCTTTTAAAATTCACAACATAATTTATTTAACTTAATTATACCTAATCTAACAATAACCTTCATAATACTTATCACCAAATAAATTTTAATTTAGCATGCATAGTATTAATAATATTTCCTTATAATTTTTTTTACCTAATTCTATTATTTAATAACTTTACTTTCTTCTATCTTTTTTCTTTAGATTTCATTATCACACCATATATACTTTATTTATTTTTTTATACCCCTATATTCTTAAATTTTCAATTAATTTATTTTCTTATAATCTATTTTTTTTTTATTCTACTACTATACTTTTTTTTAATTTTTTTATAATTATAAAATTTTTTCCTATTTTTTTAAAATCCCTACCTAATCTATTTATTTCTTTGCGCTACGGTGCTTATTATTTCATTAACTGTATTCAATTTTCTATTTTCTAATATTTTTCTTCTTTTCTCCTTTTTTTTCTTCCAGCAGGACCAAATCAAAAAAAAATACTCCAAACAAACTCTGGCTAAACGTTTCTCTAGATGTCTAACCTAAAAGAGCTCCCTGAGGCTAGAAAAATTGGGAGTTATTATATTGTCCCCTTATATAAATTTAATAATTAAATAAACGATTGATTTGTCGCTCACTGTAAAAACATCTTGACTTATTATTTTGTTGTTTTGCTAAATAGCCAAAAGGAAATAGATGGTTACTAGCGCACTCTTTTGGGAATAAATTATGTCCCAAACCCAATAGCGCAATGAATAAATCCTAACCTACTTTTGGGGTTTACTTATTTTATGATACTGTATAAAATAGACTCTATAAAATTACACGACACACAAACAAATTTTATATAATAGGTTAGTATAAAATAAAAGGTACATAAAACACGATACAAAATAATTGTTAGTAAAATAAATGTTTATATAATGTAAAAATCGCGATAAAATTATTTAAAAATAGCTGGTTTATATCAAATTATATATATATATATATATATATATATATATATATATATATATATATATATATATATATATATATATATATATATATATATATATATATATATATATATATATATATATATATATATATATATATATATATATATATATATATATATATATATATATATATATATATATATATATATATATATATATATATATATATATATATATATATATATATGTTCTATTTCTTTTTTTTTTGTTTTTTTCAGCATTTAGCAAATTTCTCCATATGTATATGTTTTTTTATTATTGTTCAACTTAGCTCTTGTTAACGTTTTTATGCCTTTGATTTTTTTAGTTTTTTTTTTTTGTTCTACATACACTGACGCTAGTCTATCGCCATTTTTGTTCCAATTTTCTGGCTACTAAGTTTGGCTGGTTTTCACTTGTATATATGTTAAGTTCCCTATCTATAGCCACTTTTTTCCAATCTTTATGGGTGAATATATTTAAACCGCTTTACGCTGATAGCACTACTTTAAAGAAACAAAACAGAGGTTACCTGGCTACTAACTTGGCTGGTTGTATCTTTTCGCAATCCGAGCCCACCGCTACTTATTCCGTGGAGGTGGTTTCCGTGCTGGAATCTTTCCCTATTGTTTATCTGGTAGTCAGCTAAAGGATTAAAAAGTATTTTTTTTAATTATTTCCACTAGGAATATCACAACACTTTTCTTACGTTGTTTTTTCCTCTGTATTATTTTTAAAACACTATGTATGTAGCGTCGAATGTTTTTTTGTTTGATCCTTTTAATATTTAATTTACTAATTGAATAATTGTTAACAGGATCTTAGTTTTTTTACTTTTATTTTCACAATATATTTTTGCTAAATCTTTTATTTTTAAATATTTTTTTACACCGATTATTTATTCTTTTAATACTCCGCTTTATACTTGTGAGCTCTTCGACTGACTATTTTATTCTGTTCTAACTACATGCCTTCGGCAGCCTATCAACCTGTTCAATTTTCGTCGGCTTTCCAAATTTTCCAGGACTCTATTTTGCGCCAATTCGGCCATCTTTTCTTAATTCTAGAATTTTCTTTCTTTTTATTTAACTTTTCAGGTTTTTATTTTCACCAAAAAAAACTCCAACATTTTCTAAAAAAGTTCTTCCCTATTCTTTTCTACTTATTTTAAACTGCCTGGACTTGTTTTTCTTCCCGCTCCTTGCAGACTAGTTTTTCTTCCCGCTCCTTGCACTATTAGTTGCCCGATTTTATATGCACCGTTTTTTCTTTTAACAGGGACTCATAAAAATTAAAACGGTTTTTAGTTTTACTTGTTCCCTTTAAAAACCAACAAAAATCCATGTTCATCTTTCCACAACTGTTTCATGTGTACCAAAAACAACTGACAGCTATCAGATGTCAATGAGCACACAATCAAATTGTATGTGAAAAAAAACATAAACATTGCAGATTATTTCACTGCCATAAATATAAAAAAAACCAAAAATTAACAAATGTTAATTAAACTAATGTTAATTATAGTGCATATAAAGTGGTTCAAATTCGGTGAAAAACCAAGTAATTTTACATGGACGTCATTGAAGGCATGTCGTTCGTTTTTCAACATTTTTTTTGTTCCATATAATTGGATGTCTGAATGCGGCAAAGTTTTATCCAGATGAAATACTTCGATCTATTTTTGGTTTTAATATGTGCGGAAAAAAGACATACAACACGATGAAGTTTATAATGTAAGAAGTGGTTTTAATGCAGTTGTTAGGAATCCCTACTGAATATCGTTTTAAAACCTAAATGAAATTGTTTAAATAAAAATGCAGTGCAGTTTTGTTGTGAAAGGTTTAAATTCGTGTTTATCTATATATTTAGTTGTAAAAGTCAAGGAAAAACTTGCATCAACAAGCCAGTCAAAAAATAACTTTTGAAACCAAAAAATATGTTTTAGCTACTTTAGATGTAATTTAAAAGTTATTGTTGATTGTCGGAATGCAATCCATCGAATGCATATGAAATTAGCCTTCTAATCAGGCATACTATTAGACGAGCAACAACATGAAAACATTCAGTGTGGTGGTAGTTCTTCCTCAGTATTTAGTGGAGCGTATTCAAATGATTGTAACTGAAGGGAAACAATTATGTTTGTTTTTTAAATAATTTATTGCTTATTATGGTGTTATGTTTTTTCTTTCCTCCCGCAACAAAATGTTGTGCCACATCGCCATCACTAGGCGTTGACAAAATTACCAATCTCTTTTATAAGGAAACCTTTTGCAATGGTTCTTTTGGCATGTATACTTGCTGTAATTTTGTCCAGGCCTCATTGGAAGAATTGCAATTCTTCATATAAGCCAACTGTGTTGATTTTACTCCCAAATAGATGGACGCAAGTGCCTTCTCATCTTCCGACTCCCATCTCTATTTTCCTTCATCTTCAGGCTTCTTAGATTCTCCCTTGACAATTTTCCAAAAAGCACCATGGATTAGAACGCTCCTCATGTGTATGAACCAGCTCATGTGTATGAACCAGCTCATGTGTATGAACCAGCCCACTTATCTTTGTATTTCTTCAAGAGTTGTTCTTTTAATATTTTTATCCTTCAAATACCAAGCTTAAATCTTATTGTAGGCTTCTGGGCCCATAATCTGATGAAACTTATTGATTGAATGGAGAGACTTTTGGCAAATCAAATTATATTTTTTTTAAATATATAAAAGAATATTTATGACAAAAAAGTATGAAAGTTTAGATGAGAGAGACAAAAGAAAATTAGAACCATAGATAAATACGTAGATTTCCAACTCTCGGCCTGTCTATAAAAAATTTACAACTCTCTTATACTAAATTCACACTGCTATAGTTTAACGTGTTTCGGCAAATATTTTAAGAAACTAAACAAAGTTGTGCAGACTATAATTTATATAGTTTCTGTTTACAGCATGACGAATTCATAAAAGGTGGTAGCAAACCGGCAGCTAAAATTTTTTTCGTGTCCTATATACATATTAATAATTTTGTAAAGTTGTTAATTAGAATTTTACATGTGAATGTACATTTTTCCATTTGAATTGAAAACTTGAACCAAAAACGAGGTTTTTAATACTTTTAAGCCAACACAAATCATAATTTTCAGAATACGGTGCTTGTTGCTATAGAAATGCTTCAACAGTTTTTAATTTCGATTTTGTTTACATATTTTGCCGCTATTACAAACCGTGTTCAATAAGCACTAAAATCAAAAAATCGACTGAACATACATCAAGAAGTACTTGGAACCCTGCCTTTTAAAGGTTTTTGAATGAGTTTCATTTTGAAACATGTAAATTTTTTGAAAATTGAGTATATGGGAAAACATCTAAAAATTAACGTGTTTGGCTCGTAAACACTTAAAATTGCCATAAACACGGTAGTGTGAATTGCCTATTACCCGTATAGGGCTTGTGTATTCAACAAACTTGAGAGAGGTAGTTCAACACACATCACAGAGCGTAATTTTTGCACTTGAAAACACGGTAAAATGTAACTTTTTAGCACACACAAACACTTTTTTATTTTATTTGTTTTGTGATAAATTTTATGTCTCTTCTCTCTATAATTCTAAAATAATTTTATAAATTTATTGGCATTTGTGTGTTGAAATTTATCAAAGTTTTCAACCCTTTTTTTCATTCAACAGTATTGCATTTTTGTTACTATTTGGGATAAATATTTTTAGTACAAATAGACAAATTGTAAAAAAAATGTTTAGCAAATCAACATTTTTTTAGGTCAAATGTATTAAAAATGATTCTAAATTCATATTTTCATCAATTAGTGCAAAAATAATTGTATATAATAACTATAGGTTCATGTTTAAAAAATATAAATTTTGTAAAATACTTTTTGTACAACTAGGTATGGTTTGGTGTTGTGGGGAAATTTTTATTTAAACCAATTCTAATACAAAATGCTCTACTAATACATTCTTAAGTGGCTGCTAAACACATCAATATTCAGCTTCAATATATGAGTTTGTGTGCGTTTTAATAAAACATTCTTGAAAAATTGTAAGTCCTTTAAAAAGGACATGTGAGGAAATGTAAAAACAAGTACGGAGTTTGACTGTATTTTATCTTTACATTGATTACAAAATACAAAAAATTAAAATTTGTCAAGTGGTGTTATTATTCGAACTAGGGATGTAACCGATACCGATATATCGGCTATACTTCAGATTTTTCGATACATTGCTATCGGCGATATTTTACTGTCGATACGACGATACTTTTTTCAATTTGCTTAGTTTTTTTAAAAAATAATATATTTTTTGTTAATTTTACCATGAATTAAATTCAATTCGTTGTTTTTTAAATCTTATTAATATATGAATATTATTTACGCTGTTATTTTGTAAAAAGAAATAATTTCTCTTTTGTAAATTTTACCGTCAATTCAAATTCAATTCATTGTTTTTTAAATCTCATTCACAGGAAAAAAAGGCACTCCAAAGAGTTATAAAAATGAAGTATTTGCGATCCGGAAGTAGTGCAAATTTGGATAATTTCTATTTGTTTTACATACGAGTCATTATATGTGAAGCGGACAAGGCAACATTTTTTTTTTGCCGAAATTCTTTGTGTGCCAAATATTTTTTTGTATGATGTATATTTGTCGAGTTACGGGGTGCTAAAGTGTTGCCGTTTCTGAAACATTATTTTTTTAATTAATGTTTCGAAGTAGAAAATAAAAATAAGATAAATGATTCTTATAGGAAATCGTCTAATCTTTTAGAAACAAATTAAATTGGAAAAAAAAATTTTTTTCACGTGCGAAACCGGAAATGACCAATTGAAAATAAAATTTGTTAAACTTCGACATGTTTTATCCTTTTTATTTTCTTACCAAAATTATCCTAGGGTGTCCTTATTATACCGTAAAAGTTTGACAATGTGATCTCCATAACTTTAAAAGTTATGCAAAGTTCTTTACATGAACCCCACCTTTTAGTCATTGTTGTAGACATTCGAAATAAGATATCGTATAAACCTTTCGTTTTAAGTATTACGTGTGCTCAGCACTTTTATGTAAAACTCCGCGAGAAATAATTTCATGCAACATTTTAACCCTGTAGCGGTTTGTTGCATGGGTCTTTTTTGACCCTTTCTTAAAAAGGGGCAGAAAGCTCCCCTTCGGGAGCGCGATAGTGTGCTGCAATATTCTACAAAAAAATTTCTCATAAAATTTTATTATAAGTCTTAGAAGACAATAAATTCCTAAACTCAACTGGAACGCCAGAAATCAGTAAAAACTTAAAATGTGCTTGAGGACTAATTTCGTATTTATTCACAATTAGTTTTTAATGATTTCTGGCATTCCACTTGAGTTTAGAAATTTATTGTCTTCTAAGACTTATAATGAAATTTTATGACAAATTTTTTGTAGGATATTCCAGCCCGCTATCGCAACCCCGAAGGGGAGTTTCTGCCCCTCTTTGAGAAAGGGTCAAAAAAGACCCATACAGCGAAGCGCTACAGGGTTAAAATGTTCCATGAAATTATTTTTCGTCGAGTTTTACATAAAAAACTGAACTCACATAATACTTAAAACGAAATGTTTACACGATATCTTATTTCGATTCTCTACAACAATGACAGGTGGGGTGGGGTTTATGTAAAGAAATATGAATAACTTTTAAACTTATGGAGATCACATAATCAAACTTTTACGGTATAATGAGGACACCCTAGGCTAATTTTGGTAAGAAAATAAAAAAATAAAACATGTCGAAGTTTAACAAATTTTATTTTCAATTGGTCATTTCCGGTTTCGCACGTGAAAATTTTTTTTCAAATTTAATTTTTTCTAAAAGATCAGACGATTTCCTATAAGAAGCATTTATCTTATTTGTATTTTTTTTTATTTTTTTCTACTTCGAAACAATAATTAAAAAAATAATTTTTCAGAAACGGCAACACTTTAGCTCCCCATAACTCGACAAATATACATACAAAAAAATATTTGGCACACTCATTCATGTCTACTAAAAGTATAGGTATGCCAAATATCAAAGAATTTCGGCAAAAAAAATTTTTTTGACTTGTCCGCTTCACAAATAATGACTCATATGGTTGTCATTGCAAGAAGTTCTCTTTTTCGATTACCAATCACCGAATTGGAAGCGATGTTAGGAACATTTTCTTTTTCGGCGTTCTACAATGATTTTTCTCAAGGAAAAAGGATGAAAAATATGCCATTTTCGCAACTTGATTGTTTTTATGCGAATTTAAACGCAAACCTGTGTTTTCATGTAACTTTAAGTAAATAATTATAAATTTTAGAAGAATTTTAGTAATTAAGCAATTAAGTTATTTAGAAGAATATTAGTTGATAAATCTGTGATTTTCTTGAATAAGTGCGGATATTCATTTAAATTACATTATTTTATATGCTCTTTTACATGGACCAAAAATTTCGCTAATAACATGGAGCAATTCCGATTTTTTTTCTAAAAACAACGTAACTACGTAATTCATTCAAATATTGTTCAGCTCTAATGAACTAAATCCACTTAGAATTGCGTGCTGGCAATTTATTGCCGTTGAAAAAAACAAATAGCCATATGCGTTCTTACTTTTGAACACATTTCCGAAATATGTTTTGGTTATTGTTCAGTTAATAATAAGCGCAATCATTTTTCAGGTAAAAGAATCTTGTTTGCTTGAATTAGTTCAATGTAAACAACTATTATCGACATAAGCTTTTTTTCTGCAAACACTGTTAGTGTCCTTGGCAAATTGTATTTTTAATTGTTCTCTAGGATCTTACCCATAGGGAATTTTAGCCTGAAATTTTTACACAAACTTCTTACAACATATGTTTGCATGACTGGCCAAAAAAACTTTTATAAAAATTACACAGAGTCCACAGTATTAAAAATAAAGTATATCGGCTGTCCTGAAAAAATTGGTTGTTAGACATACGCGCTTATTCAAGAAAACCACAGAAATGTCCTTTAAAAACTAATTTTTTTTAAAAAGCATGGCAGTATTTTTTTGAATTATAAAGGAATTATAAATTTTTGTATGACCAAAATAAAATTTTACTTGCTTTTCTACTAATTATCTGCATATCTTTAATATATATTCTTTGGAGGCAATGAAAATGCAGCTACTTCAAACATACTTCCAATTTTTTATACTGGGTTAATATTAATTTTAAATAATATCTTACATACACTGTAATTTTGTATAATAACAAAATTACCCTACATGAGTTTTGTCAATTTAAACTTCAACACAATTTCAATATGCGTATCGGAATCGGTATCGCCGATATTTCTTTTTGAGTGTCGGTATCGGATCGGCAAAAAGGCGTATCGTTACTTCCCTAATTCGAACTGAATAGGTTTAAGTCGGAAGTTATTATTTAAGATGGAGTAATAACTTCCGACTTAATAACAAATTTTAAATATGTATGAAGAAATTATCCACTATTACACGTGTACCTTTGCGTCCTTTCAAACAAAATATAGAGCACTTTAATCGAATTAGCCTTTAGCATTGGATGGCGCTTTAAAGGTAAGTATACATCAAAAAACACAAATGTACCGTTATCTGGACAATGGCCAAAATGATATTGTTTTATTTTCTCGTGTAATTACCCTAAAAATTCATTGAAAACTTTATAGCTTTTGTTTTTAAATCAGTGTAATAAATACATTACTTGAAAAATGCTTTTTCAAAATAAAAAATTTTAGTTCGGGTTAATTCATAGTTAATCATTTACCTCCGGTATTTTTGTAACATCCTTAATGTAGCGTTTTGTGTAACACCAATGTCCATACAAAGATAGAATGCTGCTAATTGTTAAAATCACATTTATTCTGAAAAATATTAAGTAATAATTTGAATTAAAATTAGAACTAAATTTTTTAGGCTTTTGTGTGTATATGTTTATGTTTTTGTCATCGCGCGAGTTACGTCCTTATTGTTACGATCAGGTATGCGATGAAAATCAATTTCGACATCAATCGATTTGAAAAAGGTAAAAGGTGTAATGTGCTTACTTTTTCGATTTTGTATTGTCGATTTCAAATTCAATTTTGTTCTATAAAACATTTGTGGATTTGCTATGTGATGAAAAACGATTATACCAATTTAAATTTGTTTTAAAACAGCGGTGTCAGAAATAAAACTATTGTTGTATTGGTGAGTAAACAAAATATAACACTGTAAGAAAAACTGTCTCATCTAAAAGAGTTAACTCAGGTCTTATTATAACTTTATTTATTTTCATAATAGGGGAGTTCACGGAACATTTGGTAAGAGTTTATTCGTTGAATTAGTAAATTTTTCCATATATTTTGTTGGTGTAAAATGTATCTAAAAATATTTTGACAACAAAATGTATGGACAATTTTACTAACATACCAAGCAATCAGTTACCAAATGTTGTTTTATTTGTTTGAATTATTTGTATTTGCAGTGAACAAAATAGTTTACTTTTTTTTTTTTTGTTTTTATTTATTAATTAGTATTTAAAATACTTTTAAAACTTGAACTCTTTTGGATTTATAAATTTACTATACATTGTTGTTAGCAATATCTGGAAAATTAATATTATTTCGGACTAAATTTACACATTTTCTTTTAAATATATTCAAATTATTTTCAGTTTTAAGATTATTTGGAATTTCATTATACATTTGAAGTCCTTTGTAAAAGAGTGATCTCTGCATATGTGTTGTTCTGACCCTTGTTATATGGAAATCCAGTGAATTTCGTAACCTGTATGGCTGCATTTCACTAACATAATTTATCTGATTGCATAAATACTCCGGTGCATCCCCTTTTGCCATTTTCTTTATAAAAGTGAGCGTATTAAGTTGTAGTCTCTGTTTTATGTTAAGCCATTTCAGCATATCAAGCATTATATAAATCGGAGTGTACCTGTTACATTTTAGAATAGTCCTCATCGCCTTGTTTTGTAATTTTTGTAGTCTATTTAACTGTTCTTCTACGCAACATGTATATAGTATTGTCGACCCGTACTCAAAATGTGGTTTTATTATTGTATTGTATATGTTTATTGCAGTTAGCACTGATATTTTATTTCTGATTCTTTTGAAAAACCCAATTTTTTTACCGATTTTTTTGCAGATGTAGTCAATATGTTCTTTAAATTTTAACTTTTTGTCAATTACGAAACCAAGATATTTTATGCATTCTACTTTTTCTATGTTTTCATTGTTTATTTGAAATGGTTCATTGCTAGTCATATTAATTTCCATTATTTTTGTTTTCTTTTCATTTAACTTTAATTTATTCATTGTTAGCCACATGTTTATTTTGGTAAACATGTTACTAATATTTCATTTTTTTTATTTATGCACTTTAACAATAAAACAAATATATTTAATCAATTTAAGCTATTTTATTTCAATATTAAAATTAACAAATGTTTTTATTTAGAGCAGTACATTTTTTAAAATTACGAAAAAAAAATCACATATTCATTAAGCAAAATAACGTTAATTAGTCTTTTGACAATTGGAACTTTTATAAAATAAACAAAAATTGGTATCCAAAATTAATGCTTGATTATTTTACTTACATACAAGGTGACCCACGGTCTCACACACCAGGTTAGTAAAAAATACAGAAATGGTGCTCACTAAGCAGTTTCGCCATGAACTAATGGTGGGGGACGTGCAATGTGGCAGCTGTTCGAAATCGCAACAAAAAACAATAACGGAGAATTAAGTTATATGAATTTTTTAACACAACCGGTCCACAGACCAATAGGTCACCATTGGTTAAGTACATATACGTATGTGAATAGTGAGAAATAATAAATCGTGACCTGTCTTGTTTGGCCCACCGACCATTTTAAAAAAATCAGAAAATCAAGTAACATACCAAGTTTCATCAATATTAACTTTTTATTCCATGTAAATATCTTTTCTAATAACATTTTTTATACGCTTATTTTCAATAAAAAGTAGAAAATCTCATCTCAATAACAAGTTACTCAATACACAGCAGTTAGTATACACATGGGGCAACAAAACTACTTTTTACAAATAAAATAAAAAAGTTGCTACTGGAGCACAAAACAAGATATTTTACTTTCAGTAAAAAGATGTTAATTTCTAATCGGATTGATGAAAGTTCACAAAAATTTAAATTTTTCTTCCAAACATATGCCGGAATCAGTGGTGAGAACACAACAAAATTCTATCGGATATATTTTGAGAAAACTTTATGTAAATCTTCTTTGTTGTTTTTCTCCATTCCGACTTTTTGGCATATGGGCTAAATCAATACTGAGGTCGCGAAATGTCCAATGCTCAAATAGGGTATGCCTACTAATCGTGCTCATTAATGTTCATACACAGAAATTTCGGTGGTAGTTTTTATCGTTTATGTTCGGACGTTTTGTTTTATTTGTTCTTTATTCATGTGTGAATCGTTTGCTTTATTTGTTTCTATGAAAATTCTCATATAGTACTCTCTGTGGCAAAAGGTAAGTGAACTTAAGTCAGATGTAGCAAATAAACTTTTAAAAATAAACTTTCAAAAATTAGTTATTTTCAGACTTCATGATCTGCAAGAGCTTTAAATTGCAGAGGATACGTTTTGTGAGCTGGTCTTATCTGACAGTTTTAAATATTCCTCTTTTTAAGTAGAAATTTGTTCCCAATACTTCGCAAAATTTAAAAATCGAAAATTATTAATTGTACTAAATAAGCCATTGGTGTACCATAGTACTTTTAAAGTTCGACTTGTACCAAAAATGGTACAATTGTACCAATTTTGCCATCCCTGCAAAGAGTTGATGCGATCGTAATATGCTCGCTACTTTGCGGTGAGTGTCAGTGTTGCCAGTGAAATTTCGAGAAAGATACATTTTAGTTTCCAAAAAGATACATTTCTTCCCAAAAAGATACATTGTGAAAAAATTTTCAAAATCCGTTTTTAATGTTTAACATATCGACCCCATACCGCCCAATGATCGTAAGCGCCAAAAATTTAATTTTTCAGGAGGAGGGTTTTGTATTGTATTTAAACATGATTTATATGCATAAACTATCGCTTACGATAAAATTTTATAGCCTGTATTTCAAAAGTTATCCAAAATTTTTGATATTCTTACGAATAAAAAAACTTTTTTTTACAAAATGTCGCTTACGATCATTTCGCGCAAAGGGGTTGATATATTAACATAACTTTTTTATTTTATATATAATGAATATTGTAAAAGTAAAAATGATATATAAATTCATTTTTATATATATTTAAGTCATAAATATTAGGTATGTAATTCTTATAAATTCAGTAAGCAAACTTTAAAATTAATTATATCTAACTATCTTTGGATGTTGTCAAAACAAATTAATTTTTGTAAAAATTAATATACGAGTAAAGGTTTGTTTTAGTATTTATAACGAAATGATAACTTTAAAAAACTTTGTCAGAGACGGAAAATTTAATCACCAAAAAAACAAATAATTAAACATGAAGGGATATTTCAAACACATCAATCTTAAATACAACAACGAAACTTGCAAAACATTGAAAGAGTATTGTAATGAAACAAAAAGGCTAATACAACAACAACAAAGATTAAAGTTCTTATTATCAACTAGAAAATATGGAATAATACCAAATCATACAAAAAATACAACAACACAAGTAAGCAGCTTTTTTCAATGTCACAATATTAAAAGAAAACTGAATATAATAGAAAACAACTTCCATCAAAAAATTTTAAGCCTAGAGATATCACAAACAAATACAAATATTACAATAATTAGACGAAAGCTTCACCATCTAAAAACAGGTATACATAATTTACTCTCGACTGAAGATTATACGAGTTTCATTTATAAACAAATTGAAAGATCAAAACAAATGCAGATAATCATAAACGCAAAACAGAACGCTAAGCTGAATACACTTAAAGAAAAATATTTTAAATTACATGGTTTTGTTTTTAATGAGAATTGGTTTATAAATAAAACAAATATTATAGTTCCGAAGGATTGTATGTGGATAACATCATTAGGGAAAAAATTTTCGCTGCCAATAAGAGATCAAAATTTTTCTCCTTTACATGTCATTGCTGACTTGGAACAGTGCATACAAACGATGGGTGAAAATATGGAAAAAGAAAAAGACGTTACAAGAACTAAGCTAGCCACTAATATAACAACATTTAGAAGAAAAATTAACAACTCTCCAAAAGAAAAATTTATAACTGCAGCTTATGAGGAAACCAAAAGATTTCTTAAGCAGCACAAAAATATTATGCTAACACAAGCAGACAAGGGAAACAAAACTGTGTTAATGTATAAAGAGGACTACAAAGAAAGAATGATATCACTACTTAACGATAAAAGCACATATAGAACAATGAGGATTGACCCAACAGCAAAGCTACAAAAAGAAAACAACACAATAATTACTCATTTGTACAAAAGTGAATGTATAGACATATCACAAAAACAACGCTTACTTTGTTCTTCTGGGATTGCCCCCAGAATCTATGGCCTACCCAAAATTCATAAAGAAGGCACACCACTACGGCCGATAGTTTCTTCAATGAACGTCCCTTGCTACCATTTATCAAAGCACATTGGGCAAGTAATTAAAAATATAATATCTACAAAATATAATATAAAAAATTCAAAACAATTAAAAGACGAACTTAAACACATCACACTG
The DNA here is from genome assembly GCA_956483635.1 of Panzeria rudis. Classification (NCBI taxonomy): domain Eukaryota; kingdom Metazoa; phylum Arthropoda; class Insecta; order Diptera; family Tachinidae; genus Panzeria; species Panzeria rudis. Next base: position 115,965,256 of record OY101448.1, read on the forward strand.
CAAAACAATGAAATATTAATATCATTTGATGTAGTTTCACTATTTACAAACATTCCGGTACATATTGCAATTAGAAATATAATGAAAAAATGGAACATTATTGAAACATTCACAAAAATCCCAAAATCCCAATTCTTAAAAATACTAAAATTTTGTCTTACCGACAACAATTATTTCGTATATGACGGCAACATATATAATCAAATATTTGGAATGCCAATGGGTAATCCATTGTCACCAACAATAGCAGATGTGATACTTGACAGCCTTTTATACGAAGCACTAGCTGAATTAAAACAGAAAAATATAAGTTTGAAATACATAGTTAAGTATGTAGACGACGTTTTGGCTATAATTAAACTTGACGATAAAAATGAGATTCTACAGGCACTCAACAGCTTCCATCCTAAAATACAATTTACTGTTGAAATGGAGAAAAACTGCAATTTACCATATTTAGATATATTTTTACAACGACGAGAGAACGAAATTTTATTCGACTGGTATGCAAAAGATATAGCATCAGGAAGACTAATGAATTTTAATGCAACACAACCAAAAACGCAAATAATTAATACGGCCAAAAGTTTCATTTTTAGAGTATTAAATATAAGTGACGAACAATTTCACACCAAGAATATAAATAAAATCACTAAATTACTCAAAGACAATAGTTTTCCAATAAATCTCATTAACAATTTAATATATGAGACAAAACTTAAACTCAACAATAATTATTCCCAAAACAAAACAAATAGCAATACCAATAATCAACCAAATATTTTTTACGGTGTAACTTTTATACCAGGCTTAACAGATAACAAAAAGTTAAAAACAACAATAAAAACAGAAAATATAAAATTTGCATATAAACCTAATTCTACACTTAATACAGTTTTCACCAATATGAAAGACAAAGTAGAAAAACAACAACAATGCAATGTTGTTTATGAAGTAAAATGCAAAGGCAATGATGAACAAAACTGCAATTTAATATACATTGGAACAACAAAACGAACTTTGGAAACAAGAATGAGTGAACATAAAAAAGACATCACAAAACAGAGAGAAACAACAGCATTATCACAGCATATACTCAATACTGGACATGCAGCTGATTTTGATAATGTTGAAATACTAGATATAGAAAACAAAGGGAAAAAAAGATACACTATAGAAAGTCTACGTATACAACAAAATATCAACAGAACGATGAACTTAAAAGAAGACACTAACAACATAAATACGAGCTACAGCGTTGCAATAAGTAGGAAATTTTAACTGTGATATTAATTTTTAAGTTGTGTTTGATTTAATTCTTTATATAAAAAATTTTTTTAGCAGTTTACTTATTTTAGAAACACTAATATTTAAATGTAAATTGATTTTATAATATCATTTTGTAAGTTAACCATAATTTTTGGTGTGATTATTTGTAATAATATTAAGTTTTTATTTTTAAATAGACGAAACCCTTGAAAAAGTCAACAAAAAATTGACGAAACGTTGGGTAAATATGTAATAAAAAGTTTTTTATTGACATAAACTGCGTTAGGCCTTATTAGCTGAAGATTACTTAATCAACAATACCAAACTACAAAATTGGCCAAATAATATAAACATTAATATTTTATTTCTGTAAATTTTGCGTACAGATTCAAAAGATACGAAAAATGTCAGGATTATACATGGTACCTAAAGTCATCAAAAGATACGAAAAATGTATCTTTCGTATCCTAATGGCATCACTGGTGTGTGTATGTAAAAACAATGATCGCAAAAACCAGTAGCAACAAGCACCGCAATCTGCATGAGCAAAAGGTTTGGGATTTTGTATTTTTGTACTCTATTATTTTTTTACATTTGCTTTTGCGAGTTTCTCCTCTAACAATCAGTGATGCCAGATTTGAGATTAGACATTACACAATCAAAGATTCGAAATTACCCAAAAAACTATTTTAAATTATTTTAAATAAACCAAGACATTTTATTTACGAATAAATCTTTTATAAAACCTTCCTATCTGCTTATATTTGTGTACAAGAATTCATTGGAAAAATTAAATTTGTTCTTTAAGATAGTTATTTTGCTCACTGAGAGTAACATATGCAAATGCACAGGATTGCAAAAACCAAATTTCGATACTGAAAAACAATGTGAAAGTTGTATGAGAGCTCAATGAAATAATCATTAACGAATGCGACAATATATATGGAATAAAACAATGTTAAAGCAAAATTTGCTATTTATGATTTAAGCACTTATTCGTTATTGACATAGAAATGTTAAAAGCAATCTTAGTTACACAAAATAATACTTACAATTTTAGCAAATCTTTAAAAAACGAAGGACGTGTTAAATTGACACCCAAGCCAAGAGAAATTCTCATTAGTTCCCTGATTCTATGATAATTTTGTTCCTTTAATTGTTTAACTTCATTATCCACCAACATTTTAAAACAAATTCGTCGACGATAAATTTTTAAATGTGTGTGCAACTAATTAGGCTGCTAAAAACGTAATGGACTCCAATTAAATGAGCTTACACATAAATAGCTACCAGCTATAAAAAAAGACGAAAAAATTAATTTTAAAAGCATACGCATGTGTGCAAAATATTAAATGAAATTTCTATGGTTTTCATGAATAGCCGCATAAATATATATTTAATGACATTTTTAGGAGAGACAATAAATAAAACTTCTATTTGAAATTGATTGATAGTAAAATCTTAAATTCAACTTCCAAGGAACTGCTTAACAATTTTGACCTCAAACCGAATATTTACATATAGATTGTTGTTACGGCATCACACCTAAACGGCTGATAGATATTTGGTCCACAATTAATATTGGCCGAATTGTTTTTCGAATTTCGGACCAAGAGGAGATAAAACCCGATTTTCAAATTTAATTTTATGTTTGAAAGGTTTTGACTGCAGTTTGGTCTAGGGTTGCCAGACAGTGTGGAATGGCTTGAATTATCCCGTTATCTTTTGAGTTTTGTCCAGTTTCCAGCTAATTTTTTGTTTTTTTATAAAAACCAACACAACCTGCGAAGCGATTAGCTTGTCTTCGGAAAACACCCAGGGTCTATGGCGGGAATCGAACCCACGACCTCTGGACTGACAGGCTAGCATCGCTACCACTCAGCCCCAGGGGCACCCATGCAATGCAAATTGTTCAGTTAAAAGAGGATTTCTTTAATTTTGGAAAATATTTTTTTTTAATTATATATTTTTATTAATCCATATCCATATATTATATAAAAATGATGCGTATGTTTCTTTGTTCACAAATTCACAGAAACGGCTAAACCGATTTATATGAAATTTGGTACATAAATAGATATTTGGCCCACAATTAATAAAGGCTGCAATTGTTTCCCGGATATTGGACCAGAAGGGGATAAGATGGGTAAAAATCTCCCACTACGCATAACTCTGTCATTTGTCAATAGATTTTCAAAATTATTTATTGCTTTTAGAGGGTTTGCTTGCAGTTAGGTCCCATAACTTTTTTTTTCTAAATCAGTGGGGATATTTGACCCCCTCCCAAAGCCTTAACTTTGTCATTTGTGAACCGAATTTCCAAATCCAAAAAGGGGATATTATGGGTAAAAACCTCCCCCTACGCATAACTCTGTCATTTGTCAACAGATTTTCAAAATTTCTTATTGCTTTTAAAAGTTTTGCTCGCAGCTAATTTTTTTCGAAAGTTGGTGCGGGGAGGGTGAGGTAATTCGGTTCCCCACGCATAACTTTGTCATTTGTCAACCGATTTTGAAGATTTTTTTTTTGGTTTGAAATGGTTTACTTGTATCTTAGATCCATAATTTCTTTCGAAAATCGGTAGGAAAATTAGCTCACCCCTTCCCACCCACAATGCTTAACTCTGTCTTTTGTGAACCGATTTTAAAAATTCTTTTTGTGTTTGAAAGGTTTTGCTTGCAGTTTGGTCCCATAATTTTTTTCGAAAAAAGAGGCATGAGAAGGGAGAGGGGGAATTTTTATCCCCCACGCATAACCCTGTCATTTGTCAACCGATTTTTAAAATTCTTTTTTGGTTTGAAAGGGTTTGCTTGCAGTTATAATTTTTTTTCCAAAATCGGTGGACACTATAACCCCCCCCCCCCTCCCCTTTCCTTAACTCTGTTATTTGTGCACCGATTTTAAAATTCTTTTTTTGTATGAAAGGTTTTGCTTGCAATTTTGTTCTTTTTTTCGAAAAACTAGGGTGGAATTTCGGTCACCACGCATAACTCTGTAATTTTTCAACAAAGAGTATGCTTGTATCTATGCTCCAAAATTTGTTTTCCGAAATCGGTGGGGACTATCCCCCCCCCCATTCCTTAACTCTATAATTTGTGAGCTGATTTTCAAAATTCTTTTTTTTAAGGTTTTGCTTGCAGTTTGGTCACATAATTTTTTTCGAAAAACGTATGGGGGAGGATGGAAGGGGAGTTTTGGTCCCCACGCATAACTCTATCATTTGCCAACGGATTTTATAAATTCTTTTTTGGTTTGAAAGGGTTTGCTTGCACTTAGGATCCATAATTTCTTTCCAAAATCGGTGGGAATATGCCCCCCCAAATTTCTCAACTCTGTCATTTGTGAACCGATTTTCAAAACTCTTTTTTTTGGTTTGAAAGGTTTTGCTTACAGTTTGGTCCCATCATTTTTTTCGAAAAGCGGGGGATGGTGAGGGGGAATTTCGGTCCCCAACGCATAACTCTGTCATCTGTGAACCGATTTTCAAAACTCTTTTGTTGTGTAAAAGGGTTTGCTTAAAGTTTAGTCCATTAGTTTTTTTTCGAAAATCGATGGGGGATTTGCTCCCCCAATGATTAACGCTGTCATATGTGAACTGATTTTCAAAATTCTTTCTTTGTTTGAAAGGCTTTGCCTGTAGTTTTATTCTGTAATATTTTTCCAAAATCGATAGGGAAATTTGCTCCCCCTTGCATAACTATGTCACTTGTGAACCGATTTTCAAAATTCTTTTTTTATTTGAGAGGTTTTGCTTGCAGTTTGGTCCCATAATTTTTTTCCAAAAAGCGGGAAAGGGGACGTTTGGTCCCCCACGCATAACTTTGTCATTTGTCAACCGAGTTCTAAAAGGTTTTTTGTGGTTCGAAAGGATTTGCTTGCGGCCTAGTCCCTTATTTTATTTTCGAAAATCGGTGGGGAAATTGGATCGCCCCCCATGCTTAACTTTGTCATTTGTGAACCGATCTTCAATAATTTTTTTGTTTAAAATTGTTTGCTTTAAGCTTAGTCCCATAATTTGTTTTCGAAAATCGGTGGGGAAATTTGCTACTCCCCATGATTAACGCTGTCATATGTGAACTGATTTTCAGAAATTTGTTTTTGTTTTGTCTGTCTCTGGTATGGACACCAAATCCTGATAAATGTCAAAAGAGCTCTGTCTAAACTATATAGATTTCGACAAAGATGTCAATTAAAATCTACTAGATTTCGCTCTGGTGTAAATGTAGTATAAATCATCACATAGTTTAAAAATAAAATTTATTTCATATAAAAATTTTAAACATGTATTTTAACATAAAAATTTTAGAAAAAAGCTGACTTTTCTAGAAATCGTTGTGTGGAACATTTTTGAACCCAAATTACACAAAAAAGCGATATTCATTACTTGTACAATATATGCCACTACGTAGTGGTATGCCAAATTTTTCGTAAAAATTTGTTATATGCCTAATGCACATATTCGTAATATAACTTTTAAAATGTCTTTCCAACCGGTTGTAGTGTATCAGTTTAAGTTACACAAATTTACGAAAAATAATATATGTATATCAAACTATTTTCTTAAAAATTCTGCTGCGAGTGACCAAATTTCTAATTTCTAAAACTTATAGTACTTTTGCAAAGAACAAAAATAGATAATTTGATCATTTGCTTGCACAAATTGTCTAATCCAAGAGCTAGTAAAGATTTTTCTAAGGTCTGGTTGTTTTTAGTAACAATTTTTATCATTTTTATCAGGGTAGTCACAGTCTGAGAGGTATCCGTCAGTCGCACAAGATGGGCTTCAATATGCAAACAAAGTTTGAAAAAAACCGTTACGTGTAAGCCTGAAATTTTTTTATGGATTAGTACATTCATTGAGAAGCATAGTACGAAAAAACGCAGCGCAGCGCCGCTCTTTTTGCGATTTACGCAAAGAGCGGATCCAATTTATTATTGCGCTTGCGCCGCGCAAGTATTTTCGCGCTGCGCATAAAATGAGGAAGCGCAAAAAGGAGCATTTTCCTTTGCGTTTTTTTTTTTTGCGCTGCGCATTTTGATTGCGCAATGCGCAAAAAGAGCCAGCATGTTTATGTATATGCTAATAAAACAATACAATACATTTTTTATTACATAAATAGTGGATGTGAGAAAAATTTTTACCAAAAATTATAGTAAAGTAAACTAAAATCTTTGATAATTTACCAAAAATACAAGTTTGAATTAACCTTGTTTTCATAGGTAACTTAAGAAAAACTTTAAGTAGTTTTACCAAAATTTTTAGTTGACTTTTCGAACATTGACATCAACTAAAATTTTTGGTAAATGTACTAAAAAACTTTGTAAATGCCATTCTACCCTTTCACTTAGATACAATTATACCATAATTTTAGGCAATATAACCTATGAATTTTTTTGTGTGTACTTACGACCTACACAAATTGTGCAAAGAAGTAAACAAAAATTGGGTTTTTTTTTTAAATACAGCTTAATTACTTGTTGGCGTTACGTTACGAAAAGTGGACTTTTCCCTGGAAATGCCCATATTTATCTATTCATTATTTTTTTATTAACAAACATATGTGAAGGTGGCACGTCAAAGTTCTTGTTTGCAAATAGTGCGTTAATCAGCAATTGTTTTCGTGACTTAGTAAGTTACAATAAAATGACATGCTTGGTAGCACTACGTTTTAATTTGCAAATAAAAATTGCTTATAAACGAGGTAACAGACGCCTTATAGTCATGAAGTTTATGTCCATACGAGTCAACTTTTGCTGCGCAACTTTTGACTTTATGGATGAGAGAGAGGTGAGATATTTGGGAAGGGGTACACTGCTTCATGTACATGCAACTCCCTTTTAAAAGAATTCCATTGTATGGACACGAATGCAACTTCAAAAGAAAATTTAAGAAAGTTGCAGAAGCAAAAGTTGACTCCTATGGACATGGACAAAGCGAACTTGAAGCGGGCGGGCATGTCTAGTATTCATGAAAATCGGATAATAGTTGCAAAACTTATGAGGCCGACAAAGCTTTTCATGCCCGAAGTAGTCAACTTTGACACCCTGTAGCTCAACGTGTGTTTCAAAAGGGTATCCAAAATTCAACATTCTTAAAGCTTAGGTCATTCTCTATCATTTTTACATACGTACATCGTTTTGTAATCGGATCGCAAGTTTCTAAAATACTTTCTTTTCCAATTGGAACCACTGTGCGACATTAGTGCTAAAAAATATTTTAGTTAATACATACATATAGCAGTTAAGTAGTTTGTTAGATATAAGATATCATAATTGGTCCTTACATATTCAAATTTCAAGTCTCATGTTAAATCATTAAAAATAAAGCAATTTGGTATCAATAACTTAAAATCGATGAAATACGTGTTTATTAATGAAAACCATATACATACATATTTATGTAGATGATAATAATATATATCCGAGTTATTAAATAATTATGAAATAAACAGCCCAGTTAAAGAACAGGACTCTAATTGTTTGTTCCAGATACACTTTAAACAAGACTGGTTAGTTAAATAAGTAAGTATGTATATATGTTTAAACATACATATACATATGTACATAATATATTATGTATTTTTGTTCGTTTAAAAAGGTAGGCGTTGAATTTAATCCTCTTCTAAGAATTATTCACTCCATTCCTTCCTTTCATGCGTAGTATTAAGAAAATAGTGATGTTACGAATATCAATTTTTAATATTCGCGATTACGAATACTCAATCGGAAATTAAGCTCCACTCGCTATTTCAAATTTAATTGAAAAACATATATGCGTAAGTATTTTTATTATTATAACATATTTACTATTATAACATATTTAATATTGTTATAACATTCCGATGACTTAATTCGAATTTGAATTATCAACTTCGAACCTGAATGCCGCTACTGAAACTTTTAAAATTTTTATGCTCGTAAGGATTCAAAAACTAATACTAAAAATATACAGTTTCTTTACAGAAGTATTGCAAAAATGCAAAAATAAAATTGCATATATCTTAAAAACCTCTTTTTTAATTTTTTTAAAAAAATTGTGTTGATAGGGCTTAGTGTTTTGCATAATATATACAAAATTTGGAGTGGTAACTTCATGGGATAAAATACTAAACATACTTTACTAAAAGGTTCTCATATCATTTTCTAAGAAAATTTAATTTAAAATTTAGACAGACTTACAAATTGGTACTTTTTACATCCGTTTTGAACAAAGCTAGGACATTTTCTAATCAGTTTGAAGCGAAAAAAAATATTGTGTTCTCAGTTTTTTCCCATTACTTAAGATTTTTTTTACGGCCCATCTAATATTTTAACTGGGTAAAGCATGGTACTGTGTTCATCACATCGTGCAAACTGCTGTCAAAAGTTCATATAAAAAAAATTGTCACGAATTTCTCATGAAAAATTGTTGCAGAAGTAGTACTCTGTTTATTTTATAAAAAACATATGAAATGTATCTACAACATTTTGAGTCTTCATGCGAAATAATATAAGCACCACTTTTTTCGTGTGGAATTTACAACAAACACATTGGGGTTTTTTTAAAAACGTACACAATTGCAGCATACTTTCAAGGGCTATTATAAATTGTTACTTGTCATATTTTTGGTATGAAAAAACTAATGTTGATAACATTTTTCGCAAATTTGAACAGAGTACTAGCTTAACTCGAGAACAGTATGTCCAATTTTGACCAACAAAACAGTAACAGATGCACGATAAAATTATCTTCAAATAATACAATTAGGTAAACAAATCAGTGGTTTCTTAATTATTCACAAATTAGTATCGAAAAATAGTGTTTCATTTTATGAAAAATTTTTTAATTTTTTAAAGAAACTTTTTCTAAAAGCTTTAAAAAGATTTAAAAACTTTAAAATAATATTTTGAAGGGCAGATGTGTTGCGAACAAAATAAGCCATAAATCATGAGGATCGATGGACAAATGTCGATTCTATTCATAATTAAGGGAAGGAACTCAATTGATAAAAATCACAATTTCCATACAACGCACAGACTGCTGTTGAATGAAATTCTGATTTTTATCAATGGAGTTCCTTCGCCTAATTGTGAATAAAATAAATATTTGTCCATCGATTTTCATGATTTATGTCTTATTTTATTCGAAACACATCTGTTCTTAAGCATTTATTTTAAAAGTTTTAATTATTGCAGTTTTAATTTAGTTGACAACTTTACATAACTAAGAATATCAAACAATATTTTTGTCTGACTTTATACAACAATTAGTCTAAAAATACTAACAAATATTAAAGAAAATAGTTTACATAACCAAACAAAAATATTTACTGGATTTTTTGTAATCTATAAAACAAAATTTTTGTCCGGGTCATCACCATCATCATCAACCCTTAAACATTTATGAAATTTCACTTTATTAAATGTGTTCAAGTCTGAATGTTTATCTAAAGAATCTAAAAAAATGAATGAGAATTAATGCAACGACAGTAACGAATTGATTTACTCAAAAACCTTCACTAAACAAACTTGGTACAATCGCATTCCTTTTGCTATCATTGTTGTTGATGTTGTTATTTGTGTGTATGTTGTCATCGGGTTTGTTTTTTTATGACACAGTTTTTATTGTTGTTTTTGGTGATTGCGTCCTAAATAGGAGTCAAACAAATAATTCATTGATAATGTAAAGAACATTTACTGAAAATGAAATTTATTTTTAGACAAACTTTTGTTTAAAAATTTGTTGATGATAGTTTTTTCTGTGTACCGATTGTATATAACAATGAGCAAAACGTCGGGGGCATGTAAAGAAATTTTCATAGCTTTAAACTTATGGAGATCCAATTATCAAACTTTTACAATGTAATGAGGACACCCTATGCTAATTTTAGTAATAAAAAAATAAAATAAGTCGATATTAGAAAAATTTTAACTTCAATGAAAATGACCAAATTCCGGTTTTGAGCATGAACATTTTTTTTTTAATATTTTTGAGTTATGACTTTAGTCGAACTGTATGATTTTCATCCAAAGTTATTTAATTAGTTTGGCTTAAGTTTGTTTTTAATTTAATCTTTCGATTAAATTATTTTTATTTTAGAAAGAAATGGTGAACATTCAAAGAAAAATTTGGTTGTACAGAAGGTTGAACTGACATCAAATATTTAGAGACCACTACAGTTTTCTCATCTTTTCCACCTAGACGACACTGCCGGCGAAGACAGCAACAACCAACGAGCGAAAATCCTATTTTACTTTGAACCAAATAACGGATAAGTCACCAACTCGTGACTATCATCCGAAACAAATGTTCGGAACTTCACTATGTTTTTCTTATCATGCTCAAATTACCAGCATGAAATATCATCGATATTTTCAAATTCTGGGATTTTTTTATGTTTATTTCTGTCCAACTTTTTTTAACAGCGTACTTTCATGTCTAGCTAAGTGCCATTAGAGTTTTAACAAATAAGTTATGAATTTTGTCGAACATTTGGGGCCGAATTACCGCATACGTAATCGAGCAAAATTGTTCGAAAATGTTCTTTTTGGTATTACGGCATACGATAATCGAGTAGCTGCTGTTTAAATTCCACTCGTTACTAACGAGTCGTTAGCACTAGAGCGATCGAATACAATATTTTTTTGTTTTGCAAAAAACCATGGAACATTACCTATAAAACTTATTACACTTGGCCAATCGACTGGGTTGTTGTACTAGCTACTAGAAACACAAAAATTTTCTTTAATGTATTACAAATACTTAGTCGATTCAACAACCGGTATAATATAAACTTGGTGCACTTTTTAAACATTTCCATACGTTAGCTATCGAATGCGGTAATCCAAACATTCGATACGTGACGAAATTTTATTCGATACGAAAGCCTACTCGATAAGGAATGCGGTAATTCGGCCCCTGATGTCAGTTCAACCTTCCGTACAACCAAATTCTTCTTTGAATGTTCAATATTTACATACTTTAGAATTTCTTTCTAAAGTAAAAATAATTTAATCGAAAGATTAAATTGAAATCGAACTTAAGCCAGCCAAACTAATTAATAGACGATTACAGACGATTTTCTATAAGAATCACTTATTTTAATTTATTTGTTTTACTTTACCTCAGAGCAAAAATAATTTTTTTTTTTAAACGGCAATACTTTCGCACCCCATAACTTGGAGACAATTTTTCATACTGCTTTGCAATTCCAAAGGGTTGCTTTCCCTATTTTTTTTCGCTTAGAGAAAGATTAATTCTTTTCATTCAGGCTACCAATTCACTGCCGCTTTAACAGGTACGAGCAACTTTGCTACTGATATTTAAATAATATTCCAAATTGAGTATCTAATAGTATCAACTGGTGAAATTAATGCACCAGTAATAATTCTGTGGCAATATGGAATAAGTGCTTAAGTTCACTTAACCAAATTTTTCTTCAACACTGTTTTATTCCTTAAATATTATCGCTTTTAGTTGAAGGTTGTAATGGTTACAATCATTAGTAAAACAGCAAGCGTCACACAAGAAATAAATCATAAACCACTTAGCAGTATACAGTGGGGACTTTTGTGAAATAAATAATAATAAATCTGGAACTTCTAAACTGCTAATTGGATTTATTTGAAGCTTCCAACATCTTTAGAGGAGAAGCCAGGCTTTCCAGCACCTGTCTTAGTGGCCTTCTCGTTTTAGCACGAGAGTAGTTACAGTGGGCCAAAGCTGTCTACCTGGGACTTAAAAAACTTCTGAGGCTTGTAACGTTTTTAAATACTATCCGATTTTAAAATATTTAAGCGCTTTGAGTAAAGCTAAAAAATACAAAGAAATAATGTATTAACATGTGTTCCCGTATCCCTCCCAGTTTAGAAAAATATTTGACTTAAAAAAATATTTTTTTTGTCTTGACTTTTTTTATTATTTCGCCTATTTTAGTTTGCAGTTTCATTTTAAAATAAAAGTTGCATAAAATAAAAGATTCTTGACAAAATTCTAAGTAAACTAGAGACACATTTTTTAATATTGAAAAGCATGTTTTTTCAAGCAAAGTATCTTCTGAAGTAAGTTCTGAGGCTTGTAACTTAAGAGCATATTTTTTCAAGTTTTTAGAGCATGTTGTGTAGTTTGATTTTGCATAAGCTAATGAGGCCTAACGTACTTTATGTTAATAAAAATGCATAGTTTTTTTATTACATATTTTCCCAACGTTTCGTGAATTTTTTGTTCACTTTCTCAAGGGATTCGTATTGTAAGTAATTACTACGTCATCTGTGGAAAAATATACTTAAAATTATTTTAAAATTACTTAAAAAAATTTTTTAAACACAAAACACTATAAAACTAGTATCGCAGGTTGTATTTTAATTTTATGTTATTGCCACTATATAATTCGCGCTCAAGTTGTCAGTGTCCTCCTTTATAAATACTCAAAAAGAGAACCTTATTTTATCAGTTTTTGAGAAAACAAAAAAATTTTTAAAAAGACAAGAACATTATGGTTACCCAATCGGACAAAGGCAACAAAACTGTAGTCATATACAAACAAGAATACAACAACAAAATGAAGATGTTACTGGGGGATAAGAATACATATCGCATAATGAGAACAGACCATACCAGCAAATTGGTTAAAATAAATAACAATACAGTCTCAGAGCTATGCAAAAAAGAACTTATAGACAGCAGTCTGAAACGCATTCTCACTTGTTCTGCGGCAACCGCTCCTAGAATATATGGATTGCCCAAAATTCATAAGGAAGGTATACCCTTGCGGCCTATAGTGTCATCCGTTCAAGTCCCTTGCTATCAATTAAGCAAATATTTAGGAAATATTCTGAAAAGCATTATATCGGACAAATACAACGTAAAAAATTCTTTAGATTTGAAACAACAACTGAAATGCATAAAATTGGATCACAATGACTCTCTGGTATCTTTCGATGTGATATCTCTTTTCACTAATATTCCTGTTAACACCGCTATTAATAATATTATGGAAAAATGGAACAAATTACAAACTAATACCAAAATCCCACGCTCAAAATTCGTAGAAACATTAAAGTTTTGTCTATACGATAGCAACTATTTCATCCATGATAACACAGTTTATAATCAAATTTTCGGTATGCCTATGGGAAACCCACTTTCTCCAACAATTGCTGATATTGTATTGGATAACTTACTTGACGTGGCACTGTCTGAATTGAAAAACAAAAACATTCATATTAAATATGTAGCAAAATACGTAGATGACATTTTAGCCATAATCAACATTGACGACAAGGATGAAATTTTAAACACCCTCAACAGATACCACCCGAAAATACAATTTACTATTGAAGTAGAGGATGACAGAAGAATATCCTACCTTGATACTAAATTATTCAGAGTTGAAAATAAAATCGTATTTGATTGGTATGCAAAAGACAATTCTTCAGGTAGAATAATTAATTTTAACTCAACGCAGCCTAAATCACAAATTATCAAACAGCTAAAAACAGTTTTAGAGATAAGTGACGATCAATTTCATACACAAAATATACAAAAAATAACAAGAATATTAACTAATAACAGTTTTCCTGCATCACTAATAAAATCCCTCATCATACAATATAAATCGTCAAAAAATAACCAACACGGCAACACTGACAGAGAAAATAAATGTTTTTACAGTGTAAAATTTGTTCCTGGCCTTACGGACAATAAAAACATAAAAACTGCAATAAATAAAAATAACGTTAGCTTTGCTTACAAATCCAACAAAACACTAAGTACAATATTTACAAAAACAAAAACACCGATAGCCAAATTACACCAAAACAACGTTGTTTACGAAATACCATGCAAAGGTAATGAAAGCAACAGCTGCGATCTAGTTTATATTGGCACAACAAAGAGAAATTTAGAGATAAGAGTAAACGAACACAAAGCTGACATTAATAGAAATAAGGAAAGTACCACGCTGTCACAACACATAGTAAAAACTAACCATAAGCCCGATTTTGACAACATAAAAATATTAGATAAAGTGAAGAATTTAAGAAAGAGATACACAACAGAAAGTTTAAGGATACAGCAAAAAATAGATAAAACAATGAATATAAAGGAGGACACTGACAACTTGAGCGCGAATTATAGAGTGGCAATAACATAAAATTAAAATACAACCTGTGATACTAGTTTTATAGTTTTGTGTGTTTAAAATTTTTTTTAAAGTAATTTTAAAATAATTTTAAGTATATTTTTCCACAGATGACGTAGTAATTACTTACAATGTAAGTTAATTTTTTATAAATTAAAAAAAAGGACACTGACAACTTGAGCGCGAATTATAGAGTGGCAATAACACAAAATTAAAATACAACCTGTGATACTAATTTTATAGTTTTGTGTGTTTAAAAATTTTTTTAAAGTAATTTTAAAATAATTTTAAGTATATTTTTCCACAGATGACGTAGTAATTACTTACAATACGAGTCCCTTGAGAAAGTGAATAAAAAATTCACGAAACGTTGGGAAAATATGTAATAAAAAACTATGCATTTTTATTAACATAAAGTACGTTAGGCCTCATTAGCTTATGCAAAATCAAACTTCACACATAATTGACTTGGCCAAAAAATATTACCAATATAATTGTATGTTTTTTGGTGCAAATTTAATGCGCATAAAATACATTTCTTAGAGCATAAATCCGGTTTCCCTGATTATTACATATTATTTGGAAAGATTTGTTTTACAGGGCGCTTCTTTTTACTTTTTACAATTTTAGCTGCCCAAAAGTAAAAAAAAAGTTCCCCGATCTTATTGCTTTTTTTGATATGTGATAGACAAGAGTACAGGTGATACAAAAATATATATGGTCATAGAAAAAGAAAAGGAATGGTAATGAATATAACGTTTATCAAATATTCAAGAGTCAAGAGAAGCTAAAATACAAGCTTTTTAGAATGGCAATTTTAATGATTTTATTATTGTTGTACAAGTTTTTGTATGCATATTGTCATTTATATTATTAATTTTTCTTAAAATTGTGTTCATTTTAAATAGTATTGGTTCGTTTTTGAGTAACATCATATATAATTATGCCCAAAACTAAGGACCGGAAAACGTTTTTTATTTTGTTTGTTTCTAAAATATTTATCATTGAAGTTAAAAAAATATATTAAACTGTACAGAAAACAAAAAGTATTTAAAAAGATATTTAATATACATATCGCTCAAGTTCAAAATAATAAAATTCTCAAAATAAAAAGTTTCTTTTAGGGAAAAAAACTTAAAAAAAAATTTTTTTTTGTACATTTTGTTTCTAGCGTTCAATTCACAAGAAAACATCAACAAATTTGCGTTGCCGTGATGTAAGCCCGCACAATAGCAAAGGTAAACAACAAGAACGGTTACTAGACATTACATTAGTAATCGCTTCAATACATTTTATAAATTTTCGCGGATTTGCGAGTTTTTCGCATTCTTTCAGATTTTTTTTATTTTTAACAGTTTTGACGATATCTAGTAAATTTTAGGGTTTATTGCCGTTTTTGCAACTTCTCCCGAATTTTTGATATGTTCGCGATAAAAGCGACTTTTTGCAAGTTTTCAGATTCTTTACAGTTTTCACGAATTTTAAATAATATTATACCAAGCTATTATGATGCTATTATCAAGTTTTCGCAAATTTTCGCCATTTTCGCGATTTTTACCGTATTTTTGGCGCTCCTTACAGTTTTAGCGATTTTTAACCGATATTATGGCACGTTTAAAATTTTGCAATTTTTCGCGAGTTTTCGCTATTTTCGCGACAGATGTGATTTTTTCAAAACTTTTGACTTTTTTGCATTTTTTGGGGACTTTCAATCAATATTACCTTTGCGTTCTTTAACGTTTTAGCAAGTTCTTGCAAAATGTTCGTAATTTTTTTCGATTTTTCTCAAGTTCTTGGCATTCCTTTCAGTTTTAGCGAGTTATGTCAGTTTATGGACCTGATTCCAATTTGCAATTATTTGAGAATTTATGCCATTTTCGCGATAAGCATGATTTTTTCAAGGTTTTGTCCTTTTTAGGTGTTAATCAACCTTAACCCATTTTGTACCAGTGGTCGAAATCTCGACCACAAAACTTTGCTGTTTTTCCTTAAATAATTCAAAATATTACGAAGTGGATTAAAATAATTTTGTTTAATTTATAATTAAGTTTGGAGTATTAGCTTTCCGAACTGAACTTTTTTATCATCCTTCTCCCTTTTTTGAAGTTCCACGTAGGAGGGCACAAAAATAGAGTAAAAATAGCCTATTATTAAACTAGTTGTAACTAAGTGCATAAGGCAGAAAAACTAAAAAGGGTTATTGATTTAAATAGCCAACAGTTCAACTAAAAATTAATGTATACAAACTAGTTATTGCAGCTTCTTCAGTCGATAGCTACACAGCCTTGAACATGGTTGGTCGAGATCTCGACCACTGCGATAAGTAGCGCACTAAATTTATTTCTAATACTTATCTATTTTTTTATTTTTTATTGTTAATAGAAAAAGTGTGTATATATCTCAATAAATGTTAATTATATTTTTGGAGTCAATTATTCGGTTGTTAATATCAAATACGATACTTTTTTTAAATTGAGAATGTTAGTATTGAACAACTACTATAAATATCAACACTGTTCACATTTACTTTGTATATGTCATAGTGTAATAAGTATACAAGTCGCCGTATAAGGGCAACAAATACAACAACACAACAAAAAACTAGATAATGGTTGTCAAAAAAATATATGTTCTAGGCGTAGCTTAAGCACGAAAACCAGAGCAAAAAATAATCAGTTGACGTTATGCTGCCACCATTGCACTTGTTACACCATGGTATATGTTTACAATTCAAATTTTCAATTTCTAAAAAGGGGAATACCCGTATGTGCGAGGAAGCAAAAAGTTTGAGCTCTATGCTCTATTTTTCCTTCATTCTTGTTGAACGATTCATATTGAAAGTTGTGCTTTCATTCTGCTCTTTTTATTCCTTATTCTAAAAAAATGTCTCGAGCTAAATATATGAGCACAAGTGAAATTGTGGCAATAATTGAGAATTGCAGTGATGATGACGATAGTGAAATTCAATTGCATAATTTAACCAAAGTTGTGTGCTTACCTCCGCCTACACAGAAAAAAATAAGTTTCGTTTTTGATAACAAAAATCCCGGTATTCAATAACTTTTTTTCAAATTTCCTGTGATAAAGAATTCCCCTATATTGATAACAAAATTATTTCAAAATAAAAATATATATATATAAATTTAAAAAATGTTGACATGGCTGGAATACGAACCCGGGCTTTCCGGACGTAAAGCATACACTCTCTAGCTGAGCCATATCCCATTTATTTTGTTATGGGATACAACTTGTTTTAAGTACTTATGTATAAAAAGAAAAGAAATAACCGGCATGGAAAAGAAATACTTACAACGAAATATTTTATTATGTTAAAGATAAATGTTATTGAAATTCATATTTTTTTTAATAACATGGTCTTATTGAATATAATTCTTGTCTATTTTTTTCTGTGTAACGTTGACGAAGTTTCATATGAAGACTTTCTTTATGATGAAGAAATTACAATTAATGACCAAATCAGAGGGAAGAAGTGGTGGTGGCCACTTTGGGTTACCTGCTTTGACAGCTCCAGTGTCAATGCATGAAAATTGCATTGCATGATTGCTGAAAAAACCAATCAGAAGCCCATGAGTCAAATTGATTTTAAGAGCTTCAAAAAAACACTGTTATTATCCGCCGAACCAATAACAAACACCGAATTAACTTCGTCCGATGAAGAAAACGAAAGTTGCGACGACTTCATAGATCGCCCAACATCATTACCCAAAATAAAAGGCATGCTCATGTCTGTGTGCATCAAGGGCTGCAAGAAGCATACTGCCTATACTCGCGCTAAGTGTAATGTAAATTTACATGTGGGTAATTGCTTCAAGGCCTACCGCAAAAATTTTAAATAATTTTTTTTATCAATAAATAAAAATAATAACTAAATTCCTTGATTTTTTTTATTTATTTGTAGCTTTAGCTCCTATATTTATTTACCATTTATTTTATTATATATCATATCACACAGAAATTTTTTTGCTTTAATTATCCCAGCGGTCGAGATCTCGACCAACAGTTTTCACAGGTAATTACTGGCAAAAAAAATATTTTTTTTAACAAATGATTTTTGGCCGAATTCTAACTAGCGCTAGCATTTATGTAGCCTAGTACAAAATGGGTTAATGCTTGATATAGATTTTTGCCGTTTTTAGCAAGCATTCATAATTTTTGCGGCATGTACAATAATGCGTGTAATTTTCGCCGAAATATAAATTTTAAAATAAAGAAATTTCAAATTAAAAAAAGTTTTTTTGTACAAAAAGAAGCGTTTTAATTTTTATTTTCTTTTCATGTACAAAATTATATTGTACTTAAAAAAGAAAACAAAAAAAGATATTTATTTTTAATTTTTCTTTTTTAATAAGAAAAAAATTTTATTTTGTACGTAAGAATATTATATTTTTTCCATGAAAGCATTTTATCTTAAGTTTTCGGTTCTTAATTTCTGATGCCTGCCCAAAACACATTGATGTAAAAATCAGGGACCGTAACTATTATGACATTTATAATAAAAATCCAAATATAAATGATATTTTATGATTTTTATTTTTTTTTAAATAATACGAGTAGTTCGAAATTTTTTTTATTATTTTGGCTTTCTAGTTCAATATTTTGAATTAATGTAAATGCAAATTATTTTTATTAAAAGTGGAGTGTTGGAATATACAAATCAGATTAGCAGAACGGATCAGTACTACCGATTTCGACAGGCCGCTACACCGTCTCATCAGCGTTCTTGTTCACTGTTACCACTTAAGAAGGTGGACGCTTTTTAGAAGGAAACATCAGCTATTTAACTAATTTTTGCCAGCAAATAGAATACAAGACTTCTTATAAATCCGTGCCATGCATTCTTTTATTGTGACTCAATTTAGTCTTTGCCGAAATTTCCCTGTCTGATTAATAATCCAACACTCTTAAACTTGTTATTTGTTGTCTCGCTCTGATGGGCATTTTTTCATAACCTACAATCAAAGCTGTTTGTGTTAGTTTATTATGCATGCTAAACTACCCAAAAGTTTCTTATGGATCCGAAGAGTGTGTATGTTCTACTCTTACATGCGCATCACATGGCGCAAGAATTACTCCTCTTACGGCTGTCAAGTGTAAGCGTGAGCATTAGAGCGGATCGCTCTTTCAACTTTTCAATGAGACAATTTTTAGAGATACTGCTCGGTGCTCTTTTAATCCATTTTTAGTGCTTTTTTGTGACGGTAGCACTAAACCCAAAATTCCGAAATAAATTTGTTTATCTAAAAAATATTTTTTAAGGGTACAATTTTTTGTTAATATAACTATTTCCTGAATATACTTTTTTGTAGTCATGCAGAAGAATAAAAATAGCAAAATTTATATGAATTACATTCGAGAAAAAAAGCTGTGGTTTATCTTTTTTCTTTTAAAAGCGTCAAAGGCCATACCGAAAAGTATTTTTGTACGTATTTCGTTTGATTGACACTTAAGAGTGATTTAAAAAATGTTTGACACAAAAACAAGAGGTTATATATTTACCCTCTTCGATTTCAACGAAAAGAGGTCCTTGCTCGCGCAAATCAATATTTAGCTTTATATATAGTTGAAAACAAATAAATACAAACAAATCGGTTTATTTTCACCTTCCGAGTTTTTTAAAATTTTGTACGGATGATGCCTCTGGTGTAACTAATATTGGCGCGAAAACTTGACTCAATGTACTTTCTGGTTCGCGAAATATAGCGGCTTGAAAATTTAATAATTCAACGAAAATGTATTAAGCCGACATTTCAAAATTATATCTACTATATACAGGAGAAGCACAAAACTTGTAAAAAAGTAAAAAAGGACCCACAAATTTGTATATTTATTGTAAAATTTTGCACTAACTGTCAATATATTTTTCATTTAAACAAGTTTTATGCTTTTCCAGTAAAACTTTTAAAAAGTTAAATAGTCCTTTTTGCATTTGCTGTGACGATATAAAGATTGAAACTTAAAGTTGCAATGCCTAAAAGAGAAAAATTGGAGTTTTCGATTAAAAATGAATTTTACTTACTTGAATCTTAAATTCTTTTAGAATTCACTTATTTTAATATACAATAATAATATTTTATATACAAAATTCTAACAATATTTTTAAACTATTTTAAAATCTATTGATACACAACGCCAACGATAGGTTGCGAATTGAACAATTGTAACTGCAATTATCAAACTGTATTATAATCAAACTGTATTATATTGGTAAAAAATAATAATAATAAATGTTGAGTTTCAGGTCAAATCTTTGTAAAAAATTAAACTTTAAGATTTATTGAATATTAATGCCTTACTTAATTCATAAAAAATATTTCTGACTTATAACAGATTCATAAAACAAATTTTCATGCAAACATTTGTTTTATAAGCCACTTATTAATCAAAAAATTTCTTATGAATTAGGTTGTAAAAATATATGTATAGTTTAATTGTTTATAAAAATATCGAATAAAAACCGAAAAAAGATATAAGAACATTTATCAAGAACTACTTTTGTTTTACCTGTTTCTTTAATGATTGCTGCACAGAAAAAAATAGACAAGAATTATATTCAATAAAACCATGTTGTTAAAAAAAATATGAATTTCAATAACATTTACCTTTAACATAATAAAATATTTCGTTGTAAGTATTTCTTTTCCATGCAGGTTATTTCTTTTCTTTTTATACATAAGTACTTAAAACAAGCTGTACCCATAAATGGCTCAGCTATAGAGAGTATGCTTTACGTCCGGAAAGCCCGGGTTCGTATTCCAGCCATGTCAAAATTTTTTTAATTTATATATATATTTTTATTTTGAAATAATTTTGTTATCAATATAGGGGAATTCTTTATCACAGGAAATTTGAAAAAAAATTATTGAATACCGAGATTTTTGTTATCAAAAACGAAACTTATTTCTTTCTGTGTGTAGACCGGCTTGGTTTGCAGATGGATGGCTGGTAGACGGCTGGTTAGTAGACTCCAGGCTGGTAGACGGCTGGCGGGTAGACGGCATGATTGCAGACTGGTTTGAA
Source organism: Panzeria rudis (assembly GCA_956483635.1). Classification (NCBI taxonomy): domain Eukaryota; kingdom Metazoa; phylum Arthropoda; class Insecta; order Diptera; family Tachinidae; genus Panzeria; species Panzeria rudis. The sequence goes on from OY101448.1 coordinate 115,986,684, forward strand.
GACTGGACGTTTACCATTTCCTTTAACTCTTCATATATAATTTGCTCCTTAGTCACCTGAAGCTCTAAGTTTGATTTGAGCTCAAACGAAGCGGATGCGTTTTAAAATAATTTTCCAGTACCGTCCAATTTCTTTGGCAATGGTCCATTAATGCCGCTACCACGTGCATTTTCAGCATTTTGAACCTTTTGCCAAAATTGAGCCTTGAAAAAGTATATAACTGGATTGATAGGTCGAAACAGGAATTATCTTCTTCTTTTTGCAACGAACTCATCACTTGTTCGTAGAAGTATCTGCAACTTGATATAGTTTTTTACGATTGCCCCTGCAAATATCTCGTTGCTACCTCAAATATTTGCAAGAAATTGCCGAATTCTTTAATAATTTTCTTTTCCATTTTCAGTATCACAAGCGGTTCTTGATTTACTGTTAATAATGCAATATTAACAACATTTATGTTTTTCGAAAAGCTTTTTATCATCACCAACCTGTTCCAACGTGTTGGAACTGAATTTTTAAGTGAAGGATGGTGAGTGGCATGTACAGCATTTTCCATTTCGGCAAACATATCGCTATCGTCACATTCTAAGCTATCTATTACACTTTTTGCATCTATAATAATTTTAGAAATTTTACTTTGTTCTTCAAGGTTTTGAAGTTTTATAATTTCCTCCGAACTATACATCAAAGTTCTATATATTTTTTTCAGCTTTGAGATTATAGCGTTGATATGGCTAAGCGATGGTTATTTAAAACATCATGCATTAAAAATCGATGCAGGTAATGAGCACTACAACCATATCTTGGAACGTTTTTCCTTTTTAGTGCACAAATAATGTTGCTCCCAAATTAAACTCGGATAAAGCATCATAAATTTTTTGGCCACCGCCAGGCCAGTGTGTGGATGCGGACACATTTCCGTTTTTAGCGATATTACTTTGATATCGAAATCTTCACAGCAGTGGATCTTAATATTAATGTATGATAAATGTTTGTATTTGTCGGTCCACATATCTCAAATCAAGGTCAAGTTATTCGGCGCTGTTGAAAGAACATTTTTCACGTGATACATATGTATATGTATCATAAACGTCCCTCAAAGCTGCAGTCGCTATAGAATATTTGGGTAAAACCACTTTTAATAAAAAGATGTGAAATAGATTTTGAAGCACATTTGCTGAAAGATTTACTATGGGAGGATGATGATAAAGATTTCAACAATTTCTGTCGGTTGGGCATATCGCAGTTTGAAGAAATCTTAACAAAGGTATGTTATATATTCAACTTTTACGTGGAAACCTCAGCAGAATTGGATTGGCATTGAATTATTGAATACAATTTTAATACCGACCATGAATAGTAAAAAAGTAGACAGTAAAGTATAATTATGTTTTAATGACAAAAGTTTCCAATCGAATTTCATATCCATAAGCGTAATCAACTGGATTCTCTGATAAAGTAATGCCAAACCAATTCGTGTTGGATTTTACCATTCAATTTTTACCAATATTTATATACATACATACCTAGGTGCAAAACAAGATCTCAAAATGCTATACCAATGTGCGAGATGCGATTTCTGCAAGAGTGAAGTTGGCAATCACACTAAGGTACTTGGCGACTGGGGACTCATTCAGCTCTCTTCAGTTTTTATCAAGAGTTTCGAAGAGCACGATTAGTATATTCATTCCAATCGTGCTGTCCGCAATATACGATGCATTAAAAGGCGTTTGTTTTAAAGTAAGTAATTATTCACCCTTATCGGGAACAAGAGTTCATGTGAAATGTGTTCACTTTCCCTAAAATTGTGATCGCCAATTATGTGCTCTTATTCACCCTTATCGGGCTTTTGGTAGCCATTATTGGGCATATCATAATGGAATAATTGCGCCTTTAGTCCAATGAAAGAAGTCCAAAAACTGAATTTTTATTTCTTAAATATCTTCTTTTTATAATATATGTGTCTTCTTTTAAAGGTCCCTGATACTAAAGAGGAATGGGAAGAGATTGCTAGGGATTTTAATGGCCTATGGCAGTTTCCACACACGTTGGGTGCATTAGACGGCAAACATGTGCGTATCAAGGCACCGTCAAAAACTGGCTCCCAATTTTATAATTTCAAAGGATTTTTCAGCATCGTGCTTTTTGCTGCACTGGATGCACATAGCCGTTTTTATTTGTTGATGTTGGCTCAAATGGTAAAACGTCAGATAGCTCAATTTATAAGGACTGCTACCTGTATAACGCCTTGGAAAATGGAGAATTGAACATTCCAAATAGTAGGCGAATTGTTTCAGGACAAGGAAACAGCATGCCATTTTTTTTCATCGGTGATGATGCATTTCCCCTGAATAAGAATTTAATGAAACCATATAGCAGGTCCTTAAAATTAAATGTTCATCAGGAAATCTTTAATTACAGACTGTGCCGAGCTAGAATGGGTGTAGAGTGTACTTTTGGTAGATTGGCCAAAAGGTTTGCGATATTCAATAGACCAATTGAAGTTCAAACCTCAACTATAGACACAATCGTCATGACTGCTTGCGCATTACATAATTATCTCACAAAGAAAAAGATAAATCCCATTACACCAGACTTCGACATAGAAACTCTACCTGCAACATTTTCCTCAATTGGTCACCAATATTTGAAAACCTACAAATATGCCTGCAGGTTGAGAGATGAGGTTTCTCGCTACCTTACGTCAGATGGGAATATCGATTTCCAATGGAAAAAGATAAACATAAAATAAAATTTTTTAAATTAATATATTACGCTTCATATTTCCGGACATGTCCTCAAAATCATGAAACAATTTATGGATTATTAATCTATATTTAGAAAACAACTTGAAATTAAAACAAATACATGTTTAAGTAGTACAAAGAAAAATAACTATTTTTGTACTACTTAACATATAATTTAACGTATAGCAAACACATCACACCCTTTTATCGTTTTCGTGTCTGAAGCGTAGTATGCAGCTCTGAATGAAATCCAGCTCTGTAAAAAAAACTAACTGAAATTCAGGTTGGTAAAAATCTTAAAGAAATTTCCGTTTACTAGTACGCAGTTCCAAAAGAAAAGTACACGGAATATTGGCATTTATTGTATATTACAGGCATGCTATAACAATAAGTGGAGAATTTTTTCCGTCAACTGAAACAAAAATTAATGTTCAGACAATTGTTTGGTCACGTAATTCTTGACATTTCTAGTTTTTCGTACATTGTAATTAATTTTTAATGTTTTTGTGTGTTGTAAATTAAAGAATATATAAATTTGTGTGTATGCAAACAAAATTCTGTATAGAATTCTACACGATTATTTTTCCGTGTAGAAATAAATGCAAAACTCCAAACCTGAATTTCAGTGAGAACTGCATACTACGCTTAAATCGTTTTTCATCACATACATACATGAATAAAAATAAAACAAAAAAATTTTTTCTAAAGAATTTTTATTAAAAACAAATTTATAATTAAAACAAAAGCTTTGTAGTTCAGGTACAAATATATGCATATGTACGTTTGTATTGCAAATTAAAGCTTTAACAACTGTTGTAATAATATTGTACAATAAATAACATTAAAGTAGCATAAAATAATAAAAGAAAATAAATAATTTTAATCATAGCCGTTAAATAATGAATCCCGATTATTTTTAGAGTATTTGTAACCGTAATCAATTACTAATTGACAATTAGTAATCAACAATTTCTTACTAGTGGATTATATTATCATTACGATTCTTTTTAAAAGGTAATCTAATTGATTACTAATCGTATTCGCAATTTAACAGCTATGCTTTTAATTCAATCGCTTTTTTAATACTTTTAATTCAATCTACATATCGCTTCTTTAGTCATATCTCAAAAAACAAGAATTTTCAAGTTACTTAAGAAACATAACTTAATTTAAACCGAAGTTATAACCACTTGCTGACATTTTTAAGACTTTAAACGCGTTTTGCAAAGATTCATTTTATTAGATATGACTACCTTTCAATAAAGGAGCGATATGTACATATATGTTTTCGTTGACTTTCTTAAAAAAAGGTGTAGAATTTATTTTGTTCGGCTGTAGGTTAATTTTGAAAAGTTTCGCAAAAGTTACAAACTCCATGAGCGAATTTTTCCATTATAATTTATAAAAAATAAACAATCAGAGTTGCAATAACATCTTATAAAAATATACTATCTACCAAAAAGTTTTTACTTTCATGAAACTTTTCGAAATATGTAGATCTATTGCCGAATGAAATAAGTTCTATGTTTACAAAATCAATTTCTTTTCCGAAATGACTTTCTGACAATTGGTTCAGAATTGATTTGTTCTTCTCAGTCTTGTTGAAAATTCAAAATAAAATCGTAAAGGCTATAAAGTTAAATTTCGTAATCCTCGAAAAGTATTTCTGCTCCATCAAGAGCTTGGCTGACAATATCTGAATTGGGGGTGGAATTATAAACGCGTGCATTATTGATTGATGTTTGAGGATGTGAACCTGTTAACTGGAAGCTATTTTCACGAATACTTTGTACTTTTCGTTTTGTAATTAAATTTTGAATTTCGCCCATTAGTTCATATCCAAGTTCGATTGGCATATTTTGTAGTTGGTGCCCAATTCTAGCTCCAAATTTGGTGAACTCATTTTCATTGCCATCGATTATTTTTTCAATGGCTTTATCTGTTTTGTATGCAACTGCAGTGTTATTAACGACTTTGCATTCAGAGAAGTTCTTAAATACTAAATCATCTGTTTCTATCAAGCTTTGCGAATTTAAACTTGCCTTATATGTATATAAAATAAAAATAGTTGAATATTTGGGTACTGTGTATGCAAATGTTTTTGTATCTACGAACGACTTACGTACCTGACTAGAATTATCCATAGTTTTCCGGGTTACGATGGAGCTATCAGGAAAACTCATTTCGGTAAACCACGATAGTGAAGACACATAGCCTTCGTCCGATCCCGAACCAGATTTTTTGTAATTTTGTTTCCTTTTTTCCCCAGTGTAGGTAGCTCCCAAGGAGCGTATTTTTTTCTTCGTCATTTCCACCGTCAGTTCAAGCTCCTTACCAATCTCTTCAAACGCTTTGGCTTTTAAGTCATTCCTTCGATATAATTTGCTGTTCATATCCCATAAAATGGGATAGGAACGGTACAAATTTATTAACTTTATAATATTTTCTTGACTTAATTTTGGCTTCATTTTTTGATTTTGTTTACTTTGTAATGCAGAGTTGCCAATAATACAAAAATATTTAATTTTAAGGGAACCAGACAACATTGAATTTTATTCTTATTTTTTCTACGATATTTAAGTTTTAAAACTTCATTAACTGCTTGATTTATGTATATTTAAGGAAAATAATATTAAATTAACTTTTAAATTTATTTAAAATCAGTAAAAATACAATAACATTATATTGCAATCAAGTTAATGTGTACTTAACTGTTGATAGGGTAACACTGTTAATTAACTTGTCATTTTACTTGTTGCAAGTGTCAAAAAATCACTGTCTTGTAAAATCCCTTGCAAGTGAGCTGCAAGTTGGCTGCAAGTGCGAAAAGTGTAGGTGTATTAGTAAAAAAGTAAGACTGTATTGAGTTTTTCGAACTTGCACCTGCACGTGTAAACGCTAAGTAAAGAAGAATGGAATTATTTCATGAAAAGGGTCACAACTAAAAAAAAATGTGAACAATTTTATCATAAAAGGAGTCACACTTCGAATTAAAATCATAAAGTAAAAAAAAATTTATCAACAAAAAAGTATCAACTCAAAATATAACCAAATTTCAATAAAACAATTTAACTTGAATAAATATGAATCCAAATAATACCTTTTTTATGAATGCCGAAAGAAAGAACTCTTTCGAAATCATTAACCAGGCAGTAAGTGTTCATATCAGCGCAATGCGATATACATTTCAATATCATTGTCTCTCCTTCGAAGCAGGTCACCGAAGTGTTTCCAGCACTCGGAGATACCAGTATATATATATATATATATATATATATATATATATATATATATATATATATATATATATATATATATATATATATATATATATATATATATATATATATATATATATATATATATATATATATATATATCTATATATATATATATATATATATATATATATATATATATATATATATATATATATATATATATATATATATATATATATATATATATATATATATATATATATATATATATATATATATATATATATATATATATATATATATATATATATATATATATATATATATATATATATATATATATATATATATATATATATATATATATATATATATATACATATATATATATATATATATATATATATATATATATATATATATATATACATATATATATATATATATATATATATATATATATATATATATATATATATATATATATATATATATATATATATATATATATATATATATATATATATATATATATATATAAAAACAAAATAAGTAAAAAATGTTAAGGTAAATGGTTTTATTGTAATGAAACAATAATGATGAGGATAATGTACTAAAAGCAAAAAAAATGCTAGGTACGTTACAATACCACACTCGACGAACGTTCGCATTTGCAAACTATTCGCTTGTTTTTGATATCCCCATTCGCCAAAATTGATGCGAATAATGTTAGTATGTTAGTTATTAGCATTTTTTTATTAATAAAGGAGTGATATGTAAACAAAAGAACGTAAGTAAAGTTGTCAAATTTTTCATGTGTGTAAAAATCATATGTGGCAAGACCCATTAATAAGGTCGTGTTGATTATTTCGATGATATGGCTTGTGGTTTGTCCTACATAAAATATTTTTCTTGGCGCAACAATCAAGCTTGACAGCGAGAGGCGTTTGGTTCAATTAGCCGATGCGGGTACCATATTATTCTAACTTGTCTTGGAGTTAAACAATAAATAGAAATTAAACAATATGCGATTTCACTACATCTTTACTCTTATAGCTGAGAACCGATATAGATTCACGGGGCTTATTCCAGTTTTCTAGTTCTTGTTCGATGTTTTTACAGCATAGTTTTCAGTTATTTAATATCGTTTTTGTGTCTTAGTAATTCTCATGTAGTAGTATATTCAAAATTTTATTTGTATAATAAAAATTTTATTTGTATAATAAATATGTAATTATTCGCATTCGCAAAAATTTTAATCCATAGTCAACAACGCGCTACGACTTTCTTGTACTCTATATGTTTTTATAGTAACCATTTAACTTGAAAATTTGTTTCTCATTTTATATAAAATTATATGGATATTTTTAGAAAGTCTCACAAGGAAGGAGTTTTTCAGCGTGAAAACAAAAACGATTATATAGTTTTGGCCATAGAATACTCTCTTTTGACAGCTAAAAAAGGCTGTTATCATGTGTTATGGAGTTTTACTTGTAAAATGTTCTTACTAAGATAGTATGAAAGCGATAGTTAAATTAGAAACCACGTTAGAAAATAAGATTTGCTTCCTCTTTCATAAAATCTTCGTAATGATGTTGTACAATGACGGGTCTGGTTAGTTGTCCATGGTTTTGGCGGTAAATTATCAAATATAATCTGGAAAAAAGCTTTATAATGCATTTACATTTGAGCAAATTCTAGTACTTACGAGATTTGGAGCTAAATCTACTTGTTTTTTACTATATTTTCCATACAAAACGAAATCTATTTCGTCATTAGATTTGATGAAACCTCCTCAAATGCAGTAGTACCTAGTTATACAACCGCGGCTTTTATCATATAGTACTAGAAAATGCTACGTTGATATAGACAATTTACTTTATAAGGTGTGCGCATTAGTTGTATTGCATTTGGAGGCTCTTTTTTCTATGTAGTTTGACATAAGAAAATAATAAATCGTAATCAGCTCTCTTTGATATGGAAACGAAAACTTGATGTCAAAAATCTTTGTGTAAACGGTATAGATATCGATAAAAATTTTAATTGAAACATACTAGATTACGCTCTGGTGTAAATGTAGTATGTGTAACAAAATCAAAAAAACAAAAGCGTTTACATCAAGTTTTATTGTCATATATCAGCATTTCGTACAAAATACAATATCCACAGCATTGAATACCTACTACTGTGTATTGAATACTGCACAATATGTTCGGTAGTAAGTACTCGGTACTGAAATACTCAACACTTTTACAAAACTAGATACAAGTCTATCCTGCCGTTACACACGCAAATAATTACTTAGATGTCGTCTACACACAACAATGTCTAGCATGAGAACGTCAAAATCGACTTATGTTGCGTATAGAGTTCAAATTAGTACTTGTCATGGATTAGACAATTTGTACTGAAAATTTTGTAAAAAGGGGGTATAAAAACTCAAAAAATAGCGTCACGTAATATGTGAATAGACCCTAAATGGCTAAATTGTGGTGGTTTAAGTGTAAAAAAACAAATTTTTCAATAAAATTTTACTTTCCGCCAGCTCTAAGTTGTTTATGAGATAATAAACCACTATACAAATTAACTTTTTTGAAAAGCAATATTAAAATAGCTTTCCAAAACGCGTAATTACATTAAAATCGGCTAAAAACTAATGAGTTGTGGTATGTTTTGAAATTTTTCGACAACAATTAACACGATATTAATAATATAAACCGCAAAAGATGCGCAATAAAATTACCTTTAAGTTATCCATACAAACGTTTTTTTATTATTTCCTATTGCTTCGGAGTTATTCCAAGGCAAATTCACACGATGTAGTCGCAAGAGAATTCGCCGTGAAGAATTTACATTTGGGCTGTCAAAAAAGCTGCTACATTAACACAGTTGACAGTTCAAATATGTAAACCAAGGCGAATTACTTTTACAGGGGGTGGTAATAATACAACAAACTCAATATCAATTCGCCTGATTGGCCGTATCTGTGAAAAACAGAAGGCGAAAATTTATTTAAAATGTACTTTTAAGAACTGTGATTACAATTCATATGCCTAAAATAAATACCTTCTTCTGTTTATTGCCACATAAAAGTTTCTATGTCTTGCTAATCATTTAAGAATACACGATTAAAAAACAATTGACTGACACAGCCAATGCGGCGAAATAGTCATATGTGCCTCAACACGACCTGTATTATTGGATCATGATGTAACGATTTTCTTAGTGCTAATAAATCAGTGCTAGTTAATCTCTCTTTTTCGTTTAAAATGTGTTTAAACCAACAAATCTAGAAATCAGTAAACATATATACCATATATTAAACGCATAAAATTTGGCGTTTAAGCTACCGATACAAACCATGTTTTTGATCGGTTTCCCACCACAAAACCAGCTATTTTTTAAAATTATCGTGGTGCTACCACATTATTATTGCTTAAACTAGGGATAATACATGGGGAAGTGATTTACTGCTGTTGAGTTTAAACTACATTTAAATTTTAGGTTAGTTTACAAAAAGTAGCGTTTAAATGTTCACTGATTTATTAGACATTAGTCAGCTGAGCTCTCGAGGGCACCTGGTATGAATTTGACGTGGAGCATGGTATGAATTTGACTTGGAGCCTAACGTCAGCTGATATTTTTTGCTCTGCTAGTTTTGTGCATAGTTTTGACAAGCATCATCTAGTTTTTTGTTGTATTTGCTTCCCTTATGCGTCCACCTGTATACTTATTTCACCATGACTTGGAGTTATTAAAAAATTAACGGTGAAAAACTAGACATTTCTTGTTTCTTTTTATTACTTTTCGCTATTTTCTTCGTGGTGTTTCATAGAATTTTTGTCATTTCAGCTACAAAATGTATACTTTATGAGTATGTATGTAGCAAGCGAGAATATGAATTAAACCAACTATGAAATTTCTGTCCAATATGTCTGGCGAGAAATGTCTTATGTGTGAAAGGGGATTTAAGGGCCAAATAAACTACGCAAGCGGCTTTCCAAACATGACAGAATTTACCTCTGTACAAGCCTGTTGTGTAATATATGGTTTTTTTTTGTGTTTGACAATCAGCTTGGCAAGCGGTTTGTAGAAAATCCAAAAATTTTGATATTTTGACTGCCATGTCGAATTTGTTGGAAGCTGCTTGTGTAGTTAATTGTGAAATTGGTTCATTTGCAACAAAATTTCTATAGTGAGGTCTTCGTGGAAAATTAATATATAAATTAGTAATTAAAGTGAAAAATCTATGGTTGTATGGGCCAGTTTTGTGTAGTCTGTACGCAATGAAATAAGTATGTTTGACAAGTTGCTTGCTTATAGTACATTTCCATATGCCTGTTTTGGGCCAAAATGCTTGTTTTGCGTAAAATGCGTGTTTTCTTACATGTTTTCCTATACAATTGTCATGCGAGCAAAACACCTCAAACAGCCTGTTTTGCTCCAAAATATGTGGAAATTTGTTAGTGCAACACTGCTTTGCCTGTATAATTACAAATGCAACTGTGGGTCATCCATTTACTGTGATTGAAAAATGTGAAAAAAGTGACACTGTTACACTGTTACACCCACATATGTAAAGAAATATTGCGCGCACATTATTTTTGAAGAAGAATGTAAACAAAACAATGAAAACTTCAAATTTATTACGAAAATTCGAACTTAAAAACACTTACAACATATTGGAGCCGTTTCGACATATATTGCTCAAAACGACCTGTTTTGCTCATAATGGAAACGTACTATTAGTTTATTTGGCCCTTTAGCATGTGTAAAAGCATGGTTAAGTACAGGTAAACCTCCTACAACGCGGTGAATAGGTTCCTGAAAAACTCCGCGTTGCAGGAAATCGCGTTGTAGGAGACTCTAACTCCATACAAAAATCAGAGTTTGGTTCCAAAGTAAAAAAATTTTCCATAAAAAATTGGAATTTGCTTAGTAAAAATATGTGCTTAATAAAATTTTGTGTATTTATTTGTTGATTCAGAAGAACATACATATTATGTAATTTAATAACACTCCATTTATTTAAACAAAAACAAAATAAAATTTCAATTCTACGTAAAATATTCAAGTTGAAAGATTTAACAAATTAAAGCCAAAATAGAACGATAACTTTCTACTCCTCCTCATCACTTAGTATGATTTGTTTCGAACGTTTTGCTCGTACTAGTTCAAAATCTGAGCTTGATCCACAATCAGATTCGGGCATCCTTTCGACGATTATTGGTTTGAAAAAATCGTGCATTGAAGTTGGTTTGCTCTTATTTCGCAAATCTTTATAAATTTCTTGATAGGGAGCTAAATTGTTTTGAAGATTTCGTTTAAATATTTCTGCTCTGTCACTTAAAGGGTCGTTCTCCAAAATGTATTCTTCGAGCTGCTTTGCCATATTTAAAACTTTCTCGATATTTTTTAGTGAAAAGTTTTTATTTTCAACATCGGAAAGATCGTCAGAGCTATCTCCAACTGATTCTTCATTTGTCATTGCCACTAAATCTGCTTCGTTTATTTCGTCGTCCGCAATTAATTCTTGAATATCAGCCATTGTTATTTCATCAAATCCATCACCTTCTACTGCATGCGCCAATCTCACTATGTTCCTATATTCATCTTCTATTGGTGTAGAAACCGTCCCCTGAACGTCTATTTCCGGTGGTATTAGTGCTTTCCAGCAAGCTTTTAGTGTTGAAGGACGAATTTCTTTAAGTGACGCATCAAAAATTTCAACAGAATTTAAAATTGTAAATTGTTTCCAGACTTCTTTAACCGTAATATTTGCTGACTCCATCTTCTCTAATATTACCTCAAAGGATTTCCGAATGTAGTAAGTTTTGAATGCTGCTATTATGCCCTGATCTAAAGGCTGTAATAGTGATGTGGTGTTGGGCGGTAAACATTCGACTTGAACATTAGGATGACTTAAATCAGTCGAATGGGATGGCGCATTATCTAAAAGTAGTAAAACTTTAAATGCTAAGTTATTTTTTTAGATAATTTTCTACGTCAGCAACAAAGCAATGATAAAACCAATCATTAAATAAACTGGCAGTCATCCATGAATTTTGGTTGGCTCTCCAATACACTGGAAGGTTGTTTTTGTTGCATTGTTTCATACATCTTGGATTTAATGATCGGTTAATAAACATTGGCTTGGTCATAAAATCACCAGACGCATTACTGCACAGCAATAATGTTATTCGATCTTTCGAAACTTTAAAGCCAGGAGCTCTTTTTTCGTTTTTCGAAATAAAAGTTCTTGAAGGCATTTTTTTCCACCACAAGCCTGTCTCATCTGCGTTGAACACTTGTTCAGGTAAATAACCAGTTTCTTTAATAATTTTTTCGAACTCTGCTGGATATTTTTCTGCTGCATCTGCGGATGCACTTTCTCCCTGTATTTTTAAATTGTGAAGTGCATGTCTTTTTTTGAATTTTCCAAACCATCCATTACTAGCTACGAATTGATGATTGTCTTCATCGATTGACGATTGTCCTGCTTCCTTTAAATAATTAAATATTTTTAGTGCTTTATGCTTAATTACATTCCCATCTAAGGGCAATCGTTTTTTTGTCATGTCTTCTATCCACACCATAAGCGATTGTTCCATTTTCTGCGGTCTAGGACGAGCAGTTACTTTCGCCACTACAGAGGATCCAGATGCTACCGAACTTCTAATTTTTTCTTCGTTTTGTTTGATAGTTCTTATTGTTGACTCATTTAAGTTAAAATGTCTGGCAATATCACTTATCCTCTCTTGATTTTAAAGTCGATCCAAAATTTGTATTTTTAATTCAATGGATAAAAATTTTCGTTTTAACGGCGTTTTTTTCATTCGGCATTTTTGTGGCTAAATTTAAAAATTTATTTGCATTTAAATAAAGTAAAGATGCTTTTATTTGCAATGCCGACAACAAACTAACAAAAAAATATTACATCAAATGAAAGTAGCATAAATCGTTGTGTGATGTTAAAACCGCGGGGAACCCCCTTTTTTAAATTTTGTCGTTGACTACACAATTACGTATGTATTTGTTTTTCACTTTGTAAACACATGTGCAAGTGTAGGGTGGCAATGCTATAAAAAAGATAGGTATCAAAGTATGGACAAAATGTAAAGAATTTTATTTGGGCAAGAAAACATTTTTCAAATTAAAATAGTAAATATATGAAAAAATTTTCGTAAAAATCGCGTTGTAAGAGTAGCGTTGTAAGAAAATGTCCGCATTTTGTGAACCGCGTTGTAGCGAAACCGCGTTATAGGAAACCGCGTTATAGGAAACCGCGTTATGGGAGGTTTACCTGTATATTCCGCTAGATGGAATTGGCGGCTATCATTGAGCCGCCGACGACGACAGGTTGCGGCGGATAGGCAAAAAAATTAAGCGGCATCGGCTTTTCGTTTTTTGTCTTGTATTTCACAAAATTTGTTAAGCAGTTTGGATGCGCTTGCGGTTAAGTTTAATTTTTATTTTATATATTTAATATATTTAAAAAGTGTTTGAAATGTATTTTATTTAAAATTTTTCATACAAAATTTTATTTAAATTGATTTCAAATACATTTTATTTATGAATATGGGGGTAAATTTTTAAATTGTATTTTATTACAGGTGTACCGTCAGAGGAACTCGGTCTGGTGAGATATTGGTCATAATGCGTCAGCAGGTAAGTCAAATATCTTTTTGCCTTGACCTTAAGGCATTTAGCTGAATTCAGCCATGTTCAGACAAAGTTTTTGCCCGGATAAAACTTATTTTATATGTAGATTGACGGTCTGTTCTTGAGACAGGTGTCAAACTATGTATATAAAATAACCTGTCGAGTCAAAAATTTTGGATGAACGAAATGGCTGAATTCGGCTTTTAATTCATACATATACAATGGCTGATTTGTGCCAATTTTATTAATAGAATATAGCGCTATTATTGCCCGTTCACACTGAAGCTTGTTTCAACTACTTATTTTCTAGTGAGAATGAGAAAGATCGAGATACGAATACATCTATCTCTTCGCTCACTCAAAAGAAAAGTTTTTGCAACAAAAGCTTCACAGTGTGTACTGGCTTTTAGCGTCACTAAGTCCGCCATTTTATGTAATGTGAGCGTCATTTGAAATTTTATATCACTAACTTTAATTTTTAGTTTCAGGCGTTTTTGAACTTTTGCATTTATAATTTTGGAAGGTGATTTTTTCGAATTCGGAACGATTTTTCGAGATTTTGCTGTGTTTCAGTAGGTGCTAATTTTTTACAGGTAAGTTAATTATTTTTTATATGTATGTATGTATGTAATTCCGTCTGCGATTCCGGCAATATGCATTTGTGACGCCATAAAGTTCGTTACTTTAATTTAAAAAAGGCGTATCTAACATAAAAAGTTTGAAACAAAAAACAATATAAAATATAAAAAGCTTATGTATAATTTTAGGACTTTAAGGACCATTATTACAACTTGGTAATAGTTTGTCAGGATTTTATCGGATGGATAAACAGTATTATATCATTATTACAAATTTACATTAACCTACCAGGTAGGATGAACTTGCCTTTAACTTAGCGCTCACTTTCAGTTAAGTAAAGTTAGAATAAAGACAAACTATTTATCCGTCCGACAAAAATTTGCCTTTAACTATGGCCAACTTGTAATAATGGCCCTAAGAAATGTAGGAAAGGATCCAGCCTGCTTATTCTATAGTTCTTAAAATATGTATACATATATAATACTGTTTTGTAGTTCTTTTATTAAGATTTATGTTTCAAACTGAAAATTTTTTTTATGTTATTGCGTTTTATTTTCTAGAAAAAATTTTAGTTTTTTTCTGCTTTTTATCAAAAACGCAATTTATCATTCCTTTAAAGCAAAAACTTCGTAAAGGCTGATGCAATAATTTCTAATACATTCACTTCCTCGAGAAATTATTATATTGCAAACTTTCATAGAAAAGTGCATACAATGCAAACTTTTTTTTGTAGAAAAAAAAAACATTAGATACGCCTTTTGTAAATTGAAGTAACGATATCGTCATACAAAATGTAAAAGAGCCTATCACAATAACAAGAGAAAAAAAAACTTGTTTAAGGAAACAAACAAACGGGTATATTATGTATTCCATGCCGATTGAAAATGTGTGGAATTATCAAAGCAGTAAATTTACACGATGAAATATTTCATGAAATTTGTGGCACGAAACTTTATTTGCTATTAGAATGGACAGGGAAGCATATTTTGTTGAAAAAGTGGTAGAAAATAAAATTTTAGTTATTCTTTGTCAACATTATTTGCCAAGTTTGCTTTTCCGTGCTTGCAATAAGCAAATAAAAAAAGTTTCATGAAATAGTTCATCATGTAAATTTAGTCTTACAAAGTACATACATACCAGAGCTGTGAAAGATTGCAATCAATTTGATTGCATTAACATGATTTCATGTTATTGATTTCTAATTTTTGATTGCAATCAAAATCGTAAATTTGATTTAATTACAATTTGAAATCATGAAATCATTTCAATAAAAGTAATTGCAATCAAAATCATTGTTCTCTTCAAATGATACTCATTCTTCTAGAACTAAAGGTTACTCTGATAATAAAAAAACAGCATGAAATGGCTAACAAATCTACGTTTTGGTACGATTTTTATACTATTTTGTTGGACTTACACTATGGTAGTGCTTTGAGGGAAATTAATTGAAATCAAATGATTTCAACAAAATTTGATTGCAATTAATTTGACTGCAATTAAATTGATTGCAATCAATGGTTTAAAAAAATATGATTTCAAAATGATTGCAATCACAACATATTGACATCTAGACATGATTTCATTTTGAAACCTGAAATCAATGAATGCAATTAATTTGTTTGAAATAATTTTGATTGCAATTGAAATTGATTGCAATATTTTACAGCTCTGATACATATACATATATGTATGTACATGTTTGATATATTCTGAAGTAACGAAGTAAGTCAGTCTGTACGTTTGCAACTATTTGTAATTTCTTGGGACCCAATACGTGTACAGACGGATATGTGTTTCTTCGGAAAACAAATCTGGAATACCGAAATTGCTACTTATTTTTTGCTTGACGGTTAAGAGCCATATTTGGTCAATACAATGGCCTGTCCCACGATGTCGACAAGTCGATGTCGTTCTCTTATTTATATTGAAAACAATAATACAAAATTTTAAATTCTTTTATTTTCAATATAAATAAGAGAACGACATCGACTTGCCGACATCATGTTGTTTCCACAATGCAAACAAGCAGCACTGCTTGTCTAAAATTTATATGAGAAGCACTCAGTTTCTTGAGTGATTTCCATACAAATTTTAGACAAGCAGTGCTTGTTTGCATTGTGTAAACAGCACATAAGTTATTTATTACAACTGCAAATAAATTACATATTTACTGTTTGCTGGCTTGTGATCAAAAACTAATTACCATTAGTAGCAACCTGAATAACAAAAAATTTTAAATATGAACTTACAAAGAAAAAAAATATTTCATTTTTATTTTCCACATTATATTACAATCCACTCAATTTGAAAATAATTTAACCTTTTTGTTGAGAATGCTATGTTTTTCTCGTTATTTTCAAATCATTTTCAAACGTTTATCGTTTGAGAAAATGCTTGATTTCAAATCATCCTTAATTTAAAATAAATGTGATGTTTCCACAATGCAAGCAAGCACTGCTTGTCTAAAATTTGTAAGGAAATCACTAAAAGAACTGAGTGCTTTTCATATTTATTTTAGACAAGCAGTGCTTGTTTGCATTGTGGAAACAACACATAAACCTGCGCGTTTGTTGGGATGGGTCAAAACCTCTCCCTACGCATAATTCTGTCATTTATAGACCAATTTTGAAAATTCTTTATTGGTTTGAAAGGGTTTGCTCGGAGTTAGATCCCATAATTTTTTTTAAATCGGTGGGGATATATGACCGCAATGCTTAAATCTCATTTGTGAACTGCAGAGTTTTCTTATGGTATCAGGCATAACCGGCTAATCCGATTTAAACGAAAATTGGTAAACAGATAGGTATTTAGCCTACAATATAGGCTGCAGCTGTTTCCTTTATTTTGGACCAGGAGGGGATAAAATGGGCAGGGACTGAAACCATGGAAAAATGGGTTCGGGTTCGGGTTAATCAAAATAAAAAATTCATGTTCGGGTTCGGTTCAGGGTTCGGGCTTAAAACCAAAATTTAAACGCGCGCAATTATTTTGCTTAATAATAAAATACATAAATCAATTTTACATTCACGTTTATAAGTTTAAACACTATCCTGCCTGTTCTGTAAATTGAGTCGTTTTAAAAACGCTCGATTTAGAAAAATCAAATCCACTAATAGCAAACTTTTTTCATACTTTTCTGCAATTTCATATTTTTTAGAGCTTAAAAAAAACATCATATCTGAAATTAATTTACTATATACGATTTAAAATACATCAATGGGGAATTATTTATTTTTTGAAACCGAGAAATTCACTCGGATTCGGTATACCGAACAGGGCCGTATATTCTTTTTTTTTAATTTTAATATACAAGGTAGATTAATTTTCTCAGTTTTTCTGCCATAGTCCCAACGTAATATTTCAAAATTGAAACTCTGTAGATAGTTTTTGAAAAATGAAAAGTCAGATATTGCTTTGATTAAATGCTCTCGTCTTTTGACATACTTAGTAGCTTTTAAATCTTGCCTATAATTACTAGGGTATTCATTTAATCGGGTTTCTGCTTTAATCGGTTAATCGCTCGATTAATTAATCGAGGTTTTGGCTTAATCGGTTAATTGCGGTATTAACCGATTAATGAAGTTTTTTCATAAATCAAGTAATTTTAGCAAATAAAATTGCATAACTTATCTATTATTTTGAATTTATTAGTAAAAAAAAACAATAACATAACAAACATAAAAATTCTTGAACTCAATCAAGCAAAAACAATCATAAATATGTATCTATTAAAAACTAAACAAGTTTGTGAGATCGTTATATCAGTTATTTCAATAGTTTAAGAATATCTTCTAAAACAATCTCTCAGGAAAATAATTTCTTTAGTTTTGATAAAACTTGGCTTGAAAAAATCCTTTCATTTATTGTAGATGTTGAGGAAATCGAAAGCAAGCCATAATACAGAACATCTAGTTTCTCTGTCCTTTTCCTGGATTTCTCTAAACTTATAAAATTTTCCATTATGCCATTAGCGTCCTATTTTAATTTTTCTTTTTTTCAAATTCTTAACACTTCTAATTGTTTCGGTTAATTCTGCTAAAACATTTCTTGTATTACTATCGATAGTTTCTTTTGATGTAAGGTCATCATCTAATTCATGCTGGCAGAGCTCAGCGAAAAAAAGTTTATTTCCGAATTCCTTAGTTTCCGTTTTTGTACTGTATTTTAAAACGCTGTTACTAGAAGGAAATATTCCTGAGTGGCGGTATAAAATAATTGAATTCGTCTCTCATTAATTAATTGAATTCGTCTCTCATTTCTCATTTAGTGTAATAAAATAGCTTTTATTTGTAAGCTGGAAATTTTTTTCTTGTATGTATGTTTTGTTTATATTTCTTTTTCCAAAATGTTTATATTTTTTCCCCCTATTTACTTTATAACTTTATATAATAGTGTTTTTCTTAAAAGAAAAACGCTATTAAATAAAATGTATGGCTTGTCCGACTTCTTTATTGAGCCACTGTATATAAAATTCAGTTCAAATATAAAAATGACTTAAAATTAACTGTTCACACGTTCGGAAATTGCCATGTGAAATTTTATTTCTAATAAGGCTGAATGTATAATTGGTGATACCTAATGTATAAAATTGTTTTCAGATTTTTTCACCAGAAAAATGTACTATTTTGTGGAGTTTGAAAATGGAGATTGTGTTATTGCACAATCCCGAAATGTTCGCAAGCGAAGAGAAAGTTCTCGTACTTGCTCAGTCAAATTCAAAGGCGTGTGGTACCTAGCGACATTGATATTGGAAAATGCTAAGTCAAACCTTTTGTTTTACTTGGGACTCAGCTTGTAAATTTTGCTAGTTACAGTTACTAGAGTATCCACTCGAATAATCTTTGTTCGATTAATCGAGTAATTTTTTTCAATTATTTGATCGAATAATGACAATAGTTAATTACTCGAACAATTTATGTCAATTTATCGAGTAAAATAAATTTCTTAGTAAATTGGTATTGTTTAAAAGAAAAATACTTTTATAAATATACATATAATTTTTCGACCTTTATTTAAAATATAAATTAGTTTTTATAGAATTGTTTCTATTCAGGCTTCTAAGGTCATTAAAATTTGATTTAAATGCAAATAAAAGACAATTTTATTTCATTTATTCATATCCGACGTTTCGTTGGGATTTTCCAACATCTTCAGGGATAATAGTTTTTATTGAAATCTGGTAACATTCATAAATAAATAAAAAAGAACAATTTTAATGTAATGACAATAGCGATAATACAACAATTAATATTTTAGTTAAACTTACATATTTACTCTCTTAATAAAATTTGCACTTAAATTTTGTTAATGTAATTTGACGCGACATGACTACATACGACATAAAACACATAATTTAAAAAATAATTGCAAAAATAATTAAAAATTGGTAAATATCACAGTATAAGCTTATTCTTAACGTTCTAATATCACAGCTGGAGTTACACTAAAGTTTAACCTAATACAATGCTATAAGTAGCATTAGTGTTGTCTTTGTCAGTCTTGCTGTTCATTGCTATGTCCATTTTTTGTTGAATACTTAAGCTTTCCAAAGTGTATCTTTTATTGTATTTTCTTTCTTTGTGTAATATTTTTACATTTTCCAGATCAGCTGTGTGAGAATAATCCAAACAATGTTGCGCTAATGCAGTTGATTGTCGTCCTTTTTTAATGTCAGTCTCATGCTCAACTACTCTTACCCCCAAATTTCTTTTTGTTGTCCCGATATAAACTTGTTTGCAGCTTTCGTTTGAGTTTCCATTGCATTTGATTTCATATACAACATTACTTTGGTCTTTTTTGTTTATTTTTGTTTTAAGATTTGTGAACAGTGTATTTGTTGTTTTGTTTGGTTTGTGAGCAAAAATAATTCCTTCCTCATTAATTATCTCTTTTATTTTATTATTCTCAGTGAGCTTTGGAATATAAGGTAAGCTTACAAATTTAGTGTTGCCAGATGTTGGTTTTGTGTTATTGTTTTTCGTTATGTGGTGTAATAGATAAATCAATACACCACATAACGAAAAACAATAACACAAAACCAACATCTGGCAACACTAAATTTGTAAGCTTACCTTATATTCCAAAGCTCACTGAGAATAATAAAATAAAAGAGATAATTAATGAGGAAGGAATTATTTTTGCTCACAAACCAAACAAAACAACAAATACACTGTTCACAAATCTTAAAACAAAAATAAACAAAAAAGACCAAAGTAATGTTGTATATGAAATCAAATGCAATGGAAACTCAAACGAAAGCTGCAAACAAGTTTATATCGGGACAACAAAAAGAAATTTGGGGGTAAGAGTAGTTGAGCATGAGACTGACATTAAAAAAGGACGACAATCAACTGCATTAGCGCAACATTGTTTGGATTATTCTCACACAGCTGATCTGGAAAATGTAAAAATATTACACAAAGAAAGAAAATACAATAAAAGATACACTTTGGAAAGCTTAAGTATTCAACAAAAAATGGACATAGCAATGAACAGCAAGACTGACAAAGACAACACTAATGCTACTTATAGCATTGTATTAGGTTAAACTTTAGTGTAACTCCAGCTGTGATATTAGAACGTTAAGAATAAGCTTATACTGTGATATTTACCAATTTTTAATTATTTTTGCAATTATTTTTTAAATTATGTGTTTTATGTCGTATGTAGTCATGTCGCGTCAAATTACATTAACAAAATTTAAGTGCAAATTTTATTAAGAGAGTAAATATGTAAGTTTAACTAAAATATTAATTGTTGTATTATCGCTATTGTCATTACATTAAAATTGTTCTTTTTTATTTATTTATGAATGTTACCAGATTTCAATAAAAACTATTATCCCTGAAGATGTTGGAAAATCCCAACGAAACGTCGGATATGAATAAATGAAATAAAATTGTCTTTTATTTGCATTTAAATCAAATTTTAATGACCTTAGAAGCCTGAATAGAAACAATTCTGAAAAATACTTTTTTTTCGATTTCTTACTGATTCGATTACGAAAAAGTAAGCCATAATGTACTAAAAATGCTATAATGAAAAATCCAAAACACTAGCATATAAAATTTCTAGCAAATCTTTTACTGATATTTTTTATTTTTCATTATTTAGTGCATATTTTAGTAAATTTAAATGTTAGTGTTTTCATTATAGCATTTTTAGTATTCATCCGATTTCGGTCAATTATGGCTTATGGTTTTATCGCATTTTTCTGTTTTTTAATATAATAAAAGTATCAAATCAAAAACACACATGTATGTTTTTTTCCATTGATAGGTCGGCAGCAGGGATATCAACAAGGAATGAATATATATTTTCTAAAATATGTACATCCAAGCTCGGCAAACCTTATTTAAGAGCTTGCCCTTTGCTTAAGCAGTTTTCTTCTGAATGTGGAGCTGATATGCCAGAAAGCTTAAGGGGAACAAATTTGAGGAAGCACATGGCAACTCACACGTCACTTTTGAACGTTAGGGATGCGACAGTGGATCAGTTGGCGAATTTTATGGGACACAGCAAGGACATCCATAAAAATATTTATAGGGTTTCGATACCGATCTCAGAAATAACCTGTGTATCAAAACTTCTGCTGTTAGCTATTGGAATTAAAAATGAGAACAATGAGCAGAAAAAATTCTGAGGGAGAAAGTGATGCAGAATCAAGTTTCAGCAAGCAAGCCAGTACTTCATACAGTACAAAAAAGAAAAGAAGAATTGCGATTCAAAATGAGAACGATGAGCAGAAATGGCAGAGTAGTTCTGAGAAAGAAAATGATGCAGAATCAAGTATTAATCAACAGGCCAGTACTTCATCCAGTACAAATATATATGAACAATATCAATTTTGCAACATATACCACACTTATGCCCATAATTTCAGCAAATACATATCTAAAAGTACGTTTACTTATGCTGACTTTAGACGACATGTTTTTTACATACGGCTTGTTAGGTGTGTGAGACATATGTAACTTCGCATGTTTCTCAAAGTTGTCAATTTACAGACGGTTTATAATATTTGCTGTCACACGTACATGTGCAATTACATCTGACATAACTTATGAGTGCTCACAATAGCTGAGTTTTTGCACAATTTTCGTAAACATAAAGCGCTCTATGCTTTTTAATGTTTTTTTCAGCCAAACCACACTTTTGATAATTTAATACAGCTGATGTCATATGCCTTGTCAGATGAAAATATAACACACTCTAATTGAAAATTTTTCATCTGACTTTGCTTCTGTAAATGTCATCTGACAATGTTTCATATGTTTCACACGGCATGTATCACTTTTGCAGTGTGGAATTTGACAAGTCAGATGTAAAATACATGTCGTCTAAAGTCAGCATTAGCAAATATTTGCCCAAAAAAATGTAACCACTAATTTTGCTAATGGTTAGTATATTTTATCTTGGTTTTTATATCACAAAATAAAGTTAAATATGCTGCAAAATGCTATTTTTGTATTGAAGGTATTCACGTCAAAAGTTGCACTTTTGCGAAAAAGCAAAATTAAAAAATATAACAACATGTTGTGCAAAATAATTGTATATGTGGTTGTTGTTATATTTTTGCAATTTTGTTTTTCGCAACAGTGCAACTTTTGACGTGAATACCTTAATTATTTTTAACAAATGCGAACCAATATTTAAAAAAATATTGGAATTAAAAGAAATATAATTTTAGCTTGTCTGTTGGTCACGTTTTTTTTCGGCAAATATTTGCTTCTGTTTCTTATGCGGTAAATTAGCATTTGTTAACGATCTCAACCTACATATATGTTAAAACCGTAAAATATTTTTACACTCGGTAACTATGCACGGATAGATATATATTTGATAAAATTACGGGCATTAATACAATTTATGTATAACATTAGAGTGCTTAAATTTTTATTTTTTTGCTATAATCTTAAGAAAAGTTCTAGTAGGTATAAAAAAGGCTCGCAAAAGATGGGGTCGATATTTTTATTTTACGTGACGTTCAACGACTTTCAGTTTTTCCATACAAATTACAGGGGAAATTTTCTTTTTTTTTTGTATTTGTCGAAGAAAACTACGAAAAAAAATATATATTTTAATTTTGATGCGCATATTATTGTAGGAAATTAAATTTTCCACAAAAAAATCCACTTAAACTATTTTTTCGTTAACCTAACGGGTAAAAAGTTATCAGACGTTGAATACTAACAATTACAGTACTGGAAGCAAATACTTCATAACTTATGCCCACTTTGTTCCTAGTATTCAAACTGATAAGTTTTTACCCGTTCAGTTTACGAAAAAATCGTCAGAGGTTTTTTGTGGAAAATTTAACTTCCTACAATAATATGCGCATCAAAATGAAAATATGTATATTTTTTCGTAGTTTTGTTCGACAGATACGAAAAAAAGAAGTTGTCCCATGTAATTTGTATGGAAAAACTGAAAGCCGTCGAGCGTGGGAGAGCTTGCTTTATACCTACTTCAAACTTGAGATTATAGCACTTGAAAATAAAAACGAAAAATGATTTTTTTTAAGCAATCTAATGAACATATACGGGCCTGTTCTGTATTGCATTAAAATAATGTGAACTTTTATGGCATTGCCGATATAAAACGTACCTTTCGTACTATTATAAATTCGTGGGGACGAAAGTACGTACTACTGGACGTTCACTGTATAACAATAATTTAAAAGTCCAGTTATTTTGCATGAAACATAGAATAGGCTCCATAAAAACAATTTTTTAATATGTGGATCTACCTTTTAACATAAATTTCTATGTATGTATATTACATTAAAGGCTCAAAATAAGTATCAGTTTTCATCATATTCCTCTGTTCTTGCCGCTGGACAAAATTTCTCCCCACTTTAAGTAGTTCAGCCATTAAAACCACATCTGACGTTTTCTTGCTTGCTACATCAGTATACATATAAACTATGTATGTAAAAAAATCATTTAATTTCATAATTTAAAAGTAATGCTCTTTTCTAAAATTTAAATTAAATTTTTCAGCATCACAGTGCGAACATCTTTAATTCCGAACACAGTGCGAACATCTTCACATCCGAACACAGTGCGAACATCAAATCCAAACAAGTCCGAACATCTCATCAGTTCAAACCTTGGACCAGAAGCAATATCATCACTTATTTTTAATTTTTATTTAAAATTCGAAATGATGTGCTATATTTTACCAAAAATTTTTAATATAAAAGGTTGTATTGTATTTTTTATTTACAAGATACTGAAAAGTACAAATATATTTGCAAATACATACATACATATGTATATAATACAGAAAGGTATGCATACATATGTACAAGAGCTTATAAAATGAACTCAAAAAGTTACTAATCAAAAATGCACATAACTTACATTAAAAAATAAATTTCATTTATACTTTACAAAATATAAGTAAATCAAAATCGTTCGAATATTAAAAATACTGTCAAATTGTAAACATTTCATTCATAAAATTTTACCTCCCAATTTCACACATTCACATGTACATATATCACTCATTTACGCAAACAACGTCATAAATTAAAAAAAAAATAGTTTTTTAAATTATGTAAAAATATCCCCTTACAGAGAAGAATATAATCTCATTTTCAGATTAGCTTATGTATGTAAATTGAAAACTAAACTCGTTTTGTGCATAATTAATTTTTTGCGTTTTGACGTTGTTGGAGTAAATGACCGATATATAGTATGCCAGCATTACACAATGAATTTTATTTAGAGCTTATTTCACCAATGCAATTTAAATATCAGTTCATATTTAAATGTCGAGCTTTTATTGATTTTTGTATGAAAAATTTACTTAAATATGAATTGATATTTAAATAGATTGGTGAAATAGGCTTTTACCTTTACTTTGCTTGAAATTAATTACACATTTTATTTATGAAAATAATTTACCTCTATTTTTTTCATTTTATCAAAATTTGAATTAATTTAAAAGCTTTAATTGTATTCTTTTTAAGTTGCATTCAATGTTATATATAAAATACTGAAAAGTACAAATTTATTTAGAAATGCATACATAATGCAACAAGTGATAATGTTTTATTTTACTATTTTTGATTTATTTTATGAAAATTGAAATTATTATAAAAGTTTTAATGGTATTTTTTTTCTTTAATTAAAAAGTACAAATTTATTTATAGTTATAAAAATATGTATACAACACATACATATGTAAATAATACAGAATAAGCATACATATTAAATAAACGCAAAAATAACTTTTATTTTTACTTGAAAAACAAACAAAAAGAAAATCTTTTAAAATTTTAACCATTTTCATAAAACTTTACCTGTTAATTTAACAAATACACATGTATACATCGCTCATTTAAGCAAACAACGTTATAAATAAAAAAATTTGATTATTAAATTAGGTAAAAATATATTACAGAGCATAATAAAATCTTATTTTTCATTAACTTTATGTACATATATTAAAAACTTTAATGTGGTTCCCACAATGCAAACAAGCATTGCTTGTCTAAAATGTATATGAAAGCACTCATTTCTTTTTTTTAGCGATTTCCATACAAATTTTCTACTCAAGTCGCTTGTTTGCATTGTGGAAACAGCACTAAAGTTTTTTTCTGCTAAACAAGGCGGGTTACTCTGCACTACGTTTCGAAAAGAAAACTGTTAAAATTTTTATATGTATTTACATTGCAATTCTAAAGCATTTTCTTTCGTTTCGAATTACACAGTAACCCCCAAGTTGTGACGTTGTTTGAGTAAGTAAGCGATTCTAGTATGCTGGTATTACACAATGAATTTTATTTAGCTCTCAACGAACTTACTAATTTTTAATTGTATGCAAAATTAATAAACTATTTATTATTAAAGTATGAAACATATACAAATAACAAAAAGACTTCAAACAATAAAATTGTATCAGCCAAAATTATTATTAATAACTGATTTTTTTCCGTAAAAGAAATTTTTCAACAAGTAATGTATTTTGTATCTAATGGTCAGCCTTTTCATAGAATCCATCACGGATAGATTTGGGAGCATCAAATGCAGGTGACTGTGTTTGCATACCAGAGGAAAACAGATTGTAAGATTTCCGTTCGAAAACAGAATTAAGCGTTCTTGAATTGCTATAATTGGATTATTTTCGTCCCCATTTTGCTGTTAAATTAAAGCGACGACTTGCTGGCTGCTTGCCGATGTCGTACAATTTTATTTAAAAAAATTTTAGAATTTGTTTCAACCCTTGGAATTGGAGTGTTGTTTGACTTCAATGACTGACTTATTTACGCCTTTTAATGTTTGCAAGGATAATATGTTGTTTCCACAATGCAAACAAGCACTGCTTGTCTAAAATTTATATGAAAAGCACTAAATTTTTTTAGTGATTTCAATACAAATTTTAGACAACCAGTGCTTGTTTGCATTGTGGAAACAGCACATTATAATATTTTACTAGAATATTTTTTTCTATACAAAACAATCGCTCATGTTCTGGAAAACGCAGCGTTTTCAAATCGCTTACGGTTTGAAAAACGCATTTCGGCATATTCTGAAAACCGGGCGATTTGCAAGCGATTTGCTATTTTCCGAAGTTGTAATCGAGCAATGAAAACATATTTTTTTATTATAACAAAACATAAACAAACAAATAAATTTTAAATTAAAATGCCTACAGTGTTCCTGCTTGCTATACTGGCTTTAAAAAAAACTACAATCATCGCCAGTTCATAAGTAGACAATTGAGACAGAAAATTGACAAATTCAAAGCAAATTTTTAAATTGCATGTTTTTAACTAAAATCATGAAAAAAACTTTACAAGTTGTCCTTCAAATAAAAAGAAAACATTAAATTTAAATTTCTAGCGTTTTTCAAATCGAAAACGATATGCGTTTTTCAGAACATGGGCAAATAAAAAACGTAAATTTGTTTTTGAAATCGCCGCCGATTGGAATCTATCGATTTCCATCACTTACTACACCATTTTTCATTGAAATTGAGAAAATTCAAAATGAAATTGAGAAAATTCCAAATGAAATCGAGAATTTCAATTTGAAACGGAGAAAATTCCAAATGGAATTGAGAATTTCAATTTAAAATTGAGAAAATTTCATATGAAATTAAGAATTTCAATTTGAAATTGATAAAGTTTCATATGAAATTTAAAACTAAGATTTCTCAATTTCATATGGAATTTTCTCAAATTCATATTCTCAACTTAATTTGGAATTTTTTCACTTTGAAATTGAAATTCTCGATTTAATTTGGAATTTTCTCAATTTTTAATTCTCAATTTCATTTGGAATTTTCTCAATTTAAAATTGAAATTCTCGATTTAATTTAGAATTTTCTCAATTTTAAATTGAATTGCTCAACTTTATTTGGAATTTTCTCAATTTCAATGAAAAATGTTGTAGATTAATTTCTTTACTTTTGAGAAATAAAAGACTGGTTCGCAGTTCTTATGAAAATTCGGATTTGTAGTTTATATACACGGAAAAATAAATTGCTTCGTTCTCAAAATCGATTTCCACCTGATTGTTATAAAATGTCTGTGATAGGCAATAACTACCAAAATTTCGTGTATTTTTTTGGAACTCTGTACTATCAAACGCAAATTTCTTTAAGAAATTTACCAACCACAGTTTAAGTTTTTTTACATAATTATCAGGTATATGATGGATATCGATTTCGAAAACAAAGCCATTTTAAAAGGTGTTTTTAATAATATTTCTTTGTTAAAAAGTACTTAACCACAAATATTATACAAATATTTCTTTATTAAGAAGAATTGTATCACAAAAATTATTAAAAATTTCATGAACATGTATTAAAAATGGCCTTCAAAATTGCTTCGTTTTCAAAATCGTGCGTACTAGGCTGTACATTAGGAATAGATATATATATAACTTTTCACATTTTTTGCAAATAGGAAAAATGGCATAGCATAGTCGAATAGAGCATAAGAAGATCTACTGTAATTTTTATTTCACAATTGTAAAAAAAATCCGTATTAAATGCAATTATTTTTTAGATAAAAATTTTCAAAAAGAATGAAGCTTTATGCACGTTCTGCTTCATACATCCTAATGTTCCAAAGCCCCTTTCTAGAGCTAAGGCAAGTATCCCACCCGTATTAAATTGAAATTAATGAAGAGATGTAGTAGTAGTAGTAGTAATTTTCTTCTCCTGAAAATTGTTCAGGACAAGCAAAAAACATGTTAAAACTAAAAATATAGAGATTTTCAATGTGAATTTCTCCAATATAATAAAAAGCCCCATGAAGAGTTCATTTCTGCATGATTTTTTTATATATTTGTAATATTTTAAGAGTTATGTTAGTTAGGGCTTTTTGCTTCATGTTTTTCTGAAACCAATAGCCCTATCTTCACTGAAAGTGTATGAAATGTAATGTTTTAATAGCAAAAAAAACCCCATAAGCAAAAAAAGTGTGCTTCAAATGTATATAAAAAAAATTTCGGTTTTAATATACATTTCAAGCACATTTTATTTATTTTTTTTGCATATGGAGGAGAATTTTTCACATCGCTCTATCTTGCGAACCGCTTTAACAGCAAATACTAAACAGAATAAATTTAAAAAATCAAAAAACTCGAGTGCGTAAAAAATAAAAGAAACCAAGACATAAATTTAAAAAACAAAAAAACCCAACTGCGTAAAAAAACTAAATGAAAAACAAAACAAGTCCAGTGTGCGGAACAGAGCGACTTGTACAGACGGGAAGCATTAATAATCGAATCTTCAAATCTTCGCAATAATGGTTCATGGACGTAAAAACTGCTGTGTTCCGCACACTGGTCTTGTTTTTTTCATTTAGTTTTTTTACGCAGTCAGGTTTTTTGTTTTTTTAAATTTATGTCTTGTTAGTTTTCGTACACAGACAGCTTGGTTTTAGATTTTTTTTAAAAATCCACTATTTATGCAATTGCGTTTTTTGGTTGTTAAACAATTTTAAACCATCACAGATCCTAAATGGTCATTCGAAACTAAAAATCGTAAATAAAGCTTATAGATAATTTTCAAATACCTGTCGAATGATACCCATTTCGATATAGTTCGCCGAATTTTTTTTTGTCGTATTCACAAAATGGCGTCTATTAGCCGCCATATTGAATTTTGATTACTCTCATATCGTTAGTGATACTCCCGGGATTAAGACGAATCGATTGACGTAAGAATCATCAAAATCGGTTCACGTGTTCGGTTTATATAGTACCGCATAATGTGTACTTCATAAGGTATGGTGGCTGTTTTGCATTTGACGGATCTTTTTTTCTATGCAATTTGACATTTCAAAATAAAAAAGGTATGGAAACGAAATCTTGATAAATGTCAAAAAGCATTGTGTAAATGGTATAGATTTCAATTGAAATCTACCAGATTTCGCTCTGGTGTAAATGCCGTATTATTGATTTATTATGTTAACCATATGAGAACACGTGGCACAATGCAATATAATGCATTTTTAACAAATCAGTTGTATTTTTGTTTTTTATGAACAAAGTAATTTTGGAAAAATTATTTTCTACATAAAATGTTCGCAATATTATTTATTATTGCATTATATTTATTAATTTCATTAATTTCATCAGAACGTCAAACGCAGTACAAAAATGTGGAGCACAAATTACTATGAAATTTTACATTTTATGTTTGCACTTGCACTAATTGTCAACAAAAATTCGTTGACAATTATTACAACATATATTGCAAACACCTGCAATGAACTGTCTCCACTAGCAATAACATAATTTTCACAATTGCTGCAATATATGTTAACATATTTATTGCTATTCGAGAGTCTCGACTCGTAACGGGGGCTATTGCAGCATATGTATATTGCTAATCTCCATATACACCAATATAATTTTGACATTTTTGCAATATGTTTTGACATATTTCTGGTTAGTATGTAGTTATTTTTGTTTTAATCATTCTCCGAAATTGGTTTTATTTTGGTAACTAAGATCTTTGTAGTGAAATTCACAGTTTTAACGCTTAAGTAAAGGATGATTTTGTCTGCAATAATTACTGTTTCTATTAACGATAATTTGGTGTATTTAACGCCTTTGTTAAAATTTTATATCACTTCCCAACACGATTAAAATAAACGAAAATCAAAAAGAGGAAAAAAACGAATTTATAGTTGCACACAAACATATTTTCATGAATTTCTTTAATTTAGAGATGTAAAAGTTGAACTAAATGTTTAAATAATATAAATATTGTTATTTATATATAAAAGATTTAATATGTGTGTATATTGTCGATGAATTATATGAGTTTTGCCAAAAGACGACGTGCTTTACCTGAACAGCTGGCTGATGTCTACATATTCAGTAACACCACTAAAATTATTGCCGTTTAGTTAACGCAGCTAATATTATTTAAAAGTGTTAACGAATAGTAAAAACAATAATTTTGATGTAAACTTATTTAAAGGACTTGATTAGCGTGAAAACAAGTTTGTGAATTGCACTACTGACTGAAAGTCGAATACATTGGAAACTTATATATAATAGTGCATTTACACCAGAGCGAAATCTACTACTTAGATGTGGAGCTAAATCTAGTTGTTTTTACTAGATTTCCCATACAAAACGAAATCTTCTTCGCCACTAGATTTTGACAAAATCTACTAAAATCTAGTAGTGCTTGGTTATACAACCGTGGTTTTGCTCATATAGTGCTTAAAAATACTACGCTGTTCCAGAATATGTACTTTATAAGGTGTGCGCAGTAGTTGTTTTGCATTTGACGGATCTTCTTTTCTATGCAGTTTGAAATTTCAAAATAAAAAAGGTTAAGCAACTATCTCTGGTATGGAAACGAAATCTTGATAAATGGGAAAAAGCCGTGTGTAACCGGTATAGATTTCGACATAGATTTGAATTGAATCTACCAGATTTCGCTCTGGTGTAAATGTAGTATAATTGGTAATGTTTTCCGTTTATATGCAAATTCTTTCGTTAATTGTTGATAATTTCCGTGAGTTTGCTAATTGCAAATAAAAAATTAAATCACCATTTATGAGAAGAAAAGGAAATAGATCATGCGGATAATCATACTATGCGAAAATATTGAAAACACTTGCAAAAAAGCATTAAAAACTTTGTTGATTACGTATGTAAGAACTATTACCACAGTCTAACCACACGCGAAACGAGCCGGAAGATATTTCCGTCTCAGCCGAAGTGGCCGGCATCACAAAAGAAAAATAAGAATGTATTAATGTTCCTTTTTGTTTTGTTTTACGCATACATTTGAAAAATCTGCAACACTTTTAATTGGATAATATGAAACACCAACACGTAATTGTTGTCTCTTTCTCAACTAGCCGGCATAAAAACCTGATTTGGACAATTTTCAACTGTCAAAGTTGACGTGTCTGGTTAGACTGTGCTATTACTATGTATAAACGCATGGTTATTTATATTGCTTGAGCCGCCCATTCCAGCTAGTGGCGACGGTGATATAACAAAATTAAGCGGCAGCTAACAGAAAATCTAATACGATGCCGGTCAACTTCATTTTTATTACGCCGTAAAACTCGGGAAATTTATAGAATAAGTATTGTAGCGCGAAATGCAAATTTTTTTTAAAACGAGATATATTGATATATTAAAGATTTATATCAATATCAGACTATCGCTATATCACTAAATAAACAAAGCGGAATCTATTAACATTAAAAAAAAAATTAAAAAAATAGACTGCAATCGAACAAGACTGCATCGAAGCGGCTGCGAATATAAAATAATGCGGTCCGTCTGCATATGATCAAAATGTATGCATACACACTGTTAGCATGAATAACAGACTGTAATCAAATCACAGTATATATATATATATATATATATATATATATATATATATATATATATATATATATATATATATATATATATATATATATATATATATATATATATATATATATATATATATATATATATATATATATATATATATATATATATATATATATATATATATATATATATATATATATATATATATATATATATATATATATATATATATATATATATATATATATATATATATATATATATATATATATATATATATATATATAAAAACAAAATAAGTAAAAAATGTTAAGGTAAATGGTTTTATTGTAATGAAACAATAATGATGAGGATAATGTACTAAAAGCAAAAAAAATGCTAGGTACGTTACAATACCACACTCGACGAACGTTCGCATTTGCAAACTATTCGCTTGTTTTTGATATCCCCATTCGCCAAAATTGATGCGAATAATGTTAGTATGTTAGTTATTAGCATTTTTTTATTAATAAAGGAGTGATATGTAAACAAAAGAACGTAAGTAAAGTTGTCAAATTTTTCATGTGTGTAAAAATCATATGTGGCAAGACCCATTAATAAGGTCGTGTTGATTATTTCGATGATATGGCTTGTGGTTTGTCCTACATAAAATATTTTTCTTGGCGCAACAATCAAGCTTGACAGCGAGAGGCGTTTGGTTCAATTAGCCGATGCGGGTACCATATTATTCTAACTTGTCTTGGAGTTAAACAATAAATAGAAATTAAACAATATGCGATTTCACTACATCTTTACTCTTATAGCTGAGAACCGATATAGATTCACGGGGCTTATTCCAGTTTTCTAGTTCTTGTTCGATGTTTTTACAGCATAGTTTTCAGTTATTTAATATCGTTTTTGTGTCTTAGTAATTCTCATGTAGTAGTATATTCAAAATTTTATTTGTATAATAAAAATTTTATTTGTATAATAAATATGTAATTATTCGCATTCGCAAAAATTTTAATCCATAGTCAACAACGCGCTACGACTTTCTTGTACTCTATATGTTTTTATAGTAACCATTTAACTTGAAAATTTGTTTCTCATTTTATATAAAATTATATGGATATTTTTAGAAAGTCTCACAAGGAAGGAGTTTTTCAGCGTGAAAACAAAAACGATTATATAGTTTTGGCCATAGAATACTCTCTTTTGACAGCTAAAAAAGGCTGTTATCATGTGTTATGGAGTTTTACTTGTAAAATGTTCTTACTAAGATAGTATGAAAGCGATAGTTAAATTAGAAACCACGTTAGAAAATAAGATTTGCTTCCTCTTTCATAAAATCTTCGTAATGATGTTGTACAATGACGGGTCTGGTTAGTTGTCCATGGTTTTGGCGGTAAATTATCAAATATAATCTGGAAAAAAGCTTTATAATGCATTTACATTTGAGCAAATTCTAGTACTTACGAGATTTGGAGCTAAATCTACTTGTTTTTTACTATATTTTCCATACAAAACGAAATCTATTTCGTCATTAGATTTGATGAAACCTCCTCAAATGCAGTAGTACCTAGTTATACAACCGCGGCTTTTATCATATAGTACTAGAAAATGCTACGTTGATATAGACAATTTACTTTATAAGGTGTGCGCATTAGTTGTATTGCATTTGGAGGCTCTTTTTTCTATGTAGTTTGACATAAGAAAATAATAAATCGTAATCAGCTCTCTTTGATATGGAAACGAAAACTTGATGTCAAAAATCTTTGTGTAAACGGTATAGATATCGATAAAAATTTTAATTGAAACATACTAGATTACGCTCTGGTGTAAATGTAGTATGTGTAACAAAATCAAAAAAACAAAAGCGTTTACATCAAGTTTTATTGTCATATATCAGCATTTCGTACAAAATACAATATCCACAGCATTGAATACCTACTACTGTGTATTGAATACTGCACAATATGTTCGGTAGTAAGTACTCGGTACTGAAATACTCAACACTTTTACAAAACTAGATACAAGTCTATCCTGCCGTTACACACGCAAATAATTACTTAGATGTCGTCTACACACAACAATGTCTAGCATGAGAACGTCAAAATCGACTTATGTTGCGTATAGAGTTCAAATTAGTACTTGTCATGGATTAGACAATTTGTACTGAAAATTTTGTAAAAAGGGGGTATAAAAACTCAAAAAATAGCGTCACGTAATATGTGAATAGACCCTAAATGGCTAAATTGTGGTGGTTTAAGTGTAAAAAAACAAATTTTTCAATAAAATTTTACTTTCCGCCAGCTCTAAGTTGTTTATGAGATAATAAACCACTATACAAATTAACTTTTTTGAAAAGCAATATTAAAATAGCTTTCCAAAACGCGTAATTACATTAAAATCGGCTAAAAACTAATGAGTTGTGGTATGTTTTGAAATTTTTCGACAACAATTAACACGATATTAATAATATAAACCGCAAAAGATGCGCAATAAAATTACCTTTAAGTTATCCATACAAACGTTTTTTTATTATTTCCTATTGCTTCGGAGTTATTCCAAGGCAAATTCACACGATGTAGTCGCAAGAGAATTCGCCGTGAAGAATTTACATTTGGGCTGTCAAAAAAGCTGCTACATTAACACAGTTGACAGTTCAAATATGTAAACCAAGGCGAATTACTTTTACAGGGGGTGGTAATAATACAACAAACTCAATATCAATTCGCCTGATTGGCCGTATCTGTGAAAAACAGAAGGCGAAAATTTATTTAAAATGTACTTTTAAGAACTGTGATTACAATTCATATGCCTAAAATAAATACCTTCTTCTGTTTATTGCCACATAAAAGTTTCTATGTCTTGCTAATCATTTAAGAATACACGATTAAAAAACAATTGACTGACACAGCCAATGCGGCGAAATAGTCATATGTGCCTCAACACGACCTGTATTATTGGATCATGATGTAACGATTTTCTTAGTGCTAATAAATCAGTGCTAGTTAATCTCTCTTTTTCGTTTAAAATGTGTTTAAACCAACAAATCTAGAAATCAGTAAACATATATACCATATATTAAACGCATAAAATTTGGCGTTTAAGCTACCGATACAAACCATGTTTTTGATCGGTTTCCCACCACAAAACCAGCTATTTTTTAAAATTATCGTGGTGCTACCACATTATTATTGCTTAAACTAGGGATAATACATGGGGAAGTGATTTACTGCTGTTGAGTTTAAACTACATTTAAATTTTAGGTTAGTTTACAAAAAGTAGCGTTTAAATGTTCACTGATTTATTAGACATTAGTCAGCTGAGCTCTCGAGGGCACCTGGTATGAATTTGACGTGGAGCATGGTATGAATTTGACTTGGAGCCTAACGTCAGCTGATATTTTTTGCTCTGCTAGTTTTGTGCATAGTTTTGACAAGCATCATCTAGTTTTTTGTTGTATTTGCTTCCCTTATGCGTCCACCTGTATACTTATTTCACCATGACTTGGAGTTATTAAAAAATTAACGGTGAAAAACTAGACATTTCTTGTTTCTTTTTATTACTTTTCGCTATTTTCTTCGTGGTGTTTCATAGAATTTTTGTCATTTCAGCTACAAAATGTATACTTTATGAGTATGTATGTAGCAAGCGAGAATATGAATTAAACCAACTATGAAATTTCTGTCCAATATGTCTGGCGAGAAATGTCTTATGTGTGAAAGGGGATTTAAGGGCCAAATAAACTACGCAAGCGGCTTTCCAAACATGACAGAATTTACCTCTGTACAAGCCTGTTGTGTAATATATGGTTTTTTTTTGTGTTTGACAATCAGCTTGGCAAGCGGTTTGTAGAAAATCCAAAAATTTTGATATTTTGACTGCCATGTCGAATTTGTTGGAAGCTGCTTGTGTAGTTAATTGTGAAATTGGTTCATTTGCAACAAAATTTCTATAGTGAGGTCTTCGTGGAAAATTAATATATAAATTAGTAATTAAAGTGAAAAATCTATGGTTGTATGGGCCAGTTTTGTGTAGTCTGTACGCAATGAAATAAGTATGTTTGACAAGTTGCTTGCTTATAGTACATTTCCATATGCCTGTTTTGGGCCAAAATGCTTGTTTTGCGTAAAATGCGTGTTTTCTTACATGTTTTCCTATACAATTGTCATGCGAGCAAAACACCTCAAACAGCCTGTTTTGCTCCAAAATATGTGGAAATTTGTTAGTGCAACACTGCTTTGCCTGTATAATTACAAATGCAACTGTGGGTCATCCATTTACTGTGATTGAAAAATGTGAAAAAAGTGACACTGTTACACTGTTACACCCACATATGTAAAGAAATATTGCGCGCACATTATTTTTGAAGAAGAATGTAAACAAAACAATGAAAACTTCAAATTTATTACGAAAATTCGAACTTAAAAACACTTACAACATATTGGAGCCGTTTCGACATATATTGCTCAAAACGACCTGTTTTGCTCATAATGGAAACGTACTATTAGTT
This sequence comes from Panzeria rudis, assembly GCA_956483635.1. NCBI lineage: Eukaryota > Metazoa > Arthropoda > Insecta > Diptera > Tachinidae > Panzeria > Panzeria rudis. The sequence goes on from OY101448.1 coordinate 116,023,210, forward strand.
TATTTGGCCCTTTAGCATGTGTAAAAGCATGGTTAAGTACAGGTAAACCTCCTACAACGCGGTGAATAGGTTCCTGAAAAACTCCGCGTTGCAGGAAATCGCGTTGTAGGAGACTCTAACTCCATACAAAAATCAGAGTTTGGTTCCAAAGTAAAAAAATTTTCCATAAAAAATTGGAATTTGCTTAGTAAAAATATGTGCTTAATAAAATTTTGTGTATTTATTTGTTGATTCAGAAGAACATACATATTATGTAATTTAATAACACTCCATTTATTTAAACAAAAACAAAATAAAATTTCAATTCTACGTAAAATATTCAAGTTGAAAGATTTAACAAATTAAAGCCAAAATAGAACGATAACTTTCTACTCCTCCTCATCACTTAGTATGATTTGTTTCGAACGTTTTGCTCGTACTAGTTCAAAATCTGAGCTTGATCCACAATCAGATTCGGGCATCCTTTCGACGATTATTGGTTTGAAAAAATCGTGCATTGAAGTTGGTTTGCTCTTATTTCGCAAATCTTTATAAATTTCTTGATAGGGAGCTAAATTGTTTTGAAGATTTCGTTTAAATATTTCTGCTCTGTCACTTAAAGGGTCGTTCTCCAAAATGTATTCTTCGAGCTGCTTTGCCATATTTAAAACTTTCTCGATATTTTTTAGTGAAAAGTTTTTATTTTCAACATCGGAAAGATCGTCAGAGCTATCTCCAACTGATTCTTCATTTGTCATTGCCACTAAATCTGCTTCGTTTATTTCGTCGTCCGCAATTAATTCTTGAATATCAGCCATTGTTATTTCATCAAATCCATCACCTTCTACTGCATGCGCCAATCTCACTATGTTCCTATATTCATCTTCTATTGGTGTAGAAACCGTCCCCTGAACGTCTATTTCCGGTGGTATTAGTGCTTTCCAGCAAGCTTTTAGTGTTGAAGGACGAATTTCTTTAAGTGACGCATCAAAAATTTCAACAGAATTTAAAATTGTAAATTGTTTCCAGACTTCTTTAACCGTAATATTTGCTGACTCCATCTTCTCTAATATTACCTCAAAGGATTTCCGAATGTAGTAAGTTTTGAATGCTGCTATTATGCCCTGATCTAAAGGCTGTAATAGTGATGTGGTGTTGGGCGGTAAACATTCGACTTGAACATTAGGATGACTTAAATCAGTCGAATGGGATGGCGCATTATCTAAAAGTAGTAAAACTTTAAATGCTAAGTTATTTTTTTAGATAATTTTCTACGTCAGCAACAAAGCAATGATAAAACCAATCATTAAATAAACTGGCAGTCATCCATGAATTTTGGTTGGCTCTCCAATACACTGGAAGGTTGTTTTTGTTGCATTGTTTCATACATCTTGGATTTAATGATCGGTTAATAAACATTGGCTTGGTCATAAAATCACCAGACGCATTACTGCACAGCAATAATGTTATTCGATCTTTCGAAACTTTAAAGCCAGGAGCTCTTTTTTCGTTTTTCGAAATAAAAGTTCTTGAAGGCATTTTTTTCCACCACAAGCCTGTCTCATCTGCGTTGAACACTTGTTCAGGTAAATAACCAGTTTCTTTAATAATTTTTTCGAACTCTGCTGGATATTTTTCTGCTGCATCTGCGGATGCACTTTCTCCCTGTATTTTTAAATTGTGAAGTGCATGTCTTTTTTTGAATTTTCCAAACCATCCATTACTAGCTACGAATTGATGATTGTCTTCATCGATTGACGATTGTCCTGCTTCCTTTAAATAATTAAATATTTTTAGTGCTTTATGCTTAATTACATTCCCATCTAAGGGCAATCGTTTTTTTGTCATGTCTTCTATCCACACCATAAGCGATTGTTCCATTTTCTGCGGTCTAGGACGAGCAGTTACTTTCGCCACTACAGAGGATCCAGATGCTACCGAACTTCTAATTTTTTCTTCGTTTTGTTTGATAGTTCTTATTGTTGACTCATTTAAGTTAAAATGTCTGGCAATATCACTTATCCTCTCTTGATTTTAAAGTCGATCCAAAATTTGTATTTTTAATTCAATGGATAAAAATTTTCGTTTTAACGGCGTTTTTTTCATTCGGCATTTTTGTGGCTAAATTTAAAAATTTATTTGCATTTAAATAAAGTAAAGATGCTTTTATTTGCAATGCCGACAACAAACTAACAAAAAAATATTACATCAAATGAAAGTAGCATAAATCGTTGTGTGATGTTAAAACCGCGGGGAACCCCCTTTTTTAAATTTTGTCGTTGACTACACAATTACGTATGTATTTGTTTTTCACTTTGTAAACACATGTGCAAGTGTAGGGTGGCAATGCTATAAAAAAGATAGGTATCAAAGTATGGACAAAATGTAAAGAATTTTATTTGGGCAAGAAAACATTTTTCAAATTAAAATAGTAAATATATGAAAAAATTTTCGTAAAAATCGCGTTGTAAGAGTAGCGTTGTAAGAAAATGTCCGCATTTTGTGAACCGCGTTGTAGCGAAACCGCGTTATAGGAAACCGCGTTATAGGAAACCGCGTTATGGGAGGTTTACCTGTATATTCCGCTAGATGGAATTGGCGGCTATCATTGAGCCGCCGACGACGACAGGTTGCGGCGGATAGGCAAAAAAATTAAGCGGCATCGGCTTTTCGTTTTTTGTCTTGTATTTCACAAAATTTGTTAAGCAGTTTGGATGCGCTTGCGGTTAAGTTTAATTTTTATTTTATATATTTAATATATTTAAAAAGTGTTTGAAATGTATTTTATTTAAAATTTTTCATACAAAATTTTATTTAAATTGATTTCAAATACATTTTATTTATGAATATGGGGGTAAATTTTTAAATTGTATTTTATTACAGGTGTACCGTCAGAGGAACTCGGTCTGGTGAGATATTGGTCATAATGCGTCAGCAGGTAAGTCAAATATCTTTTTGCCTTGACCTTAAGGCATTTAGCTGAATTCAGCCATGTTCAGACAAAGTTTTTGCCCGGATAAAACTTATTTTATATGTAGATTGACGGTCTGTTCTTGAGACAGGTGTCAAACTATGTATATAAAATAACCTGTCGAGTCAAAAATTTTGGATGAACGAAATGGCTGAATTCGGCTTTTAATTCATACATATACAATGGCTGATTTGTGCCAATTTTATTAATAGAATATAGCGCTATTATTGCCCGTTCACACTGAAGCTTGTTTCAACTACTTATTTTCTAGTGAGAATGAGAAAGATCGAGATACGAATACATCTATCTCTTCGCTCACTCAAAAGAAAAGTTTTTGCAACAAAAGCTTCACAGTGTGTACTGGCTTTTAGCGTCACTAAGTCCGCCATTTTATGTAATGTGAGCGTCATTTGAAATTTTATATCACTAACTTTAATTTTTAGTTTCAGGCGTTTTTGAACTTTTGCATTTATAATTTTGGAAGGTGATTTTTTCGAATTCGGAACGATTTTTCGAGATTTTGCTGTGTTTCAGTAGGTGCTAATTTTTTACAGGTAAGTTAATTATTTTTTATATGTATGTATGTATGTAATTCCGTCTGCGATTCCGGCAATATGCATTTGTGACGCCATAAAGTTCGTTACTTTAATTTAAAAAAGGCGTATCTAACATAAAAAGTTTGAAACAAAAAACAATATAAAATATAAAAAGCTTATGTATAATTTTAGGACTTTAAGGACCATTATTACAACTTGGTAATAGTTTGTCAGGATTTTATCGGATGGATAAACAGTATTATATCATTATTACAAATTTACATTAACCTACCAGGTAGGATGAACTTGCCTTTAACTTAGCGCTCACTTTCAGTTAAGTAAAGTTAGAATAAAGACAAACTATTTATCCGTCCGACAAAAATTTGCCTTTAACTATGGCCAACTTGTAATAATGGCCCTAAGAAATGTAGGAAAGGATCCAGCCTGCTTATTCTATAGTTCTTAAAATATGTATACATATATAATACTGTTTTGTAGTTCTTTTATTAAGATTTATGTTTCAAACTGAAAATTTTTTTTATGTTATTGCGTTTTATTTTCTAGAAAAAATTTTAGTTTTTTTCTGCTTTTTATCAAAAACGCAATTTATCATTCCTTTAAAGCAAAAACTTCGTAAAGGCTGATGCAATAATTTCTAATACATTCACTTCCTCGAGAAATTATTATATTGCAAACTTTCATAGAAAAGTGCATACAATGCAAACTTTTTTTTGTAGAAAAAAAAAACATTAGATACGCCTTTTGTAAATTGAAGTAACGATATCGTCATACAAAATGTAAAAGAGCCTATCACAATAACAAGAGAAAAAAAAACTTGTTTAAGGAAACAAACAAACGGGTATATTATGTATTCCATGCCGATTGAAAATGTGTGGAATTATCAAAGCAGTAAATTTACACGATGAAATATTTCATGAAATTTGTGGCACGAAACTTTATTTGCTATTAGAATGGACAGGGAAGCATATTTTGTTGAAAAAGTGGTAGAAAATAAAATTTTAGTTATTCTTTGTCAACATTATTTGCCAAGTTTGCTTTTCCGTGCTTGCAATAAGCAAATAAAAAAAGTTTCATGAAATAGTTCATCATGTAAATTTAGTCTTACAAAGTACATACATACCAGAGCTGTGAAAGATTGCAATCAATTTGATTGCATTAACATGATTTCATGTTATTGATTTCTAATTTTTGATTGCAATCAAAATCGTAAATTTGATTTAATTACAATTTGAAATCATGAAATCATTTCAATAAAAGTAATTGCAATCAAAATCATTGTTCTCTTCAAATGATACTCATTCTTCTAGAACTAAAGGTTACTCTGATAATAAAAAAAACAGCATGAAATGGCTAACAAATCTACGTTTTGGTACGATTTTTATACTATTTTGTTGGACTTACACTATGGTAGTGCTTTGAGGGAAATTAATTGAAATCAAATGATTTCAACAAAATTTGATTGCAATTAATTTGACTGCAATTAAATTGATTGCAATCAATGGTTTAAAAAAATATGATTTCAAAATGATTGCAATCACAACATATTGACATCTAGACATGATTTCATTTTGAAACCTGAAATCAATGAATGCAATTAATTTGTTTGAAATAATTTTGATTGCAATTGAAATTGATTGCAATATTTTACAGCTCTGATACATATACATATATGTATGTACATGTTTGATATATTCTGAAGTAACGAAGTAAGTCAGTCTGTACGTTTGCAACTATTTGTAATTTCTTGGGACCCAATACGTGTACAGACGGATATGTGTTTCTTCGGAAAACAAATCTGGAATACCGAAATTGCTACTTATTTTTTGCTTGACGGTTAAGAGCCATATTTGGTCAATACAATGGCCTGTCCCACGATGTCGACAAGTCGATGTCGTTCTCTTATTTATATTGAAAACAATAATACAAAATTTTAAATTCTTTTATTTTCAATATAAATAAGAGAACGACATCGACTTGCCGACATCATGTTGTTTCCACAATGCAAACAAGCAGCACTGCTTGTCTAAAATTTATATGAGAAGCACTCAGTTTCTTGAGTGATTTCCATACAAATTTTAGACAAGCAGTGCTTGTTTGCATTGTGTAAACAGCACATAAGTTATTTATTACAACTGCAAATAAATTACATATTTACTGTTTGCTGGCTTGTGATCAAAAACTAATTACCATTAGTAGCAACCTGAATAACAAAAAATTTTAAATATGAACTTACAAAGAAAAAAAAATATTTCATTTTTATTTTCCACATTATATTACAATCCACTCAATTTGAAAATAATTTAACCTTTTTGTTGAGAATGCTATGTTTTTCTCGTTATTTTCAAATCATTTTCAAACGTTTATCGTTTGAGAAAATGCTTGATTTCAAATCATCCTTAATTTAAAATAAATGTGATGTTTCCACAATGCAAGCAAGCACTGCTTGTCTAAAATTTGTAAGGAAATCACTAAAAGAACTAAGTGCTTTTCATATTTATTTTAGACAAGCAGTGCTTGTTTGCATTGTGGAAACAACACATAAACCTGCGCGTTTGTTGGGATGGGTCAAAACCTCTCCCTACGCATAATTCTGTCATTTATAGACCAATTTTGAAAATTCTTTATTGGTTTGAAAGGGTTTGCTCGGAGTTAGATCCCATAATTTTTTTTAAATCGGTGGGGATATATGACCGCAATGCTTAAATCTCATTTGTGAACTGCAGAGTTTTCTTATGGTATCAGGCATAACCGGCTAATCCGATTTAAACGAAAATTGGTAAACAGATAGGTATTTAGCCTACAATATAGGCTGCAGCTGTTTCCTTTATTTTGGACCAGGAGGGGATAAAATGGGCAGGGACTGAAACCATGGAAAAATGGGTTCGGGTTCGGGTTAATCAAAATAAAAAATTCATGTTCGGGTTCGGTTCAGGGTTCGGGCTTAAAACCAAAATTTAAACGCGCGCAATTATTTTGCTTAATAATAAAATACATAAATCAATTTTACATTCACGTTTATAAGTTTAAACACTATCCTGCCTGTTCTGTAAATTGAGTCGTTTTAAAAACGCTCGATTTAGAAAAATCAAATCCACTAATAGCAAACTTTTTTCATACTTTTCTGCAATTTCATATTTTTTAGAGCTTAAAAAAAACATCATATCTGAAATTAATTTACTATATACGATTTAAAATACATCAATGGGGAATTATTTATTTTTTGAAACCGAGAAATTCACTCGGATTCGGTATACCGAACAGGGCCGTATATTCTTTTTTTTTAATTTTAATATACAAGGTAGATTAATTTTCTCAGTTTTTCTGCCATAGTCCCAACGTAATATTTCAAAATTGAAACTCTGTAGATAGTTTTTGAAAAATGAAAAGTCAGATATTGCTTTGATTAAATGCTCTCGTCTTTTGACATACTTAGTAGCTTTTAAATCTT